>OY751318.1:6728734-7096234 GCA_963564615.1 Rhorus exstirpatorius
AAGAGGATGTCAGCTAACTTGCACGCGCCAAGGTTTACTTTGTTTTGACGAAAACAAAGTATCAATATCATGATGCTTTATATGAAAGCGATGTATAAGTCTGATTCGAGCTATGTAAGAAAAATTATAAGTTAAAAAATTTTCTCTACACGGAAAAAAATTTTGCCTCTCGGGAGAAAAACTTCGGAAATTCTTTTGAGAGATATGAGCTCGAGGGTCAGCAAAGAGGTACGGCTGAGATCACGAGCATAGTTTCGAGCTCTCCTCTTTGTGCGAATATTCGCTAACTCTGTCTCTCTTTCTCTCTCTCTTTTTCTGATTCATATCTTTTTCCATGCCTCGAATCTTTCTATCGAAGCAATAGCGGGCTTTTTTTTATATTTTTCGATGTACACCGAGTATTCGGGTATAACACTACGGGATTTCTCGATTTCTCGAGGTGCGTGAAACGCACCATCAGCGGAGCATCAGCAGACTGCATGCCTTCTTTGCTCATTGCTCTTTATAGTAATATAATTTTAATATATTTAGGCCTCAAGACCCATTAAGACTTATGAAAATTATTGAGACCACCTACTTATTTCTCGTTTGTAAAAGTATATTTTTTTGAAAAATGATATTAAGTTTTAAAATGCATATCAAAGCTAAGCGATCTCCGCTTCATTGCGCTTTTCGAAGAAGTCGCTGTTTAAAAAATTTGATCAGTGTCTCGCTATATCATGTTACATTGAAACAATAAGAGCATTTGGAATGCTTATATACATATGTGGCGAGATCTTAAAATCTTGATATCTTGATATCTTGATACCTCATCATGCATATTTTTGTGTCGCAAGGGGCATCGATTTTTGATGGCGCTGCAATTTAAGTAAATGAGTAAACTCGCTCAGAAGGCTAGCGCTAAAAAATTTGATCAGAGTCTCGCTATATAATGTTACATTGAAACAATAAGAGCACTTGGAATGCTTATATACATATGTGGCGAGTCTTGAAATCTTGATATCTTGATATCTTGATACTTCATCATGCATATTTTTGTTTCGCAAGGGGCATCGATTTTTGATGGCGCTGCAATTTAAGTAAATGAGTAAATTCGCTCAGAAGGCTAGCGCTAGCGCTAAGTATTTATATGGAAAGAACAAGATGCAATGTTAATCAGTCTCAATCCAGCAGGGTATTATCACGTATCGTTATCAATCATGGCAGATCGAGCACTTCGCGAGTGTATATTAAATCTTTTGCGCTTGGCCATATTACATAGCTCTCAGCTTCGTCGTCGGTGTAACGAGCAATGGTGCAACGAATTAAATCGATTATCGGGCGATAGACTTATAAGACGCCTAAAATATATTGTATGGTGGGCGCCCTTGCGAATCATAGCGGCAGCCTACAACAGAGGCATACTAAATGGTCAACAAGTGCTAGCGTGTGTGTTTGAAGAGCTGCAGCGTCGAGGATTGGAAAACGCGCCATGTGTCCGCGGTATTGTCGATGAAATCAGAAGTAAGTTCTGTTCTATCATAAAAAATAATCATGTATATTTGTAATACTTAAACTGTATTGAAAAATTTTTTCACGACGCCATTATTACGCCAGCACGTATTGAAATTTTTTTCACGATGCCATTATTACGCTAGCACGAGCAAGCCTTATTTATCGAGCTCTTCTCTTTGTGTCATGCTTCGCGTGGTCCCGAGCTCTCTCTCTCTCTCTCTCTCTCTCTCTCTCTCTCTCTCTCTCTCTCTCTCTCTCTCTCTCTACCTCTCGCTAGCTCTCTTTCATGAAAGCGATACAGAGCTTCTGTTATCGTTAGAAAATTTTACGAATTTCAACGCGAAATATTCAAAAAGTATTCTTATTGATCAATTTCCTCTTTCTCTCTCTCTCTCTCTCTCTTTCGTTAAAGCGGTATGGATCTTAAAGCGTATTGAAAAAATATTTTCACGGCTGTTATTTCGATAGTATGGTCAAACCCTATTTATCGAGTTCTACTCTTTGTGCCATGCTTCGCGTGGTTCCGCATTCTTTGCAATTCTCTCATCTCTCGCTCTTTTTTCATGAGCACGATGCAGAGCACCTGTTTGCGTAAGCAGAGATAATCGTTATTTATCGAGCTCTACTCTTCGTGCTATGCTTCGCGTGGTTCCGCGCTCTCTACCTCTCGCTGTCTCTCTCTCTTTCATTAAAGGGATACAGAGCGCCTGTTATCGTTAGAAAAAATATTTTACGAATTTTAATATGATATATTTAAAAAATGTATTCTTATTCACCAATCTCCTCTTTTTCTCTCTCCTTACATTATTATCGTAAGAAAAACATTTATATGAAATTTTAACACGGTTCGCTTACTCGAAAAATTATGAGTTGAAAGCACTACTTCTATTAAAAGAGGGATATTATTTTTAATGGTTGTGCACCTAATATAGTATATCGACAGCTCTTGGATGCATCGCCGAATGAAGAAGCAGCTCTTATAGAAGCGGCTTGTGCTGTGGAATTAGCATGCCAGCAGAGGAGCGCAACGAGCCAGCACCTGTCATGCACCGAGCTGAATGATGAGCGACCTACGAGTACGGTTTCAAGTATCGAGCATCCTTCGGACAGATTTTCTAATTCGTCGATTTTCGAACGTAAGTTGAAATTAAGGTGCAAAAAAAATAAAAAAAATTAAAAATTGGTGTGGCGTCAATTTTAAATTATAAATTTATCCAGAGGGCATAGATAGGGAGAGGGTAACAGACGCTGCTGTACCAGGCCCATCAGGCCTATGCCATTCTGGACGACGAGCAACCCCAACCTCTGACCCTGATGATGTTTTTGACCATCGCGAAAATCAGCTGTGGGAATATCCGATCGAGAACGAGAGAGACGAGGAAATAGCATTTCAAAGAGCTGACGATTGGCTTCAAATGCTCGTGACTGATGACGACTCTGGTAAATAATTTTTCTTACACATGAAAAAATTAATTAAGCATTTAAGTAAGTGAGTCCTTTTGTAACAGGGTATTCGTCAGCATCTTTGTTTGAGTGGTGATATCGGTCTATTTAAGCAGTACTATGATGCGCGAGAGGTACAAATATTGATAAAATTCAATAATTTCATATTGATCAGCTCTAGAATCTAATACATGCCTCTTTTTCTAGAGTTGCAAAGAGGGTCAGGCAGGCAACGTACTGCAGCAAGGAGCGAGCCGCTCCATGAAATACACCCGCCGGGAAAGCATTTTGAGATCATCGGTGATTACACGAGGTACTTCAAGCGCTTCAAAATACGGGGGCGTGAAACGTCGTTGCGAATTCGGCAGCCAGTCTCTGGAGTTAGCGTGGTGGACTGGCTCAACGGTGCGTTTCGTGATCTCTTAACGCACATCATGAGCTCCTGCGAGGGCGGCGATTATGTAGGCGTTTCGTTTACAGCAAATAGCTTGCCGCACGGGCCCGTGTGGTTATCTTTCCGACCGGCCCGAGATTATGTATTCGAA
Source organism: Rhorus exstirpatorius (assembly GCA_963564615.1). Classification (NCBI taxonomy): domain Eukaryota; kingdom Metazoa; phylum Arthropoda; class Insecta; order Hymenoptera; family Ichneumonidae; genus Rhorus; species Rhorus exstirpatorius. The sequence goes on from OY751318.1 coordinate 6,732,217, forward strand.
GATATATGGAAATTAATAAGCAGCGTGGCACAAAGTGCGTCATCTTTGAACATCGATGACTCGTGCACGATAAAAATGTGCGCTGTCAAAGTGGTTGAAGGGCGCGGTCGGAAAGGTCTCACACACGAAGCTGTCGCAAAACAATCTCTTCATTCGATCCGAAACACCGACAATCTGTGTTTACCGCGTTCGCTGGTAGCAGCCCGAGCATACGCAGAACGAGGAGAAATACGGACGGGTAGTCTTCATAATAAATGGCAGCGTATGAGACAAATTAATGGGTCCGTACAAAAACAGGCAGCGCTCGAACTCACAAGAGAAGCATATGTCCACGTACCTGCAGAGGGCTGTGGTGCATACGAAATTGCGCGCTATCAGAATTATTTGGCACGAGACGGGTTAGCAATTGTCGTTTACGAATTTTTAACTTTGGGTCGCGGGGAGGAGCCTCTATTTGACGGAAGACAGGGTGTTCTGAACAGCATAGGCACAATTCAGCACACCCTGTATATATTGTATTACGAACGTTCACATCATTTCGAGCCTATTCTCAATCTCAGAGCAGCTGTCTTATGGCTTATCGTCGACTCGGTCATAGATGTTTAAAGAAAAAATGTCCTCGATGCTGGGGGCTACAGGCGTGCAATACGCGCTCGCGCGATATAATCAGATGTGAGGCGTGCAATCGCGATTTTTTTGGAGAGGACTGCTTTCAGAGACATAAGGTACCGATCGTGACCATGAGGCGTAGAAAGCCTAGCGTTTGTGAAGCTCTGAAACGATGCCGGAACTGCTTTCGAGCAATAAGGCCTTTGGAGAAATCAGAGAAGCATAAATGCGGAGTAGGGTACTGCAAAACGTGCAAATCCGATCAACCGAATAACCATTTGTGTTTCATGAAACCGATTCGTAATACTCCAGACTTGAAAAAAATACTATTCATTTTTTATGATTTTGAAACACAGCAGAGCACACCTGTGAAGGGTGATGCGACTACTCTTGTACACGAACCAAATCTTTGCGTGGCACAGCGCGTTTGCACGTTTTGCTGCGTTAACGACTCTATAACCGAACCGTGCGAGCATTGCGGGGAACACGAATTTGTGTTTAGTCACAGCCCCGTAGTCCAGCTTGTCGAACTAGCCATGCAGCCGCTCGAAGGTTTTTCGCGTACTATCTGTATCGCTCATAATGCAGGGGGTTTCGACGCTCAATTCATCCTGCGTTATTTCATCGAAGAGAAAAAAACTCAGCTCCCCACACTAATCATGAACGGTACGAAAATTATTACGATGCGCATCGGAAAGCTCGTATTTCTCGATAGTCTGAATTACTTTCACATGCCTCTGAGTGGTTTACCGAAAGCCTTCGGACTTACCGGTGCTATCGTTAAAGGCACTTTTCCGCACTTGTTTAACCGACCGGAAAATCAAAATTACGTAGGCGAATTACCGCCTCTCGAGCATTATTCTCCGGACACGATGCGCGCCGATGAGCGCCGAAAATTTCTCGATTGGTATCGCGAAACAAAAGACAACGATTACGTATTCATTTTTTCGGAAGAGCTTATTAGCTATTGTAAGACAGATGTCACGATTTTACGACGTGCGTGTATGGCTTTTCGGAATATGTTCATTATCAGTGGTCGCGTCTGCCCGTTTGATGAAAGTACAACAATAGCATCAGCGTGCTTCAGAGTTTTTCGAAAAAATTTCTTGAAAGATAACTCAATAGGCATTATACCCACGGGGGGATACAGATGGGCGCAAAATCAATCGAAAAAAGCGGTTTCATGGCTATCGTGGATAGAGAACTCGCTAGGTGTTCGTATTATTCATGCGGGCCGAACACGCGAATTCAGAATACCTCAAAATCTCTTGGTAGACGGGTACTACGAGACTCCTAACGGGGCGCATGTATTGCAGTTTCACGGTTGCTACTGGCACGGTTGCCCACGTTGCTATCCCACAAACAGAGACAACCGACAAAGCGATGGAATATCCATGCACGAACGTTTCGAGAGAACTACTGCTGTAACTGAGAGGATTCGAACGGGAGGGTATTTGCTCACGGAAATTTGGGAGTGTGATTACGATCGCTTGTTAAATTCGACAGCCGAGATGAGGACTTTCCTGCAAGATAACCCTTTAGCTACAGCAGAGCCTCTCAATCCGCGTGATGCTTTTTTCGGCGGACGGACAGAAAACATGGTTACGCTCTATAACGTTAACGCTACGGAAAAAATACGATATGTAGACGTTTGCTCTCTGTACCCATATATATGTAAGTTCGGTAAATATCCCGTGGGCCATCCGAAAGTATACGTGGGTAACGAGTGCATGGAATTGACAGGTTCTGATAACACCGATCTCGCTCTCGTTGAGGGTCTCGTAAAATGTACCGTATTGCCGCCTCGTAATCTTTACCACCCCGTATTACCAGTGCGTATGCATAATCGATTATTATTTGCTCTATGCCGCAGCTGCTGTGAGATTATGAATCAGGGTGTATGTACACACGAAGATCCTGTAGAGTGCGTGTTCAAGGGTACATGGGTTGTCGACGAGTTGCGAAAAGCCGTGTCGTGTGGGTACAGAGTGATAGACGTGACTGAAATTTGGCAATATGAAACGACGCAGTTCAATCGCAATACACAGACAGGGGGGCATTTTGTCGAATATATTTAAACGTTTTTTAAAATCAAACAAGAAGCCAGTGGATGGCCCGACAATTGCTCCGAAGATAAAGCCGCACAAGATCTCTATATAGCCGATTTCGAACGATCGGAAGGAATCAAGCTAAATCGCGACTCCATAACTAAAAATCCGGGGCTGCGATCTGTTGCAAAGCTGTGCCTTAATTCATTTTGGGGGAAGTTTGGGCAGCGGGAAAATCTACCGCAGACAGAATTAGTTTCGACGCGTAAAAAACTTATGGAACTATTGACTAGCCCTGAGCACGAGATCACGGGTATTTTACCCGTAAATAACGAAATATTGTATGTAAGCTACACGAAAATCAGTGACGCTGTTATACCATCCAGCATAGCGAACGCCGTAGTAGCAGCATACACCACAGCCCAGGCCCGCCTAAAACTTTATAGTTACCTAGAGCGGCTAGGTCGTCGTGCTTTGTACTGCGATACCGATTCCGTAATTTACGTATCGCACGAAGGAAAAGACGGGTACGAGCCTCCAACGGGACAGCTCTTAGGGGATCTCACAGACGAGCTGAGCTCTTATGGGGAAGGTAGTTATATTAGAAGTTTCATTTCAGGCGGACCAAAATTTTATTCTTTTATCGTATGCACTCCCAATGGAGAGGAAAAAGAAGTATGTAAAGTAAAAGGGATAACGCTTAATTTTGCGAACAAGGGATTAATTAATTATAACTCAGTGACGCTATACGGCGCACGGCGTTTCATCAGGTCGTCACACGTCCTGAAACAAAATCATGCAAACCATCGAGCGTCAAACGGAGACGAGATGGCGAATATGGCACTCTTCCTTACGGTTATAAAGAATAATGTATATAGATATAGACCTCGCACTACTTTGTAAATAATGTATAGAAATATAACTTTATGTTCTTATGTATATTCGTCTTTTCGAACCCTATATATGTTTCAGCTAATACGAAGATTGTGCTCATTCGCAAAAATGGATGTGCGGTGGAAACATCCTTGGACGGCGATGGTTTGCGGGCCCACGGGCTGCGGTAAAACATACTTTGTGAAAAAGTTTTTGAAATTCATTTCGCATTTGAATAGTGAACCGTTTCAACGAATTATTTTCTATTATTCCGAGTGGCAACAAGCGTATATGGAGTACGGTTCTTCGATAGAGTTTCGCGAAGGTTTACCACAAGCCTCGGATTATGCAAACGATCCGCGTGCAAAACTTATAATTATTGACGATTTAATGCGCGAGCATCGAACAATAGCGTTGTCGACCTCTTCACCAAGGGTAGTCATCATAAGAATTTGAGCGTGTTTTTTATAACGCAAAATTTATTACATCAGGCCCACGGGCAACGGGATATATCGCTGAACGCAAATTATATAGTAGTTTTCAAAAATCTGCGAGATCGCGCTCAAATACAGCACTTGGCGCGTCAGGTTTACCCCGAAAACCCCCGATTTCTGCAGGAAGTTTATTACGACGCGACGAGCAAACCACACGGTTATCTGCTCTTGGACTTGAAACAATCGACTCCCAATAACTGTAGTTTTCGAACGTGTATTTTCCCCGATGACCCACAGCATTTCGTTTACGTGCCGCGAAAAAAGTTAAAAAGCACCGACACAGCCGGAGAAGTACCAGTCTTGCGGCTGTGATGGCGGGTAATAGGTCATCTCTTTGCAAGAAGCACGTTGCAATATTGCACGCACTCCAGCATCTCAACAAGGAGCAGCGAGACGCCGTTTTGCGTAAAGCCGATCCACGAATAATTCGTTGTATTTGTGAGTGTGCGTTAAACATTCTACGTGGTAACGTGCCTTTGAAGCCTGAACAAAGAAAAAAGTTGCGTCGCCACGCATCTATTCTTCGACGACTAGCTGCGAAAAGCGGTAGTTGGAAGAGCAAGAAACGTTTTGTGGTTCAAAACGGTGGGTTCTTACCGATGCTGCTCGCCCCCGTACTGGGTACGCTCTTGTCACGTTTGATCGGCGGCAGTGGATAATGGAGCATGCGAGAAAAATGGTGTTCGTGCCTGAAGAGAATCTTCAGCATATAGGCGTGCAGAATAATCGACAAACGGAATCTGTTCAACGGCAACAGCAGCAAACAGTGCAAACCCTTCGTACGACTCTGAGTAGATTGGACACTGAGATGAACGATATTCTGAATTCTAATTCGTACAAGGATGAGAGGGAAAAGTGGTCGGCGTATTTCGCGGTGTTGCAGCGTTATCTCCATTTTGCCGATAATGAGCGAGCGCAGCAGCATCGTGCACTCGCAAAAAATGATGATTACATCACGACACCTATAGAGGAGGAGGGGAATAGTGGAAAAGGCGCTGAAATTCCACGCATAAACGACTCTATGATCGTTGAGAGTGTCCCGACAAAATATCGCAACAAAGCAAAACTATTGCTCCGTCGTTTACGCCATGTACCAGTAACAGAGTTTTGCTGGGATCCTACAGGCACCGTCTCCATCGCAGGCAAAGAAATCAAGGACTCCAATATTGTCGATCTTATAAACGATGCTATGCGCGCGAGGAAAATCTCAACGCCGGCGGGTCATCATGCATTTGCAGGATTTTTAAAAGAGGCAAAAATTCCACGCGAGTTTGTTGGAAACCAGGATCTGTGGAGGTCCGATGTGCCCACCTCGACGCCTTTTCGGAAAAAAAGAAAAATACCTGTGCACTCCCACGACTTGTCGTTCAGCGACGCGGGAGCCAATCACAGTAACGACGAATCCACCGATCCCAGTATTTATGAGCTCTTCAGTACCTCTGAGAGGGAGCAAACAGGCGCTGGCCAGTGTAAAAATAAGAAGAAGAATCGTGTAATTTGGGCTGACCTAAAACTCTAAACCATGAAAACATTGGAAAAGCTGTACTATAATCCCTCTCACGAAGCATCGTTCTCGGGCGCTGCAAAATTATTACGCGCAACGCGAACAAAAATTTCTAGCGAAAAGACCGTGCAGTGGTTGGAGACACAGGATGCTTACACGAAACATCGCCCTGTAAAACATCGATTTCCACGACGCCATTACAGCGTGCGAAACATTGACGATGTCTGGGAGGCTGATCTCATAGATCTTCGCTCGATCAAAGATTACAACGATGGCCATACCTATCTCCTCGTAGTCATAGATGTGCTCAGTAAATATGCATGGGTCGAGCCTTTACGCGACAAGACTGCTGCGTCTGTGGCTAAGGCTTTTACGCGGATACTCACGCAAAAAGCCACTAATAGCCGATCACCCGTATGCCTGCAATCGGATCGAGGCAAAGAATTCATGGGTGCTGCATTTCAAGAGCTCCTAAAGAAGAAAGATATTCAGTTTCGAGCTGCACGGAATCCTGATATAAAAGCCGCAATTGTGGAAAGATTTAATCGAACATTGAAAGAAAGAATGTGGCGATACTTCACGTATACTCGCGCGAAGCGATACATTAATGTGCTGCAAAATATAGTGTCTGCATATAATAAAGCCCGGCATAGCAGTATAAAAATGGCCCCGGTAACGGTGACTCTTGCCACTGCAGCTCAAGCTCGTGCTAACTTGATGCAGCGTTACAAGGAATCGGAGCGAAAACACATCCCTAAATACGGGATCGGTGATGTTGTACGAATCAGTAGTGCAAAAGCGGCCTTTGCAAAAGGTTACGAGAGTGGCTGGAGCAGCGAGCTGTTCAAAATTCATCGCATATCGACGACCAGTTGGCCGACGGTGTACTTTTTACGCGATCTTCACGGCAAAGATATTGACGGCATTTTTTACGAGGCCGAGTTATCGAGAGTTCGTACTATTACCGAAAAAAATAAAAAATCACGATGAGAGACGAATTTTATATCGTTTTACCGAGCAACAGCAGTATGAAATATTACCTGGAAAATACGACAACGCGTTATACCACACGATTGCCACAACGCGTATCCTTGCAAGGCAATTGGGCCGTTGGACTTACAGAAATACATATACCCATGGCGATTCTGCATATACCTCAGGAAGACGAGCAGAACTTCATCAAGACCGCACCGTATAAAGTACAACAGGGTATTCACTCTTCTGCTATTGACTTTGAAAAGAGCTGCGTGTATGTTCCACCCGGTGTATATAAGAGTATAGACTCATTGCTCGAAGTAATAAATGAACTACAGGGCGTTGCTGGTCATTTACTATTTCAGCGCGCTCGCAATGGCTACGTCCAAGTGACCCGTATCTGCGATTCTTGCGAAAATTTAATTCATGCTTTCCATTTCTCACCAAGGCGCAACAAGATTTTAGGATTTACCACACCCAGCAGTGTGGCGCTCCCGCCTGCATTCAGAGATGTTAGTTATACAGGCGCACGACTTGCCAGCCTAACTAATGCTATCCCCGATATGTTATTCGTTTATACGGATATTTGTGAACCCTACATTACCGGTGATGTGCATGCACCTCTGTTACGTGTTGTACCATCTTATACCGCGGATAGCAACAATTACGGCTCTGTGAAGATTAGAGGTTTTTCGCCACCACGCTACGTACCTCTGCTTCATACAAACTTTCAATCGATCGATATCGATATATGGGATGAGTTTGGGCAGCCGATACCATTTGAGTACGGGACGCTGACGGCGACATTACAGTTCAAGCGTATGGATTAGAGAAGTCATCGCAATGACTTATTACGATGAATACTTTGATATGCAGACGGGTGGTGCTCGGACCGGATATGGGGGTATCAGTAACGTGTACATAGGCTCACCGAATCAAAGGGGCCACGGGATTGGCAGTTTTCTCGGTGGCCTTTTCCGCCGTATTATACCTCTTTTGAAGAATGGAGCACGGGCTGTCGGCAAGAAGGCTCTGCGTGCCGGTGTTAATGTTACCACCGATATAATGGACAATGGTGTACGGCCAAGAGAAGCGTTCAAAACGCGTCTACGCGAGTCTGGCGAAAATCTGAAGCGAAAGGCGGAGGAAAAAATTGATACGCTCATGAAGGGTTCTGGCTATAAAATGGCAAAAATTAATCGATCTCGGCATTCCATTTCTGGCCGCGGTGTGCGACGTATCCATAGTGTGAAAAAAAGAAAGAAAACTACATCTTCGTCGAGAAAACCGAGAAAGCGGGCAACGGTAAAGAAGAGGATAAATAAGAGAAGGACAACCAAGAAGAGGAAGGCTCTACGAACGGTGGCTGATATTTTCGCATAGAGAGAGAGAGAGAGGGTAAATATGGCTTTCTTACACACACACTCTTGCGAGTGTTTAAAGTCAGAGCTCGAGCTATTTACACTGCCTCCTACACAAACCACCATCGAGGGAACACAATGGGTGTACTACAAACCGATCTCATCTTTAACAGATGATTCACCAATTGAGTTTGTGGTACCTGGTCAGGGTGATGAATACATTGATCTTGCTCACACCATGCTAAGCATGCGCGTTCAAATACAGTGTTTGGCTGAGAAGCCTGATTCAACGATTAAAATAGGCCCCGTCAATAATCTGATGCATTCAATGTTTAATCAAGTAGATGTGTTTTTCAATCAGAAACTTGTATCGCCCCCGAATAACGCGTATGCATACAGAGCATACATTGAAACACTGCTAAATTATGGAGACGGCGCAAAAAACTCTCATCTTACGAGTGTGCTCTGGTTCGCCGATACACCGGGAAAAATGGAGGACACAGATACAGCTAACGGTGGGCTTGTTAGCCGCAGAGACCTTAGCAGTGGAAAAACTATTGATCTCCTCGGTCATCTTCACTGCGATGTCTTTAATCAAGAGAGATTCTTATTGAACGGTGTTGAAATGCGTCTGCGACTCGTACGCACGAATAATTCATTTTGCCTTATGGGCGGGACGGCAGACTATAAAATATATATTGTCGAAGCGTCGCTTCTCGTACGTCGCGCCAAGATAGCACCTGGTATACTTTTAGTACATGCAAGAACTCTGTGTAAAGCTACGGCAAAATACCCCCTGACACGCGTGGAGGTAAAGGCTATATCCATGCATAGCGGAGTACATGGCGAAACTCTCGATAATGTAATCCTCGGCCAGCTACCAAAACGTATCATCATTGGTTTCGTCGATAATAAAGCGTTCAACGGCTGCCTCGATGAAAACCCGTTTAATTTTAAAAATTATCAAATCAATTATCTATGGTTGTATGTGGATGGTATGCAAATACCGGCAAGGCTCTGCAGCCCGACTTTACAAAACCGAAGCTTTACGTAGACGCGTATCATACTCTGTTCTCCGGAACGGGTATTCACTTTCTCAATGAAGGTAATTGTATTTCACGAGAGGCCTACCCCGAAGGGTATTGCCTTTTCGCGTTTGATCTTACGCCCGATTTATCAGCAAACAGCAGTACTCATTGGAATTTGGTTAAACACGGTAGTGTTAGAATAGAAGTACGATTCGAAAAGGCTCTCGCATCAACGGTAAATTGTATTGTGTACGCCGAGTATGATAATGTGCTGGAGATTGACTCGTCCAGACAAGTAATCGTTGACTTTTCTGGATAGTCAGCAGAATTTGTATCCGCCGAGCTAGGTCTCCGTGACGCAAAGAGCCGAACAGTATTATCAGAGAGAGCAACGAGAAAGCATCATGAATATCGCAATCGATATACAGGGTTTGCGAGATGAAAACAATCGTTTTGTGCCGAAAGAAGTTGCGATCACGGACCGTACACCGCTCATTGGCTTGTGTCTTCACCTCACGATAATGAGGATCTATCACCGGCGCTGAAGCGTCAGAATTCCTGGTTGACTAGAAATCATCATGGTTTACAATGGCGTGAGGGCGATATAACGTCGCAACATATGGAATCAATTTTGACAAATATTGCGGAACAGTCTGATCGAATATTCACAAGGGGTTCAATAAAATCAGAGTACCTGGCGCAACTGACAGGTTGCTTCATTATAAATTTAGAGGAGGAGGAGGAGGCTCCTTCATTCCGTTATCTTCATCAGGACGACACTCGTTGCATATACCACGGATCGCTACATAACAATCTCACGTACAAATGTGCGCTGAATAATGCGAAACAAATAAATGATTGGCTTTGTCATAAAGATCGCATCGACTCCTTATGGGAATATAGAACGACCACGAGCTGGAGCTTAGACGGGGCTCGCGAGGAAAAGAAAAAGAAACCTTCTGCTTCAGGCTGCTATGAACAGTCTAGAAATTCTGCAGGCCTTGCGGAACATACCAGACCACACGATAGGCGTATACCCAGCCGATCGTATCCCGAAGGTGTGGACGTGGCCGACAGCTTTTGTCGTTAATACCGATGGCCACAAATTACCCGGATCCCACTGGGTCGCCATGTACGTCGATCGAACTGGAGAAGGACGATACTTTGACAGCTACGGGATCCCTCCAATCGTTCCGCAGCATCTCATCTGACTCCGAAGAAACTGCAAGCTTTTCCGATGCAACGCTACTCAGCTTCAGGGTCCAGATTCGCAGTGTTGCGGACAGTATTGCATTATGTTTCTTCATTATATGTCTACTGGCTTTGGTATTAATAAGTTTCGAAGCGTATTTTCAGATGATTTATCCCGAAACGATAAAACAGTGAACGATTATTATAATGCGTATATAAAAAAACGCGAAAAGTCTAAGCCTCGGGGCAAAGTTTTCAATATGGACTCTGCGGTTGGTGGTGGCTGTGGTACAAATAATTTTAATCATAAAAACTTACACTGTATACAGAACTGTTGTTCCCGTGTACGGCAATAATGAATCTAATTTTAATATAAGAAATAAAATCGACATTGAAATTTTTCACGTTTTATTTTTTCTACCTATCCTTGAACTGCGATCACGCGCCTTGGAGTCAGCATCCTTTGGGTACAAAAGTCACTTTTAGCGACTATCATATTTCAAGCGGAATGTGCATCAAACCGTCGATTCTTCGAATCGGTAGGAAAAAAATTATTTTTGCCTTTGTTATGTCTAAGGAAATGAGTTATCATTATAGGGTATCATATGTAGACGATCAGATTTCTTTTTGTCTTTGGTATTTCTAATAAAATGAGTAATCTTTATAGTGGGGGGAGGTCTAGTGGAGGGGCGACTGCAGAGTATAAGTTAGACCCTGGAGAACGACCATCATTCGCGATCAAACCGTGGTCAGATATCGAAGTAAACTTCAAAAACTCTTAAAGACTTTCATTTGCTGTCATTTGAGGTGTATGCTGAGAAAACGACGCGAATTAAAGCGGCGAATAGAAGCACTTTCACACGACATTGCGAGTATCAAAGCAGTAATACAAGCGAGATCGCAATTTCTCTCTTTAACACGAAAATTTGACGAACTCGATATTTACGATGGATTTCGCACGAATCAACAAAGTGGGACAAACGGCCGCGTTTCTACCTGTGAAAAAGTTATCGGAACTAGAGCTCAAAAAAGACTACAGCATCGGCGACATAAGAACCGTTCAAACTAAATGGGGCACGCGTATCGTCATCGACGTGGAAAACACATTTGCGTGCTTCCTACCAGCCAGATTCGTCCAACTGTTCGAAAAAGACGATCAGCTATTTCAGCAGATGATAGCCGCAGCCCGTGAAAATAATTTGGCCATGGAATATCGTGGAACAAAATTCAATAATCTGGAATTCAAACCGTCAACAAATCATTAAGTCCTGCGATGTATGCGAAACCTGCTAAGAATCTACGTGCGCTACTGCTACCGTTCGCCTATAAGCTAAATAATTTGGGGACGAAATCTGTGTGGGTGGGCCTTGATATTTGTCGGAACGGTACGTTACGGCCTGTGATTAGCTTCAAATGTTATATCCATGGTTGTTTAACTATGGACGGTCGTTCTTGGCACGATTTTCAAAATCATTTCAACATAGAGGATGAAGAAGACCCTGCACATCGCTCGTTACCGATATTCTGTTTTACAAAAGAGCAATTCATTATACTGTCATTATTACAAGCCAGTATAAACAGAAATATCTCGTGGCTTCGTCGTGTTTGCAACGAGGTAACAAATTGCAGAGACTCTCTTGTAGATGCAATAACATCAGAAACATCCATTTTTACAACGAGCTGCATACGCCGTAATATTCGCACGAAGCGTGCGAAAATACGAGAGAGAGCTACCCAAAATCGAACATCACCGAATAATTCATATAACGAATTACCTACTTGTACAAAAACAACGATAATTGACAATCTACTGACGCATCATTTGGATCACATCGTTAAAACTGTTATAGCCCGTAAAAGATAAATCCTTTTCTCATTGTATGAAAGCATTACGTATAATTAAGTGAAAATGTATATAAAATTAAATAAAGAGAAAAAAAGTATGGATTATTATTATTTGAATAATGATAATAATCGGGCCACTCTGGCGAACCCTCAGAACTCTTTCCCCCCACCACCTCTCCCCACCACAACCCCTACCACGCTCGGAAAGAGGCTCCGACGCGGGGGAAAGTGGAGGGGATAGGAGTGGGGATAGGAGTGGGGGTCGCCAGAGTGGTCCACATACTACTTATGTATGTACATATTATATATATTATGATTAATCGGACTTTCGTAGCTAATTCGATTTATTTTGTGCCACCTACAAGATATATGTTGTGACACTGCGTCACAGGCGAGGCATGAGCCTCGCCGAAGTCCGTCACCACACGCCAAAAACACCGAAGAATGTAAAATAGAATAAGAATTGACAAGCCCCGAACAATTAGCGAAACTCCGTCGTCCCTCGTCGCTCTTCTTTCACCATCCCCGTAGTCCCATCTCAACCCGACAATGTCCCCAATGATCCCGTTGCCCTACGAACCCCCAAGAAAGAGTATCAAGAGAAAACCCTGTGGACGGCGAAAAAGAATCAGATACAAGGACAACGCCGCATATGATCCCAGTCGTCGCCGAGAATCCCACTCACACCGCCGCGCCGAGGCCCTCACACGGATAGAACACCAAGAAAAGCCGAACATCTGCGAGGGCCCAGTCGGTATATCGAGCGAGTGGGATTATTGGAAAAATCATCGATGAGCGCGAGCAACGTCACATCATACGCAAATTCGAGAGCCAGTGTCCACAGGGAGCCCCCACCCTTCCCCCTATGAGATTTGTCGCCGAGTCGACCGTCACATTCCATCTTTGGCAGCACCTTACGGGTATCAATCATCGAAGGCGCTTGCGCCTGTGACGGCGACTCCGGTGACCCAATTAGATATCGATTATTGATCCCTCCCTGACCTACCTTTACATTGCGCAAGCCCTTGATCCCCAAATCATTGCTAGATTCCCCCTACCCTTCCACCCCAAGCTGTCCCGGCGAAGAAGAAGACGAGCTCGTCACTTCGGCGAGAGCTAGCATAGAGGAGAGATTAATTATTGTATCGAGCCACTGCGAGAGAGAGATTTGTAGAGCGACCGCCATATTGGCCACGAGGACCACGCGTGGCATCGCGAGCGTTAAGGGAATACGTGTGGAGATCCCCTCAGCAACAAAGTAAGCCCGTTCCATTACCTTTTTATTCTGCTGCCCATTGCACAATTTTTTCTTGATTGCGACCCAAAATTACCCTTTTTTTCTTGTATCGATCCGTGAGCGTGTGGTGGCGCAGCGCGACCCTCCCTTTTACACCTTAGCGAATTTTCATACCCGTCGTCCCCATTTGCGCTTTATTTTGCTTATTGTAATTTCCCCCCGATTTTTCATTGAGCTCGATTAATTTTCCATTTTACCGAAAACCCGACGTGGGTAATTATTAAGAGGCCATCGCGCCGGGAAATCCATTGACCCTGAGAAACTGTAGCCCCCCCCCCCGTTTTTTCTCTTTTTGCGTTTGAGTTCTTAAAAATATAAATTTTGTCGATCTATATCGGCTGGCGCCCAAAAATTAGTAACCCGTTTCCGTTTCTTTTGCGTTCGCCATTTTTTTTTTCGTTTCTTTTTCTTTCTTTTTTTTTGTCGAGCACGTGTCCTCGCCCCGCTCGAAATTGTCGCGTGGCGAGTCGCGTAAACCCAGAAATAAATTTCAGTATTCTTTTACTTTGCCTATTTTCTTTTTCCCCCTAGATAAACCCCCTTTGTCTTTTTTTTGGTTCTTTTTTTTGTGCGAGCAACCCGGGTTCACCCGGGAATAACGTCCGGCGAACTAGAGAGTGCCGTGACAAATTTTGGCGCCCAACGTGGGGCCCCGGAAGAAAATTTTTTGTGTAGGGAAAATTTAATAATTAAATTTTTAGTGCCCACCCACGATCGGTTAATCGAGCTCAAGTTTCGTAATCGTCACCACACGTATCACGCGCGCCATCGTGTCGATCCCGTTATCGAGCCCTCACAGTTTTTCGATATTGAAATATTTTTCTTGTGTGTGATTTTCGACAGTTTGCGAAATTTTCGAGATCATATTTGCGCATTGATCGATCTCTCACCGAACCATCAATATCAGTGAGCTATATATTTTTTTTTTTCCTTTTCCGTGAGATACGCGACCGAAGTAGAGACCCTCGTGCCGAGAAGATTTGTTTTCTTTCTTTCTCTCCCGACCTTCGAGCCGAGCAGCTACCTTTGTCTCCAAGAGAGACGAGTGAGCGCGATTATTGCGTGTAAAGGCAGAGAGAGATAGAAATAACGTATCACCGAATTTATTCTCTTTTCTTTTTCTTGGTGCTCATTTCAAATTTAAAATTTCCTTTTCCCGTCAAGTGACAGGTTCTCAACCCAAGTTAGAATTTTTTTTCGATTATTTGCGAGCGCATTTTTTTTTGAGAATCCCCTTTTTCTTGATTTTTCTCATTTAACTATTTTTCGAAGTTTTCTTTTTTTTTCTTTTTCTTTTTTCTTTTCCCCTTTTTGATTTTTTTGAGATTAGTAAATTAAACCCGGGATTTGAACATAATTTGAGGAGGACGAATCAACTTTCGACTTGCCCTCGTGATAGTGAATTAGGATATTATTTTTTTTTCTTCCATTGAAAGAGTTCGTGAGAGGATCGGATCGAAAATATTTGCGCATTGTTTTTTCTGTTTTGCTATTTTTTTTCTCTTCTATTGGAATACAATAATTCCAAAGAGAGGAAAATATTTTCGACGATTTGTTATTCACGTTCGACGGTGATCACAGTATCGCCGCAGCCATTGTCTCCCTTTCCTGCCCCTACAGTTTGAGTTACCGTGATTAAATAAGCCCCTTCGATTTCTTTTATTTGTGTGCGCGCCACGCCGAGAACCTCGCGTGCGCAGCCCTTACGTTTTTTCTGCTAACCCCCCTCTCAAATACCCCCTTGAAATTTATTTTTTTGTGTTTTGCCATTTCACTTTATTTCATTTTTTTTATCCCAGTTTCGCGTGTTGTTTTCCTTTCCTAGACCCCAGAAACCGTACGACCTGTCCCAGTTCAGAGAACCCCCTCTCCTCTCTTAGTGTTCAAGTAAGATACTCGATTACAGTCAACTCTCGCTACCCTGCAGTCCCGCTCCGCCAAGTCATTGCCGCCCAGTTTAAGTCCCACGAACGTTATCACCACATCGTTCTTTTGTTTATTTGTTCTTGCCACGTAATAGTATTGGGAAAATAGAAAATTCTGAATATCCTCGTGGAGTATAGCGCTCACGAGAATTCAGATTTCGAGTCAAAACAGCCCGAGTAAAAACGAGTAGTGAACTCACCGATCATTTCACCCTCGTTCCCTCCCTTCTTAGTTTTTTTGTTTTTGCCTTACCAAGTCCGAACCATGCTCTTTTCCCTTCGCTTTCCCCGCTCCTCTACCTCCGACACAGCAGCCATTACTCCACTCCCGATAATGAGTCCCCAAACTATCCCCCGAATTACCCCTCGCCGAGTCCGAGATAGTAGAATGTGCACAGTGCACACCCCTGTCAGCTCCGAGGTGGACTATATCATACGAGTAGCCGCCTTGGAACAGAGATTGCAGGAAGAGCAGTCAACTTTGACAGACACCACTACCACAACCCCAGTTATGTCCACCATCACCCAGAATAACCCCCCGACGATAGAACTCCCTCTCGAGATCGAGGAAGCAATTTCAACGATTCGAGAGGAGATTAAACAGATCAGAGACATCCGAGACGTCCTTGGGTGCTGCGATAACGCACGCCTGAGCACGCTTGGGACTGTGGAAGAATTGCAAGACAGATTCACCCGATTCGAAATCCGACGTTGCTACCCGCAAGTCCCGACCCCCTGGAATCGGGAGATAGACGAAAGACGAGCCTCAACGCCCTTCACCTACGAATCAGCTATTAGAGAATACCCCTACAGCACCCTCCCCGACGCAAGTACCTCGCACACATCCCAACTGATACCCCCTCCCTTGCCTGACCCCAGACAATCCCAGAACACCCTCCATCCCCGGACTATCAATCCCAATCACGAGATCCAACAGTCCCAACCAAGACAAGAAGCAGCCCATCCCGATGATACACCCGTTCTCCCTCACAGTACGTTGACGAACGATACGATCGAGTTTGAGACAGTCCCCACCCTTGCCCCGGACAAAGATCACAGTGACACTGAGACTGAGTCCTCCCTTACCCCCGATGAAATCCTAGACAGAGAACTCCTGTACATCAAGCCCTTCCCCGAGCCAGTCACGGAAAACGAGTCTGTAAAGCGGATGGACGTGAACATTGAAATTCAGAAAAGATTAGACGAATTACGTAAACCCAGCGTACCCAACGAATATCCCCCTCCTCCCGACGACCCAATACACGAGTCCCCACCCCCTCACCCTAACGACCCCGAATCCGAAACCCTACCTTCCAACGAAATATCCCAAGCCCAAGTCAACCAAGCGATCACCGAGTTGATGTCCTGGACCTTGCAGTTCGCCACCGAAAATGGCGAAGCAGGAAAACAATTTATATTAGACGCAGTCAAAACCTTCCGAGCTCGAGGAATACAACAAGAGAGAGTCGATGACGAGTATCGAAGCCCTCGAGTGATGAGTAGGTCGAGCCAAAGCTGCGAGTCAAGTCAGTCCGAAAGCCCAAAGTCAGAATCAATCCCATCCCCTACCCCCCGCTACTCAACCCCTCTCCATTCCAGACAAGACCCAGATAGTAACGAGATCGCACCCGAATCCGGGAGCCATAGGCCCTGGATGACGGTGAACAAGAAGAAAAAGAGAACCAGACGAGTACCACCCAAAGCCCCATCCGATCCGAGAACGATACGTCCTCTCATGGCGTATCCCATCCCTTGCCCTGCTCCGTGTTACGAAGTCCCGGTATTGCGACGTTTCCTGTCGAGACCGAACACCCAATCAAGAACCCCTTCCGACTCACCCAGCATACAATCCTCACCACCCCCCTCACCAACCCCCGTTCCAAGATCACCCGAATCCCCAAGAGTTGAATACCCCTGTAGCAACCTAGTTCCCGTGCTTCCCTCACCCAATCTCCCAAGAGTTACTCCATGTGCGTCAAGCTACGCCTGGAGAACCTCTCCGAGTGCCTGGCACTCGAACAGCCGCCCTTATATCCGAGTTTAGCCCCAGTCCAGCCCCAGTTCCATGAGCCCCCTTATAAAGCCCCCCCGCCACATGTCATAGTTTTAGTATCGAGATGCCGAATTTGGAAACAGAGTGACCAAATTCCGGCTTATGGTTAGAGCTCTCCAGTCCTTGAATTCCGAACCCGTAGTCTGAATGACTCGAGTTACCGGAATTCGGGAGGAGTTATCGAATGAATTTTTTTGAGTACTCAACTTCGAGTTGAAGTTCGAGTTAGCGTTTGAGTTAGTATTTGATTTTACCGTTCAAGTTATGGCGATAAATATCATCCCTTCCCCCGTCCCCTCCCTTGCGAATTCGGACGACCCTTGAATTTCCCCCGTCCTTTTGGTATAGTTCCCCTTTATTCCCCTTTGAGTTTTGAGTATTGAGTATTGTGCTTCCCACTTTCGAGTATTGTGTTCCCTTCGCCCGAGATAAACCCTTGCCACTACGAAAGCCCCGTGACCCAAGAAAATTGATCGCCGTAACCGAGGCAGTCATCATAGCACCCGTGGCTGAACTGGCCATGGAAATGCAAATATTCCCGATCGCCCCGATGCCCCTTACCAGAAATACCCCCTTGACCCCCACTTTGTAAACCCTATCCCGAGAACCGCGCAGAATTGTGATCATCGTCCAGCGATGCAATAGTCTAGATAGCCATAACAAGTTAATGATAATGAAACTGTGATGGACCGACGTTCGGGTGACACCAGGCGTCGTCCCAAGGGACGGATACAAGAAATGAGGTAAGAGGACCGTTCAAGCGGTTCCCGTAATAGTAACATCACATTTTAAGAATCATTTTCACGAAAGAAAAATGCAGTTGACCCCTACCCCGCATTCCCGTCAGTCCCTTTCCCTGACCGACCCCCTCCGTGTGAATGAGTTTGTTATGAGAGTCGAACTACCAGGGCACTTCGACTCTGGTAGGGGGGAGTTGTGACACTGCGTCACAGGCGAGGCATGAGCCTCGCCGAAGTCCGTCACCACACGCCAAAAACACCGAAGAATGTAAAATAGAATAAGAATTGACAAGCCCCGAACAATTAGCGAAACTCCGTCGTCCCTCGTCGCTCTTCTTTCACCATCCCCGTAGTCCCATCTCAACCCGACAATGTCCCCAATGATCCCGTTGCCCTACGAACCCCCAAGAAAGAGTATCAAGAGAAAACCCTGTGGACGGCGAAAAAGAATCAGATACAAGGACAACGCCGCATATGATCCCAGTCGTCGCCGAGAATCCCACTCACACCGCCGCGCCGAGGCCCTCACACGGATAGAACACCAAGAAAAGCCGAACATCTGCGAGGGCCCAGTCGGTATATCGAGCGAGTGGGATTATTGGAAAAATCATCGATGAGCGCGAGCAACGTCACATCATACGCAAATTCGAGAGCCAGTGTCCACAGGGAGCCCCCACCCTTCCCCCTATGAGATTTGTCGCCGAGTCGACCGTCACATTCCATCTTTGGCAGCACCTTACGGGTATCAATCATCGAAGGCGCTTGCGCCTGTGACGGCGACTCCGGTGACCCAATTAGATATCGATTATTGATCCCTCCCTGACCTACCTTTACATTGCGCAAGCCCTTGATCCCCAAATCATTGCTAGATTCCCCCTACCCTTCCACCCCAAGCTGTCCCGGCGAAGAAGAAGACGAGCTCGTCACTTCGGCGAGAGCTAGCATAGAGGAGAGATTAATTATTGTATCGAGCCACTGCGAGAGAGAGATTTGTAGAGCGACCGCCATATTGGCCACGAGGACCACGCGTGGCATCGCGAGCGTTAAGGGAATACGTGTGGAGATCCCCTCAGCAACAAAGTAAGCCCGTTCCATTACCTTTTTATTCTGCTGCCCATTGCACAATTTTTTCTTGATTGCGACCCAAAATTACCCTTTTTTTCTTGTATCGATCCGTGAGCGTGTGGTGGCGCAGCGCGACCCTCCCTTTTACACCTTAGCGAATTTTCATACCCGTCGTCCCCATTTGCGCTTTATTTTGCTTATTGTAATTTCCCCCCGATTTTTCATTGAGCTCGATTAATTTTCCATTTTACCGAAAACCCGACGTGGGTAATTATTAAGAGGCCATCGCGCCGGGAAATCCATTGACCCTGAGAAACTGTAGCCCCCCCCCCCCGTTTTTTCTCTTTTTGCGTTTGAGTTCTTAAAAATATAAATTTTGTCGATCTATATCGGCTGGCGCCCAAAAATTAGTAACCCGTTTCCGTTTCTTTTGCGTTCGCCATTTTTTTTTTCGTTTCTTTTTCTTTCTTTTTTTTTGTCGAGCACGTGTCCTCGCCCCGCTCGAAATTGTCGCGTGGCGAGTCGCGTAAACCCAGAAATAAATTTCAGTATTCTTTTACTTTGCCTATTTTCTTTTTCCCCCTAGATAAACCCCCTTTGTCTTTTTTTTGGTTCTTTTTTTTGTGCGAGCAACCCGGGTTCACCCGGGAATAACGTCCGGCGAACTAGAGAGTGCCGTGACAATGTATACATTGTAGATGACACAAAATAAAACGATTTAGCTACCAAAAAGTCAGAATAATTATAAGCTTGATCATACAAAAAACAGAGACGAGAGTATACAAAAGACTGTGACGACTATACGCGTCGTCACAAGCTTGTAAAACATATATCTATTTATCGACCATCTTAGCACCTACATAATCTTCGAGCCTTGTGTTCCGGCACGAAACGCCTACAATATAAATAAAAATATATCTACATATGTCGCATTCCACGTCAACTCAGCCACCCCGTTTTTTTTTATTGTCTCGAAAAAATTATTCAGTATGGGCATTTCAAAGGACAATATATCTATGACGTTTTACCAAAATTTCATCCCCCCACTATTGTTGGTTCTCGAGATAATGATTAATGAAGTCTCAATTTTGTAAAAATCATAACTTCGTAACTACTGATCGGATTTAAACGATTAAAAAACGAATCTTTTTTATTTTTTTTGCCCTTTTCGAAAAAAAAATTTGTCATCATCGGATAAAAGCTCATTAGACAGTTTTCGGGGTAAATTAACAAAAAACAATTTTTTCCTCGTCACTGATGCCTTGTTCCATTTTGAAAAAATCCTGCGGCGTTGCGTATTGCCTCCCTCTATCAGAAAAAAAATACTGAGTAGAATTCCGATTGGCCCTTTCGTGGAAAAAAAAAAAAATCGAAAAATTTCCCCCTAAACTGTCTATTGAACTTTTCTCCAATGACGGCATATTTTTTTTCAAAAAGGGCGAAAAAAATAAGAAAGATTATTTTTTTAGTCGTTAAAATCCGATCAGCCGTTACGAAGTTATGATTTTCACAAAATTGAGAATTTATTAATCATTATCTCGAGAACCAACAATAGTGAGGGGACGAAATTTTGGTAAAATTTCATGGATATATTGTACTTTGAAATGCCCATACTGAATCATTTTTTCGAGACCAAAAAAAAACGGGGTGGCTGAGTTGACGTGGCTGCATTGACATGTCGTATTTCACGTTAACTCATCAGCCACCCCGTTTTTTTTGTCTCGAAAAAATTATTCAGTATAGGCATTTCAAAGTACAATATATCCATGACATTTTACCAAAATTTCATCCCCCCCACTATTGTTGGTTCTCGATATAATGATTAATAAATTCTCAATTTTGTAAAAATCATAACTTCGTAACGGCTGATCGGATTTTCACGATTAAAAAACGAATCTTTTTTATTTTTTTTGGCTTTTTGAAAAAAAATATGCCGTCATTGGAGAAAAGTTCATCAGACAGTTTTCGGGGAAATTTTTCGATTTTTTTTTTTCCACGAAAGGGCCAATCGGAATTCTACTCAGTATTTTTTTTTCTGATAGAAGGAGGCAATACACAACTCCGCAGGATTTTTTCAAAATGGAAGAAGGCATCAGTGAAGAGGGAAAAATTGTTTTTTTGTTAATTTACTCCGAAAAATGTCTAATGAGCTTTTATCCGATGATGACATATTTTTTTTCGAAAAGAGCAAAAAAAAAATAAAAAAAAGATTCTTTTTTTAATCGTTTAAATCCGATCAGTAGTTACGAAGTTAACTTTTTACAAAGTTACTAAGTTAAGTTTTTACAAAATTGAGACTTCATCAATCATTATCTCGAGAACCAAAAATAGTGGGGGGATGAAATTTTGGTAAAATGTCATGGATATATTGTCCTTTGAAATGCCCATACTGAATAATTTTTTCGAGGCAATAAAAAAAACGGGGTGGCTGAGTTGACGTGGAATGTCCCATATATATGTGTATATATTGTAACGGAACGAAGCCCCCCCCCTCCTTTTTTCTCGTAATAAACTGAGCGCATTACCCACACAGCGACGCATCTACTGAGGGTAACTCCCGCGTACTCTAACTTACAAACACTCGCTAGATCACGATCGATAGAGATCAGAACGTGACGCATAGTACCTGACAAAGACACCGACAGTAGTGGACAAATAACAATAATAATCCTGCGCATGAGCAAACAAGATTCGCTGATGACTCACGGCCCCACCGCGAGACACCACAGCCGCGACGGGTATAAAAGGCCGAGCAAACGACGGACGAGCACCATTTCACTATTCCTTTTCCTACCGTTCACTCCAGAACACCTCTACCTTCTAAGCGCTAGTCTCAGCATCGCGTCTGACGCTAGCATTAGGACCTTCCTCTAAACCCTTCGCTTGCGAAGTGATCGTATTGCACGATTGCCTGAGTAAGTTCCTACCTAGTAGCATACTTAGCTAAAGTCCTCGCATTGCGTCGAGCGCCTAGCCAAAGTTTCCATCCTAGTTAGTATACTTCACTATAGTCCTCGTATTGCATCGAGCGCATAGTAAAGTTCCCCAGCTAACAGCTGTGCTAACGACTCGACCCTCGTCGAGTAATCAACCACAGCTATCCACTAGGTACCACTCAAGCCATCATACCATACTTTCTTTTACAGGAAGATCCGCTCTGTTTGTTTCGTGCTCCTGAGCAGGCCCGGCTCACTACCGTCGCACGATCTCGAATTCGTCTTGGCACAGCGTCCAACGCGAGCTAGAGAGAGTACGACATAACATAGGATAAGTCGCCTAGAGTATAGGTCTTTCTCACAGAAAAACCTAGATCTCGGCATTAGCAACTAAAACAC
The DNA here is from genome assembly GCA_963564615.1 of Rhorus exstirpatorius. NCBI lineage: Eukaryota > Metazoa > Arthropoda > Insecta > Hymenoptera > Ichneumonidae > Rhorus > Rhorus exstirpatorius. Next base: position 6,754,560 of record OY751318.1, read on the forward strand.
CAAAAACTCGAATAAAACCAATTTTTTTTAACTTAGCTTCAGTAAAGAAAACAAAAACAAAATTTCACACTTCAATCTCGAGATTACCAAAGGACCAGTAATCGTCGATCTCAATAATCGTGTCCTCCTAAATTAACCTCTTTTTTATTAATCAGCCGTCTGGACCGGCAAAGTCCATATCACTCTTTTTGTTAATTAATTGAACGGCAAAACGTTCAACAATAGAGTCACAATGCCTATGATGAAATAGTCCCGGCCACCATACCCTAAGAGTGAACGTATTCTGAGGCAAACAACATAAACAACAAAAAGTAACACATCAATTGCATTACTTTCTCAAATTACATTTAAAGAATTAATCTTTCGGCTATCTCTCTTTGAATACTCGAGTCCAGAACACGAATCCAGCTCTCAGATCAAAATGAAATATTTAAAAACTTTCGATATTTAACACAGAAAATAACGAAACGTTTCAATATATATACATATATATGTATATATATATATATATATATATATATATATATATATATATATATATATATATTAGGGTGTAATAACCGGGGCTTTGGTCTGGTGGCTAGCGTGCTTGCCTCTTAGCCAGAGCCTCGGTAGGTCCCGGGTTCGATTCCCGGTGTCGTAATCTTGTCAGGAGAAGGTAAAATGTGGGCGTGACTAGCTCCAGATGTATGTATGGGGCATACACAAGTACATTTACTGGTGTGTGTCACGTATATATAGCTGTAGTCCATGTTTACGTTCTCCTGTCAAGATGTGACGTAGCTCCGACGCCGTGAGGCGAGCACGGGACCGACTGTAGTGGCCCAGGTTTTCCGCAGTTTCCAGGGCCCATGATACGTGCTAATACGCGTGCCATGGTGAATACGCTACAGAATAGGAAGTCAGCTGCGGCCGCACGGGCCCTGGGTGTCTGGTTACTGACCCGGACCAGATACCCAGGGTTGAGGTGGATGTGAGGGAAGGATGGAAAGGGAAGTGAGGGAAGGAGCGCCGTCTTGAAAACCCCGAAAGGGAAGAAGGCGTGAGGACATAAATTAATTTAAAAAAAAAAAATAAAAAAAATAAAATAAAAAAAAAATATATTAGGGTGTATCGAAAAATTAAAAAACTTTTGGCTACCCTCAAAAATCAAAGATATCATTGAAATAAAGGTCTCCGTGCAATGATTCGATTTTTTGACAATATATAGGGGGCGCGCGGGACGTTTAAAAACGCCATTTTTAGCGTTAAATTCACTTTATCACTGATAACCGGAAACAGTTCATTCCAAAAATTCTGATTTTTTTATATAAGGTGCCCAGATATGTAGTCTTTCAAACCCACATTCACGGAACATTAACAGATGGTTCATATCTTCGAAAAAAATCTCTAAAAATCAATATTTTAACTATTTTTCAATTATACCTATCGTTAAATGTTGATTTTTTTCTTGTAAAACGTTTTTGTATTTGTTCCATCTTTTTTTTCTTGTAAAACTCCGTATCAGTATTGCTTACAATGCGAAAATTGCTGAATAATAAATCTTTATTTTGGAAATTTTTATATTTTATTGATTCACACAGTTTTTTCGTGAATATGAAAATTTTCAAAATAAAGATTTATTATTCAGCAATTTTCGCATTGTGAGCAATACTGATACCGCGATTCACAAGAAAAAAAAGATGGAACAAATACAAAAACGTTTTAGAAGAAAAAAAATTAACATTTAACGATAGGTATAATTGAAAAATAGTTAAAATATTGATTTTCAGATATTTTTTTCGAAGATATGAACCATCTGTTAATGTTCCGTGAATGTGGGCTTGAAAGGGTTCATATATGGGCACCTTATATTAAAAAATCAGAATTTTTGGAATGAACTGTTTCCGGTTATCAGTGATAAAGTGAATTTAACGCTAAAAATGGCGTTTTTAAACGTCCCGCGCACCCCCTATATATTGTCAAAAAATCGAATCATTGCACGGAGACCTTTATTTCAATGATATCTTTTATTTTTGAGGGTAGCCAAAAGTTTTTTAATTTTTCGATCCACCCTGATATATATATATATATTAGACCTGTTCTTAAAAAGGGCAAATTCGAATTTTAATGGTCTTACCCCCCAAATTGGTTCGTAATAATTCAAAAAAAATGTCAGAATTTTTAAAGATTTTTCCCTCCATATTTACCCACCGCTAGGAAGCCTTACTTTTTCCCATAAGAAAAGCATTGATTTTTTGTGATTTTTAATCTTTTTTTTACCACTGCCCTAATTATCAGCTAAAAAATCGTAAATTCCCAGAAAATGTTGACAGTTATGTTACCTTTTTGTCGAATTTTTTGGAATTCGATACAAGCATTTTTGGGCTAGATCGATCACATCTTTATTCTCTGTATGTTGCGAAAAACGCGGAAAAAAGTCGAAAAACGTGATTTGGAGAGTTAAATATCGAAAGAATTCAATCGGAGTAGTCTTAAAACATACGGAATTCTTTGTACAAAATAATTAATCACGTTAACAAAATTCAAGGCCACCCCTGCAGCCAAATCGATTATGCCATGATTTAAAATGTTTCTGTTTTTCATGCTCCACTTGCTGTTCGAGCACGTCGCGACCCCACAAAAACCAATTTCAAGAACCCGGCATCGCGTACACATTCTGATTGTTTGTCCTGAATGTTTGTTCGTATTATGTTTTGGAAATCAATTATAATAATGAGAAAAAGTGCACCAAGGTTTTTGATCAAAAGTTAACGACAGTTGGATGAAATTATCCAAAATAAACTGTTTGAGATTAGCTCAATGTGAAATGGTAAGTCTCCTTTGTTAATTTTGTTCTTTCTAGAACGCACCATAGTTCTATTTCCTCCGACCCAGCACGCGCGCGCCATGTGCGCAGTGCGCCCGGACTATATTCGCGCGGAGTAACACCAACGCGCCCGAACAAAGGGCCTTATCACCGCTGGATTCCGAGCTCCGAATTCCGAGAGCGTCGCGTCGACTCGAGGCTCAGCAGTCGGTCTCCAACAGCCAACAATTGCACTCTCCTATACTTCGTCAATTTAGATTAGGTGCACAATGCGTTTACGAGAAAACATTCGTTTGATTGGTTATGTGGATTCCCAAATTTTCGGGAACAAACTACCATCAACTCGTCAAGTTTTAAAAGTTTTATTTTTCAACACACGAGTGTCAGGTTTTGATTTAAAAACAAGTGCAACACTAGCCGTGCGTGAAACTATGATTTTTTGTACAAAAGCCAGATTAAAAACGAAGCAAGATTATAACTGCGTAATGAAACTGATGGATTTACATCGACAATGGCATCTATTGGGAAAAAATATTAATGCCCCAAGCAATAAAGAGAGGGAAGAGGAATTTTGCGGTAAACTGGATGACCTTTTTGACATCGCCCATCAAGATGCGCTTGCAGGCCTCGACGATATAAGAACAGAATTTCTGCAAAATCAAAGGAAGCCTGGTCGTGTCGGTTTCATCTGGGATATCCAAAGCACATATGATTTGATGGAGGCAGCAGAATTGCAAAAAACAACCGATGCGTTACAGAGGTTGGAAAGAATGGAACAGCAAAGAGCATTATTTGGTAATTTTTCTCCGAATATCTTGAACAAACCATCTTTTTATGACCCTGAAGATCTCTGCATTTGCAAATTTCGACCTCTTGCAACCTCTATTTCCTGACTTATGCATTTTCGAAAAAATATCATAATACAGTATTGTTCTTGTAGGCCAGTCAGCAAATGGTGAAAAATTAGAAAGGTCGATAAAAATTGCGAAGTTTAATTTTACTCGATGAAAATGTCGAGAAAAGTGTAAAAATCATAAACCCAAATTTTGCAGACAACATTTATGCCCGGAACATTGTTTAAACAATTAAAAACAGTTTTTCTGCAATAATTCCGCGAAAAAAATTGCGAAATTTGTGCAAACTATGGCAAACCGTTTTTATAATGTTTAAGCAGGTTCTATTAAATTTGCACACAGCTGCGGTGACGGGAACATTATAAACAATTGTTTATTAACTTTAAAGCGTGTTTAAATATCGTAAAAAAATTGCGAAATTTGTGCAAACAATTGTTTATAATGTTCCCGTCACCGCAGCTGTGTGCAAACTTAATATAACTTACTTAATCATTATATAAACGGTTTGCCATAGTTTGCACAAATTTCGCAATTTTTTTCGCGGAATTATTGCAGAAAAACTGTTTTTAATTGTTTAAACAATGTTTTCGACATAAATGTTGTGTGCAAAATTCGGTTTTATGATCTTTACAATTTTCATCAAATAAAATTAAACTTCGCAATTTTTTTCGTCAATTTAGCTTGAATGACTGGCCGGACCAATTACCTAGTTGTGCGTATTTTTAATTTTTTTTAACTTCAATTTCGTATATGCTGGTGGCTTTTTTTGTCATTTAGCGATATTGATTGCCATACATTCACACTGAGGGGCGCTATCGAAAAATGTCATAATAGTTTTTGGCTTCTTTTTAACATTTCTAATCGCGCTTATTTTTAGATTTTTAATTACATTTTTTTGTTTAATTTATTTTTTATCCGTATCTGCAAATTTCGTCCTTTTGTGAGCCATATTTTGTAAACCGTGGCGTCATTTTTTTTTCATTCAGGATCATTTTTTTTCATTGATCCTTAATCAGCAAAGATATGTAATAATGATAAAAATTTCTTCCAGATGAGATCGTGGAGTTGGCATCGAGTGATGGTGGCGACTTTTCACAAACGTTGTCACAAAAATCCATTGGCACATTCTCGAATTATTCCACAGAAGACCATCCTGCAGATGATGCTGGACCATCAAATCCGAAAAAATCTCGAGGCACTGTAGATGTAGTGAATGACTAACTCGTCGCGGTTCTGGATAGGTTCAAAGTCTCTGATACATCGGCCGTTCATTTAATCGCTTCTGTAGCTCAGTCTCTTGGATTCGATTTAAATGCATTGATTGTTAATCGGAGCTCGATAAAGAGAAAGCGTGAAAAATTGCGTGAAATGAGGTCCATGAGAATAAAAAGTATGTTCCAAAATACTGACTTGGGAGCCGCTGTTTTACATTGGGACGGAAAACTTTTGCCTGATTATGAAAGCGGTAAGAAGCTTGAGAGACTACCCGTTTTGATAACAAACGGTGATTCTGAGAAGCTGTTAGGTGTCCCGAAACTTGAAAATGGGAGAGGCGTTACACAAGCAAACGCCATTCATGGTGTTCTCGATGAGTGGGGTGCTTTGAGCTCGATAAAAGCTCTTTGTTGTGATACAACGGCTTCGAACATGGGTGTCGTGAACGGCGCGGCGGTCTTATTAGAACAAATGTTAGAGAAATCTATTATATACCTGCCATGTCGACACCATATTTTCGAGATAGTTTTGATAGGAGTTTTCAACGCGAAATTAAAGTCCCCCTCGACTGGACCAGATGAACCTATTTTCAAACGTTTCAAAGATTCCTGGTCGAAAATCGATTCAACGGCAATTCGCATCGGAATTGATGATAAAAAAGTACAGAGCGTTGTAACTGTGGAGAATATCACGAGAATAGATTCATTTGTTGAATGGGCATTAAAAACGGATCAACCTCGAGCGGATTACAAGGAGCTTTTGAATTTAACAAAATTATTTCTCGGAACCGTCCCATCGCAAGGAGTCGTAATACGTTCACCGGGTGCAATGCATCATGCACGTTTTATGTCCAAAGCTATTTATTCTTTAAAAATATTTTTGTTCCGAGACAGTTTCGAAATGACGAAAACTGAATATCAGGCGATCCGACATGGATCAGTTTTTACCGTAATGATTTATCTCGAAGCATGGTTCACTGCTCCACTCGCAAGAGCAGCTCCAAATCATGATCTTCAATTTTTGAAAAAACTCTATAATTATAAGAGTGTCGACAGAGAGATAGCTAATGCAGCTATGCAAAAATTCGTGAATCACCTTTGGTTTTTGAGCCCTGAAACGGTCGCCTTATCATTTTTTGATGAGACTTTACCATTGGACGTGAAACGTTGCATGGTGTCCGAGTTGAGCCCGCTCGACGTAATCGAAGAAATTGATCAAAATTGCCCGAAGAAAATTATAATCAACGTAAAAGACGTTCGTAATTTCTGTGACAAAGAGATGGATCATTTTGTAACATCGCAAACCCGGAATTTTTTTTTCCGATTTGAAATTGATCAATCGTTTCTACAAATTGACCCATCTCTTTGGTCTGAAAATGAGAGTTTCCGAGAAGGTTCGGAAAATGTCAAAAAATTAAAAGTTTTGAATGATGCGGCAGAAGGGGCTGTTGGTCTATTCACAGATTTTAATAATATTCTGACGCAGAATGAAAACCAGAAACAATACATTTTGCAAGTCATTGAGGAACATAGGAGAAAATTCCCTGATTCGAAGAAGGTAACGGTCATGCAAAATTTATGAACAAAGCAATCGGTTTAAAGAAGTATTATGATGTTCTTTGCTATATAATTTAGAAATACGTGACAAGATCAAGATCCTTAATATAATATGTGATGACTTGACCAATTTTGACTTCTATATTTATAAACTAGAAGTTCTGTTCTATTATTCTATAATAATAATAAAATGTATGAAGACTTAACCGATTTTAACTTCTATATTTAGACCTCTGAAAGATATTTTTCGACTTTTTTTCTATTTTCAGCGATTTCTGAGAATTTACCATCTTCAGCGAAAAGTTTCCTATTTTTTGTAACCTCTGCCATTTTATTCCTCCTATTTTTAGCTCTCAAAACGACGTTCTTCGACTTTTTTTGCTTTTTTCCGCGTTTTTCGCAACATACAGAGAATAAAGATGTGATTGATCTAGCTCAAAAATGCTTGCATCGAATTCCAAAAAATTCGACAAAAAGGTAACATTACTGTCAACATTTTCTGAGAATTTACGATTTTTTAGCTGATAATTAGGGCAGCGGTAAAAAAAAGATTAAAAATCACAAAAAATCAATGCTTTTCTTATGGGAAAAAGTAAGGCTTCCTAGCGGTGGGTAAATATGGAGGAAAAAATCTTAAAAAATTCTGACATTTTTTTTGAATTATTATGAACCAATTTGGGGGGTAAGACCATTAAAATTCGAATTTGCTCTTCTTAAGAACAGGTCTAATATATATATATATCAGTATATATTTGTAAATGTATTTATATATATACAGTATATATATTAGACTGTTTCAAAATAAATCGATAATTTTTTTTTGCTTTACACAATCTTAAACTATACTTGGACATAAAAAAATAATCCTCGCGAAAGGAGGGGCCGGTCCTTCAAGATTTAGAGGTATCTCATCGGACTTTTGTCTTTTTTTATTTCATTAATGACTAATTCTTTTACAAATCGAACACCATTCTGACTGACACATTTTTTATTTGGCTGAAACTTTTTTTACGGGTTCTATGTCGAAAAAAAAGATACGCGTTCGAGGATTTTTTTTTTTTTTTTTTTTTTTTTTTTTTTCATAGAGGGGGTTGAAAGTTTGAGATTTTCGTGATTTGTGCCTTGGAGACTCATTTTCAAAAATTCATAGCTCCGGTTATTTTTAAGCTAGAGACAACTTTTTTTTTTCATTTTGAAGATAAAAGAGTGAATTTTGAGAAAAAAATATTTTCAAAAAAATTTATAACAAATTTCATATTGTTATAAACAATTGAAATGTTCAAATCAATTTTTTAACCATGGCCCCCAAATTTTAACGATTTCTTAATACCACCATCGTATTCTACGTCAAATTTTCTATAAAAAACGTATTTTTTATTAATGGAGAAATTATGTTTACTGGTAGAGATAAATTAATTTATCTAGCGCGGCACGTCGTATCGGCGCGCGGGTACCTTTGCACGCCTGTTTTTCTAACCCCACATCGTTTTTCTCAATAACATTAATGATTATTCAACTCTTAGTCTACTTTTTCAATCGAGTACAAATTATTATTATTAGCAAACAGGACTTTATGATAAATTGAACAAAATAAAAACATGTTAGCAAATGAAAAAACAATTAATTACGATTTTTATAAAAATTTTCTTAAAAACGTTATTTATTAGTAGTTAATAATCTCCTACTTAATTGTAGGAGAAAGTACAAAGTAGGAAGTACCTTAAAAGGAAAGTAGGAGATTATTAATATTGATTTTTGTATTTTTTTTTTTGTTTTTTTTTGCATTTATCGACGTATATGTCGACCGATAATTGTTGCTGCGATCATCAAGATCGTTTTTTCTAGTATATTCAGTATTTATACATAAGTTTGGAATATATTCATCATTTTAGGACTAGAAAAACGTTTGTTTCATCCATGCAAATTAATTATTCACGTATTAACGAAATAAAAATGACAAAAGTCCGATGAGACACCTCTAAATCTTAAAGGACCGGCCCTTCCTTTCGCGAGGATTATTTTTTGATGTCCAAGTATAGTTTAAGATTGTGTAAAGCAAAAAAAAAATTATCGATTTATTTTGAAACAGTCTAATATATATACAAGTATATATATACAGTATATACAGTATATATATTTGTATATGTACACATATATTAGGATGTGCGGAAAAAAACGATTTTATTTTTTCGGTTGCATCCACCAAAAAAAGGTGAAGTAATGTAAAAAAAGAAGAATCCTAAAACGTGAGGTCAAAAAAAAATTATTTCGAACGGCGCATTGCATTTGAATATTTTCCATAAGAATAACACAGGAAAATATTGGGATTTCTGAATGTGGTAGTGCAACTCGTCAGAAAAAAATCACGCAAAGATGTCATTAACATATTCTCACGGAGAATCGAATTCCCTACAAAAAAAATTCTTACGAAAAATTAGCTCAGAACAACCGTTCAAGTGGAATATAACGCGAATGAATATAGTGAAAATAACGCTGTCTAAAATTGAATTGATAGAAAAAAAATAATTCAAAAGGCTGTAAAAATCGATTTTTTCGCATTACGAAAAAACTATTTGGGGGTTTTTTTTGTAGAGAATGTTCTGCTCTAACATACTTGCATGAAATTGTTCTCAAAATATTTCTCTAATAAAAAAAAAATCAAGTACAACAAGAAATATAAAAGAAACGACGTTCATCATTGATCGTGTTTCGAAAAGCTTTATTCGATGAATTTGGTTTAATAAGATAGAATAAGTTTTTTTTTACTTTATAATGCTTAATAATCATCGTTTCTTTTTTTTAAAGTCTGTTTGTTGCAATTAGGGTATTTCTATCAATAATTTTGCACTATGCCCAATAAACAAGCTGCTCTTCGTTTTTTGTTAATGAACCGTTATATGCTTCTATCAAAGCGACACCGCGTTCGGCTACGTCTTTTTTAAAAAAATATCAGATTTTTTAAAAAATCTAAAAGTCGTTAATGACTAAAGGCTCAGCAAATAACAAAGAAAATTGGAAAAAAAAAATTGTACGCAAAATTTGAAATGGAAATGTCATATATAACATTTTTATTAAATAAAAATGTTATATATAATATTAAATAAAAATGTAATAGCGTTTTCAGCTGGGCACAAAAGTGTACACCGAGTGTACACGCTAGCACTGAGCGAGTTTTCAGTGCACACCATCAGTACCCCGGCGCGGTGTACAGGGGCGCATTCAATAATCCTGTCGCCCGAGGCTTGAGGAAAATTTCCGCCCCCAAAATTGGTAAATCCGCCCCTGGCGGTGTAGTTGCGCAGCACGAGCTCGCTACACTTTCTGCACCGGTGAGAAAAGTGTTGCACTGCCGTGCCAGTAGAACATACTACACCAAAAATGTGCTGATCAATCGTAGTACCAGTTGAACACGCTACACTACGCTACACTGCGCCAGTGTCACACTCGGTGTACACTTTTGTGCCCAGCTGAAAACGCTAAAATATATAACATTTTTATTTCAAATTTGGCATAAAATTTTTTTTTCAAATTTTTTTTTTTGCTGAGCTTTTAGATTCAATTTCTCTATCTGGAAAGAGACGTATTACTTTCGGAAAAAGTTCGAGGAACCAAAAAAAAAATATTTCAAATTTTTTAAACTTTCATTATCGTTCAAAAATCGATTTATATTTTTAAAATAGGTATTTTTCCATGAAAAATGTAAAATCTTGCCTTTTAAAATTTATTTTCGTTATCCTTGTAATAAACACAACAAAATTGATTCTTAGCAATTTTTCGCTCCAACACACTATTTCCATGTAATAAAATCAGGGAGAAAAAACAAGCAAAAATCGCATTTTCCTATGATTTCACCCTTATCAATGCCACCATAAATTCAATACGTATCAATATTTTTGTAGAGTACTATCGCATACGTCGATTGCAGAAAAATTAAAGATATTGATGTTCTGAAGGGGTGATTTTGATGTGGAATGCCTCATAAACGATCATAAACAAGCTTGTTAGGAATTAAATTTACTACAACTTTGGTGGTTATTGTTTGTTCCCTAGGATCGATATTTTTTTATTTGGACTCGCAAAAAGGTGGGGGTGGATCTAAATATTGTAATATCTTGTTCATTTTTGATTTGCTAATTATTGGTTTTATATTTGATTTATCAAGGGCGTACTCCTCGAAAAAATGTCCAAAAAAAAAAAAAGGCAAAGGCCAAATACAGTGTGTATACTAACGTACTGATCATATTATGAGATTCGGGTAGAGCGTCGAAAACGGAGCAGAAAAATCCTTTTCGAAAATTTTGTAAAATCAAATTATGGGGAGTTATTAGCGATTTAAAGTCGACCAAGGTAGACCAACGTCGACCAATCAGCGCTCGATCGAAGAGAAATTTGAAAGGGTTGAGACAGCTGAGGGGACGACGTCGGTAGTAGCGAGGTTCGTGAAACAAAACACTCGTAAACCCACACCGTTGAACACTACACGGACGCGCGAGAGCGAAACAAATAAACGCTAGGCGTGCGGCAATGTTCATGCTTGTCGCGATGGCCTGGCTTATGAGAATAAAAACAAATGACGAGAATCAGCAGGAAAATAATTTTTTCGCAATGATGAGGAAAAATTGATAAAAAAATTTAGTAATTATTTATGATGGTGGCTTTTTCAAATGTTGGTTTTTTAAAATGTTTTTTTCGACAAAATCTTTTTATTTTAGGACCAAAAAAAATAAAAAGGCGGAGAACTGAAAAAAAATTGCATCTTCTCTAGGCAGTCGCCGAAAACATTTTTTCGCAAAATTCTAAAGGACAAATCTGCCCAGGATAGTCTCGAATTATTAGAAAAAAAAAAAAACTCATTGTAGAGGCGGGTTGTGATTCCGGTTCAGAAGATTTGCATCCGGTTTAGCCAGTCGCAAGGTTACATTTTGTCTTGATATTTTCAAGGGGATATCTGGCCAGGAACGGCTGAAATTGTTTTGAAAAAAACGAATCAGCAAAGTCAATTAGCCAGATCGTCGAAGCCTTTGCTTCAGCACTGACAATAATGATCGGCATGGAGCTGAGAGTAAAAAAAAATTAAAAAATTGTGGCTTGCAATTTTTGCGACTTTTTCATGTTCCATCCCTAGATTATTGTCGTTGGTGTTAAATAAACACGTTTGTCAAGGAATACAGCAAAAAGATACGGAAAAGCCGCTATTTTAAATAATATTCAAAAATTCATGACAATTTCACAAGTATTGTAAATCATTGTTAGAACGCAGATAAACATTCATTGCTCCAGAAATGTATTTAATTGAAAGAGCTCGCGACGGAAAAATGAAAACTGCAATGATAAAACAAATGAAACGAAAATTTTTTTGGAGTATGAAAACAAACGTTGAAAACTTTTTACCAAATAATGACGGGAAATTTTTTTGACAAAACTTTAATTTATTATGAATTTGTGCATCAAAAACAGTGTGAAATAATTAACCGTACTTTGTGTATAATAATAATCAAAATTGTTATTAATTAATAAAATGGCATTTTGATATTCTCATTAATATGAAGATGCATCGCCAGGAATCTATTAAGCTAATAACCATGATACCGACAATAAAACTGTCAAATTATAAGGCTTTTGGTTGATGAGAGAATCGACCACTCGAGCAATTTCCGTACTGCCAGAGATGTCGATAGATTCCGAGAAAGTTTATTCTTTGTGATTCTCACCATGTACGGGAAAATTGTGACCCACTCCAATTTTTGAGAATAATTATGAATCCACGAGAATGTTCAGATGATTCCACGACAGCAATACGTATGCTGTATGTTTTGACGATGATTTCGAGCAACCAGGGTCGGAAAAAGTTGGTTATGGTACAGTCGAATAGAAAAATTATTTTCCCATACTTTGGTAAAAAAATTATTTCTCATCGTCTTTGAGTGGAGACTTTCATAGGGAAAGACTGAATAAGAAAACGTATTTGTGAGCATCCGGCTAGCAAGCTGCCAGAAGCTGCAAGGTGACACTACGATCAAATAGAATAATTTTTAATCTTACTATGCATTCAAGTCGTGAGGAAAAATAAAAGTTTGAAAAAATCCTATAACCACGGGGACAAGCCATTTCAAATTTTAAATAAAGTTGTCACTTAATTCGTCGACGGTTTTTTTTATTGTGTAAATTTACGCATGAAGAGAATGTCGAGAAACGAAATTTTTTTCGATTCCATAATCCAGACGCATTTCATCTACAGCGTGAACGGTGAACGATCGACTAGTAGTAAAGCTTAAAATTAAGAAAAAATCGTTTCGAAAATCTACAATCCCCCTGCAAGAGATAGGAATCGTGTTGTTTATTGAAAGGTTCAGTTCTGTTGAATGCTTCGATATTATCGATCCTGCTCTTCCTGCTTGTGTTTTCTCCAGAAGAAGAAACGAGCGCTCATGTAGTTGCATCGCTACACGTGATGCAAATTACGATCGATTTCCCTACATTTCTCACTATGGAAGATGAAATCGGCATTTCCAAGTGCAAAACTCCGTTCTACTCGATAATTTTAAAATTACGATACCCGTGTCTTGTTTGATTCAATCTCCTAGCTGTATCAAAGAGCATTCGTAGCACTCAGCACGAAAGAAAAAACAAGGGAACATCCAACAGCTTTCACTGCGCGAGATGAATTACGCCCTTCCCATCGAATCTTTCAAATTTTTACAATATTCGATTGATGAATCCCCTGCATTGCGCACTGTTGGAGATGAAATCGAAATTTGCAATAGCAAGATTCCATGATACTAAGTATTTGTAAATTTACGATGCCCTTGTCATGTTCGATTTCATCTCCCTGCGGATTTCGCGAGCGCTCGTTGTTCACCGAAAGGAAAAAAGGCGAAAGAACATTCTACTTATTTCACTGCTCGAGATGAAATCCATTTTTCTGATCGGACAGTTCAATTTTTCTCAATATTCGACGACACGACATTCCATATTTGAGACTGATTTCATCTCTGCCTTTCATGCAAAATGAACGGTAAGTGGTACAGCTTCAGATGAACGAAAAATCGTTTCAAAAATGTAGAATCTCCTTGCACGAGATGGGATTCGTGTTTTTTGTTGAATAGTATGGTTTTGCTTAATAGCAAAATATTATCGATCATGCTACTGCAACTGAATTAATCTCCAGCGATAATTTCGAGAGCTCGTGTACTTGTATCGCTACAAGTGACGCGAATTATGATCGAATCCCCTGCATTGCGCACTGTGGGAGATGAAATCAACATTTCCAATTGCAACATTCGGTTCTACGAAATATTTGTAGATTTACGATGCCCTTGTCATGTTTGATTTCATCTCCCTGCGGATTTCGCGAGCGCTCGTTGTCCACCGAAAGGAAACAAGGCGAAAGAACATTCTATTTCTTTCACTGCTCGAGATGAAATCCATCATCCCGATCGGAAAGTTCAATTTTTCTCAATATTCGACGACACGACATTCCATATTCGAGACTGATTTCATCTCTGCCTTTCATGGAGAATAAAAGGTCAAGGGTGCAGCTGCAGATAAACGGAAAATCGTTTCAAAAATCGAAAATCTCCCTGCAGGAGATGGGATTCGTGTTTTTTGTTGGATAGTATGGTTTTGCTTAATAGCAAAATATTATCGATCCTGCTACTGCAACTGAATTGAATTTCAGCGATAATTTCGAAAGCTCGTGAACTTGTATCGCTACAAGTGACGGGAATTTGAATCGAATGCCCTGCATTGCGCACTGTGGGAGATGAAATCAACATTTTCAATTGCACTATTCCGTTCTACCAAATATTTGTAGATTTACGATGCCCTTGTCATGTTTGATTTCATCTCCCTGCGGATTTCGCGAGCGCTCGTTGTCCACCGAAAGGAAACGAGGCGAAAGAACATTCTACTTCTTACACTGCTCGAGATGAAATCCATTTTTCTGATCGGACAGTTCAATTTTTCTCAATATTCGACGACACGACATTCTATATTTGAGACTGATTTCATCTCTGCCTTTCATGGAGAATGAAAAGTCAGTGGTGCAGCTGCAGATAAACGGAAAATCGTTTCAAAAATCGAAAATCTCCCTGCAGGAGATGGGATTCGTGTTTTTTGTTGGATAGTATGGTTTTGCTTAATCGCGAAATATTATCGACCCTGCTATTGCAACTAATTTAATCTCCAGCGATAATTTCGAGAGCTCGTGTACTTGTAACGCTACAAGTGACGCGAATTATGATCGAATCCCCTGCATTGCGCACTGTGGGAGATGGAATCAACATTTTCAATTGCACTATTCCGTTCTACCAAATATTTGTAGATTTACAATGCCGTTGTCATGTTTGATTTCATCTCCTTGCGATATTTGCGAGCGCTCGTTGTTCACCGAAAGGAAAAAAGACGAGAGAACATTCTACTTCTTTCACTGCTCGAGATGAAATCCATTTTTCTGATCGGACAGTTCAATTTTTCTCAATATTCGACGACACAACATTCCATATTTGAGACTGATTTCATCTCTGCCTTTCATGGAGAATGAAAGGTCAGTGGTGCAGCTGCAGATAAACGGAAAATCGTTTCAAAAATCTAAAATCTCCTAGCAGGAGATGGGATTCGTGTTTTTTGCTGGATAGTATGGTTTTGCTTAATAGCAAAATATTATCGAACCTGCTATTGCAACTGATTTAATCTCTAGCGATAATTTCGAGAGCTCGTGTACTTGTATCGCTACAAGTGACGCGAATTATGATTGAATCCCCTGCATTGCGCACTGTGGGAGATGAAATCAACATTTTCAATTGCACGATTCTGTTCTACCAAGTATTTGTAGATTTACGATGCCCTTGTAATGTTTGATTTCATCTCCCTGCGGATTTCGCGAGCGCTCGTTGTCCACCGAAAGGAAACAAGGCGAAAGAACATTCTACTTCTTTCACTGCTCGAGATGAAATCCATCACCCCGATCGGAAAGTTCAATTTTTCTCAATATTCGACGACACGACATTCCATATTTGAGACTGATTTCATCTCTGCCTTTCATGCAGAATGAACGGTAAGTGGTACACTTTCAGATGAACGAAAAATCGTCCAAAAATCTAGAATCTCCTTGCACGAGATAAGATTCGTGTTTTTTGTTGAATAGTATGGTTTTGCTTAATAGCAAAATATTATCGACCCTGCTACTGCAACTGAATTAATCTCCAGTGATAATTTCGAGAGCTCGTGCACTTGTATCGCTACAAGTGACGCGAATTATGATCGAATCCCCTGCATTGCGCACTGTGGGAGATGAAATCAACATTACCAATTGCAACATTCGGTTCTACCAAATATTTGTAGATATACGATGCCCTTGTCATGTTTGATTTCATCTCCCTGCGGATTTCGCGAGCGCTCGATGTCCACCGAAAGGAAACAAGGCGAAAGAACATTCTATTTCTTTCACTGCTCGAGATGAAATCCATCATCCCGATCGGAAAGTTCAATTTTTCTCAATATTCGACGACACGACATTCCATATTCAAGACTGATTTCATCTCTGCCTTTCATGGAGAATGAAATGTCAGTGGTGCAGCTGCAGATGAACGGAAAATCGTTTCAAAAATCGAAAATCTCCCTGCAGGAGATGAGATTCGTGTTGCTCGTTGGATAGTATGGTTTTGTTTAGCGGAAAAATATTACTGATCCTGCTATTGCGACTGATTTAATCTCCAGCAATAATTAAGAGCGCTCATGTGCTTGTATCGCTACAAGTGACGGGAATTTGAATCGAATCCCCTGCATTGCGCACTGTGGGAGATGAAATCAACATTTTCAATTGCACTATTCCGTTCTACCAAATATTTGTAGATTTACGATGCCCTTGTCATGTTTGATTTCATCTCCTTGCGATGTTTGCGAGTGCTCGTTGTTCACCGAAAGGAAAAAGACGAGAGAACATTCTACTTATTTCACTGCTCAAGATGAAATCCGTCTTCTCGATCGCACAATTCATTTTTTTTCAATATTCGACGACACGATATTCCATATTCGAGACTGATTTCATCTCTGCCTTTCATGGAGAATGAAAGGTCAAGGGTGCAGCTGCAGATAAACGGAAAAGCGTTTCAAAAATCGAAAATGTCCCTGCAGGAGATGGGATTCGTGTTTTTTGTTGGATAGTATGGTTTTGCTTGATAGCAAAATATTATCGACCCTGCTAGTGCAACTGATTTAATCTCCAGCGATAATTTCGAGAGCTGTGTACTTGTATCGCTACAAGTGACGAGAATTACAATCGAATTCCCTGCATTGCGCACTGTGGGAGATGAAATCAACATTTCCAATTGCAAGATTCGGTTCTACCAAATATTTGTAGATTCACGATGCCCTTGTCATGTTTGATTTCATCTCCTTGCGGATTTCGCGAGCGCTCGTTGTCCACCGAAAGGAAACAAGGCGAAAGAACATTCTACTTCTTCCACTGCTCAAGATGAAATCCATCATCCCGATCGGAAAGTTCAATTTTTCTCAATATTCGACGACACGACATTCCATATTCGAGACTGATTTCATCTCTGCCTTTTATGGAGAATGAAAGGTCAGTGGTGCAGCTGCAGATAAACGGAAAATCATTTCAAAAATCTAGAATCTCCTAGCAGGAGATGGGATTCGTGTTTTTTGTTGGATAGTATGGTTTTGCTTAATAGCAAAATATTATCGACCCTGCTATTGGAACTGATTTAATCTCCAGCGATAATTTCCAGAGCTCGTGTACTTGTATCGCTACAATTGACGCAAATTATGATCGAATCCTCTGCATTGCGCACTGTGGGAGATGAAATCAACATTTTCAATTGCACTATTCCGTTCTACCAAATGTTTGTAGATTTACGATGCCCTTGTCATGTTTGATTTCATCTCCTTGCGATATTTGCGAGCGCTCGTTGTTCACCGAAAGGAAAAAAGACGAGAGAAAATTCTACTTATTTCACTGCTCAAGATGAAATCCGTCTTCTCGATCGCACAATTCATTTTTTTCCAATATTCGACGAGACGACATTCCATATTTTAGACTGATTTCATCCCCACCTTTCATGCAGAATGAACGGTAAGTGGTACAGCTTCAGATAAACGGAAAATCGTTTCAAAAGTCTAGAATATCCTTGCAGGAGATGGGATTCGAGTTTTTTGTTGGATAGTATGCACTGTTTAATAGCAAAATATTATCGATCCTGCTATTGCAACTGATTTAATCTCCAGCGATAATTTCGAGAGCTCGTTCACTTGTATCGCTACAAGGGACGGGAATTAGAATCGAATCCCCTGCATTGCGCACCAAGGGAGATGAAATCAACATTTTCAATTGCACGATTCTGTTCTACCAAGTATTCGTAGATTTACGATGCCCTTGTCATGTTTGATTTCATCTCCCTGCGGAATTTGCGAGCGCTCGTTGTCCACCGAAAGGAAACAAGTCGAAACAACATTCTACTTCTTTCACTGCTCGAGATGAAATCCATTATACTGATCGGACAGTGCAATTTTTCTCAATATTCGACGACACGACATTCCATATTTGAGACTGATATCATCTCTGCCTTTCATGGAGAATGAAAGGTCAGTGGTGCAGCTGCAGATGAACGGAAAATCGTTTCAAAAATCGAAAATCTCCCTGCAGGAGATGAGATTCGTGATGCTCGTTGGATAGTATGGTTTTGTTTGGTGGAAAAATTTTACTGATCCTGCTATTGCGACTGATTTAATCTCCAGCAATAATTAAGAGCACTCGTGTACTTGTATCGCTACAAGTGACGAGAATTACAATCGAATTCCCTGCATTGCGCACTGTGGGAGATGAAATCAACATTTTCAATTGCACTATTCCGTTCTACCAAATATTTGTAGATTTACGATGCCCTTGTCATGTTTAATTTCATCTCCTTGCGATATTTGCGAGCGCTCGTTGTACACCGAAAGGAAAAAAGACGAGAGAACATTCTACTTATTTCACTGCTCGAGATGAAATCCATCTTCCTGATCGGACAGTTCAATTTTTCTCAATATTCGACGACACGACATTCCATATTTGATACTGATTTCATCTCTGCCTTTCGTGGAGAATGAAAGGTCAGTGGTGCAGCTGCAGATAAACGGAAATCGTTTCAAAAATCGAAAATCTCCCTGCAAGAGATGAGATTCGTGTTGCTCGTTGGATAGTATGGTTTTGCTTAATAGCAAAATATTATCGATCCTGCTATTGCAACTGATTTAATCTCCAGCGATAATTTCGAGAGCTCGTTTACTTGTATCGCTACAAGTGACGGGAATTAGAATCGAATCCCCTGCATTGCGCACCAAGGGAGATGAAATCAACATTTCCAATTGCACGATTCTGTTCTACCAAGTATTCGTAGATTTACGATGCCCTTGTCATGTTTGATTTCATCTCCCTGCGGATTTCGCGAGCGCTCGTTGTCCACCGAAAGGAAACAAGGCGAAAGAACATTCTACTTATTCAACTGCTCGAGATGAAATCCATCTTCCTGATCGGACAGTTCAATTTTTCTCAATACGTGATCGTCTTTTAGCATTTTTCCGTTGCAGCTGATAATGATTGGGATAATTGAAGAAAACCACTTTTCCGCCCCCACTTAAATTTCGAGTCCTGAAATATCGATCCTAGAGTGAAATTAGTACGGACTAAAGTTTTAGAGAATAAAATTCCCTGCGTGTTTGTTCTCTAGCATTTTTCCGTTCATGTTGATAATAATCGAGATAGTTTAAGTAAACCACTTTTCACTCGTATTTAAATTAAAACTCCTAAAGTATCGATCCTAGGGTGAAATCGATAGACATAAAAGTTGTAGAATATCAAATTCGCTACCGGATTGTCGCTCAGAATTTTTCCGTTTCAGTTAATAAGAAGCGAGATAATTGAAAAAAAAACCGTTTTTCACCCCATTTCGCACGTTATTCGACCCAATTCGGAAAATATTAACCCTAGGATGAAAATGATAATAACATAATAATTGGGAAATTTTGATTCCTACAACTACGGTCTTTATCATTTTCACTCTAAAGTTGTAAATAAGCGAGTTATTTGAAAAACAGAAAACCACCCTATACATAAAGATGGCGGCGAAAGCAAGGGCGGGATTACCCCAAGAATCGAGATTTTAACTACGAACCGAACCCCCCCCCCCCCCCCCCTCCCTCCGCCCCCTTCACATGGGAAAAAATTGAATCCCCGAACTATTTCGAATTAAAATTCTAATTTGACTAGACTATACATCAAATTGCATATTCGAGACTCATTTTATCTAGCGATCGTGCAACTGAAGATCAAGTCAAAATCATTTTGAAAATCGACGTTTCCCCTCGTGTTCTTTTAACGGAAGGTTGAGTTCCGTTCAATGTTTCAATATTGTGATTCTCGCTCTTGTCAATACTTTCATCTCCAGAGGGAGTTACGAACGCCGACTTGTAGTGCGACGCGTGATCGAAATACAATCCAGTCTTCTGCATTTCCCACTGCGCGAGATAAAATCAACATGTCCGACTACACGATTCCATTCTACACAATATTTGACTATTTATGATGCCCTTGTCGTCTTTGATTTCATCTGCTGCGGCAGTAGCGAACATCCATGACTAACTGCGAGGAAAACGGTGAAAGGACATTTTGCATTTACACTGCGCGAGATGAAATCCGCGTCGCGATAGAATCTTTCGATCCATTTAAATATTGCTATACATCAAATTTCATATTTCAGACTGATTTTATCCAACGATCGACAAGTAGTGCAGTTGAAGATGAAGGCAAAATCATTTTGATAATCAACATTACGATCGAATCTCCTGCTTTTTCCACTCTGCGAGATGAAATCAAAATTTCCGACTGCACGATTCCATTCTACTTCGACTATTTATGATGTTCGACTATTTATGATGCCCTTGTCGTCTTTGATTTCATCTGCTGCTGCAGTAGCGAACGTCCATGACTAACCGCCAGAAAAATAGCGAAAGGAGATTCTGCGACTTTCACTGCGCGAGATGAAATCCGCGTTTCCGATCGAGGCTTCCAATTCTTTTAAATATTTACCTGTATAATATTCCATTTTTCAGACTGATTTTATCTCCAGCCTTCAAGGTAAACTATCAAATAGGAATGCAGCTTAAGGTGAATGAAAAATCATTTCAAAAATCTACTATGCCCCTCGTATCATCCATTGAAAAGTAGTATTCTTATAATATTGTAATGCCCGCTCCTGTAAATGGTTTCATCTCTAGTGGGAATTACGAACGCCTACTTGTGGGGTTACACGTGATCGATATTGCGATCGAATCTGCTCCTGCTTTTCCCACTGTACGAGGTGAAATCAACATTTCCATTAGCACGATTCCATTCTATTGAACATTTGACTATTTACGATGCTTTTACTGTTTTTGATTTTATCTGCTGCGTCAGTAGCGAACGTTCATGACTAACCACGAGGAAAACGGTGAAAGGACATTCTGCACATTCACTGCGCGAGATGAAATCCGAGTTCCCGGTCGAATCTTTCGATTCGTTCACCTTCAGATAACGAGCATACGTGTATTGAGAATTAAAATTTCTACCCTTAGGAGGTGAAACAAGCGGTGAGTACGGCACGCAAAAATATAAAATAATGTCAAAGATCGAATGGACCCATTGGCGATTTTTGTTTCATTTCCAGACATCCGATAACGAGCAGCCCGATCTCGATATTCACATTTCGACACATCACGGTGTGAAACAAATCGTCAGTGCTGAATTAACAATCGTTAAATATTATGCGAGTCTTGATAAACCCTACAGCGATTTTTTTTTTTAATTTATTACCTTCAGATAACGAGCATACGTTTATTTAGATTTCCACTCTTCACCCTTAGGAGGTAAAACAAGTGGAGAGTACGGCACGAAAAATTATATAATAATGTCCTCGATCAGATGGACCAATGGTCATTTTTTTTTTTTTTTTTTTTCATTTTTTAACATCGGATAACGAGCAACCCGCTTTCGAGCTTTACATTTTGATGCCTTGAAGGGCGAAACAAATCACGAAAGCTGCATTAAAACTCGCGAAATATGGTTTTTTACTTTACAATCTCCACAGATAAATTCGATTCATTTATATGCTTTAGATAAAGAGCATTTCCATAGTCCAACCATCCGTTCCAACCTTCACAGGTGAAACAATCTGCGAGGCTAGCACGTGACATCGAAAAATATTTATGGGGAACAGAAAAAACCCAATGTCTATGTTTATTTCGTATCTCAACACAAGACAACGAATAATCAGACCTTGAGGTTCACACTTTGACACCTTTAGAGGTGAAACAAATCGTGAGTGCGGTATTAAAAATCGTAATACGGAGTTAGAGACCCTATGAACCCCACAGCCCTATTGGTATTATTTATTCGCTTTCGATCACGAGTATACGTTCAGCGAGCTTAACACTTTACAATCTTACGTGGTAAAACAAATAACAAGTTTTCGTACAAAAAATCAGAAAATGTTCTCAGCGATCGCAACACTCAATCCGCCTTGTTGGTTTCGTTTTTTAATGCTACATAAAGAGCAGTACGCTTGCGAGGTTCACATTCATAAGATGTAACCTTAACACCCTTAAGAGGTTAAAGAAAGCGCAAGTGCTGCACTAAACGACGCCGTGAAATATTATTGGCGACCAAGAAAACCTCATGGCTATCGTATTCTTTCTTCGCTTTGGATAACGAACAGATTAACTCCTAGGACTGAAACAAAACTGTACAATACATTAATGGGAGTTACATAATATGCTCCAATAGAATGTTATAAAGTACGTCTGTTAAGTAACTATGTTGGCTGCGTCACAAGCATTCTATGCGACCCCTTTTCGACTTACAGGAGCATTTTGAGATAAACGACTTGTTACTAGCAGCGTCGATTATTTCCAGGTATAAGGGAGCAGGATGTTTTTGGATTTAATAACGGTAGACGATATGTATAATTGATACGATAAACTTTATTTTGATATGACACGAGGACCTCGTTGTACTCGTCAGAGGATGCTCGACGACTGACTCCCTTCCGGCCACGTATACCGGTACGCCTCTCTCGGCCACGCATAAGAACATAGTTTGTAATGATGGCGTCACATCGAGTGCGCACGCAGGCGCGCGACTATTCGAAAAGTCCGATAACTCTTTTTACTCAATACACTCACTGTTTGAGAACTCTTCGAATGGCATTAACCCTAAAATACTGCGAAGTTTCACAAACCGATCTCTCGGCACGGCCTTAGTAAATATATCCGCCCTTTGAATCTCCGTGGGCACGTACTTCACTAGAATTTCCTGAGTAGCTACCTTTTCTCGAATAAAATGAAATCTCACTTCAATGTGTTTTGTACGCTTATGAAATTCCGGATTTTTGGCCAACCGAATCGCACTTTGATTGTCTATAAATAGTTCAACCGCTTTATCACACGTAGAACCTAGATCAAGTGACAAATTTCTCAACCAGATCGCTTCGCCCGCCGCCGCGGTAGCCGCCACATACTCTGACTCTGTGGTGCTCAGCGTGACTAGCTTCTGCCGCTGACTCGCCCACGCCGTTAACCCGTTCGCGAAGCTAAACACATACCCTGTCGTTGACCGACGAGTGTCAAGATCGCTCGCGTAATCTGCATCGCAAAAACCCATGAGCTCTGTCTCTTTGCCTTTGCAACTATAGACAATACCGAGATCCCTTGCACCGACTAAATACGCGAAGATACGTTTCACCGCTCTCCAATGTGTGAGACTATGCTTGTTCAAGAATTTCGACACCGAATTTACCGCGTATGCTACATCAGGACGCGACACTACCGCCAAGAACATTAGCGATCCCACTGCCTCACGATACGGTACATTTTCTATAGATTCGCTGTCTGACTCTACCGCACTCAACGCCGCGTGAGGATCCGCAGGTACACTCACTGCTTTCGCACCCCCCATTCCGAATTTCTCTAGTATTTTCTCTACGTATTCGTTCTGATGAATAAACATCGATTTTTCTTTTCTTTTACGCACTATTTGCAGACCGACGAACCTACTCGCATCCCCAAGGGTTATTTCAAACGCTCCCTTCAAGAAAACTATCGTCGATTCAAGTACACGAGACGATTTCGAGGCAACAAGCCCATCGTCGACGAACAATGCTAAGTACACGCTCGCACCTTCGACACACCCAGTATAAATACACTGATCACTCGTCGACTGCTCAAGATCGAATTTTCTTATAAAGTCATTGAATTTTCGATTCCAACATCTGGGAGCTTGTTTCAGCCCATACAGGGACTTGTTCAGCCGACACACCACACTATCACAGTCTTCTTCTCCTACGTCCAGGCCCTCAGGAATCTTCATATATATTTTCTCCTCGAGCTCACCGTACAAGAACGCCGTACAGACGTCAAACTGTATTAAGTCGAGATCATCCAGCGTAACACGAGCCAAGAACATCCGGAGCGAGTCGTATCGCACGACAGGAGAAAACGTCTCGTTGTAGTCTATCCCACGTTGTTGCAGAAACCCACGCGCACAGAGACGTGCCTTGAAACGCGGCACATTTTCTTTCTTCCCTCGTATGACTTTAAACACCCACTTGGAGTCTATCAGCTTCATGTTCTCGTCCCTCTTCACCACCGTCCAAGTATTGTTCTTTTCATGAGCCAAAAGTTCTTCTTCGATAGCTGCAACCCACTTCGAACCGTCTTGACCTCCCACTGCTTCGCCAAAAGTCTCAGGAGCACGATACTCGACAAAATCAATCTCAAGCACGTCCTCATTCGCCCCTCCGACATATCTCGACGGTCTCCTGATGTTCGCACGTACTCTCAGCTCTCTCCGATCGAGCTCAGGTTGCTGTAGCTGCACTGGTTCGTCTCTTTCTTGCTGCGGAGCAACTTCTCGTTCTTGTCCGATCTCGTCGTCTTCATCCCGTTCCTCGACTCTCGGCTCGTCATCAGCTTCGTCGTCTTGTTGTTCTTCCTGCAAATCGTCACCGGGTATCACCAACACGTGTTCCCTCGGTCGCCAATCTCCAGTGCCCACCGATTCGTCAAAGACAACGTCTTTTGACACAGATACTCGCCTCGTAACGGGATCGAACAAACGATAGTTCGACGATTCACCTTGATATCCCACCAAGACCACTTTCTTCGACTTGTCATCGAATTTTGTCCGAAATTGTTTCGGCACGTGTTTGTATGCCACCGAGCCGAAGACTCGCACGTGTCTCAAATCCGGTTTCCTTCCAGTCCATACTTCGTACGGCGTCCTCACCCCTGTACGACTGGAATGTACCGTTCGATTTAACACGTAGACTGCAGTTTCCACTGCCTCCGCCCACAAGTTTTCCGGAAGTTCCTTCGCCCTGCGCATGGTTCTCGCACACTCGACAATTGTCCGATTCGCTCTCTCCGCCTTGCCGTTTTGCTGTGGTGTGTACGGTGCTGTATTTTCTAACACGATACCGCGCTGTTCTAGATATTCGTCCATTTTCTTGTTCTTGTATTCTCCCCCATTATCCGACCGCACTATTTTTATTCTCGTACCGAACTTGTTCACCACCATACTCTCGTACAGTTTGAACTTCTCGAGAACTTCGTCCTTGGTCTTGAGAAAATACACTACGCAGAACCCCGACGCGTCGTCTATAAACGTCACATAATATGACGCACCACCGAGAGAATTGACCTGCATTTTTCCGCATACGTCAGTGTGCACCATCTCACCAGGTTTTGTACTTCGTTTACTGTCACACACTCGAAACGGTAGCCGATGTGCCTTCCCGAACTGACACGATTCACAAAAAAATTTTGACGTGTTTTTAATTTTTACGCCGTCGACGAGACCGTTATTTACCATTTCGCACAAAGCCTGACCACCCACGTGTCCGAGTCGCTCATGCCACAACCTGAGATCTATCGACGTGACATTCACTTCGCTCGACACTTGCGGTAGCTCGACACGAAAAAACATTCGATATATTGCATTATTTTGCCTCGCACCGATTGCCACGACCTCACCCCCCTTCTTTATCGAAACCGTCGATGAGTTGAATTCAACCTCGCACCCCTGTTCCGTGCACGCCCCCACCGAAAAAATATTTTTTCTCAGCTCCGGTACGTATATCACGTTTTCGATTACGCCCTTGTCCCATCGACCATCGACGAATTTTTCTATTCGAATTGTCCCCTCGCCCGCGACCTTGCACACACCGTCGTTCCCGAAAACAACAGTGCCGCCCTCACTCGGACGAAAATCGCTGAACCACTCGCGTCGGTATGTAAGGTGCCGCGACGCGCCACTGTCGGTTAACCACGAATTTGCGCTGCCGGCTGCTAGCAAGCGTCTCACCTGCTCCGCCGAGGGACTCGCACGACTCTCTCGCGCCTTACCGCCCGACACCATGACCATGAACGCACAATCACGTGAACCACTACTGTCCCGCCTCTCGCGATTTTTTTTCTTTGTTGGACAATCCCGCGCGTAATGCCCCTTCTCGCGACATTTGAAACACATCACGTCTTCTATCGCGCGCGGTTCTCTCGAATTTCCCGTCGACTTCGATTTATTTTTCGCACTCGCGTTTTTCACAACCGAAAGCGCCTCCGTTCTCTCTTCACCGGTTCAAATACGTGCTTCCTCGCGAATCAGGCTATCTATGAGACTCGTTATCGTTTGATTTGTCTCGGCAACGTTATCCCACACTGTCTGAAACGTCTCGTATCTCGACGTCAAACCCATGAGGATTTTTGCCATCACGTCCACATCATCGATAGTCCCACCGAGATCCTTCATTTGTTGAACCATTCCCCGCACTGTTGCCACGTGCTGAACGATCGTATCTCCCGGTGCCATGCGGTACTCGTGATATTTTTGTCTCAGAAATAAACGATTCTGCGCGGTCTTTTGCTCGTGCATCTGACTCAGCGCATCCCACTGTTCTTTCGCAGTCGCCCATGTGACCAAGGAACGAAGCTCTCCCGCTTCCACCGACGACGCAATTAGCACTTTTGCTTTTGCATTGTCTCTCTTCCACGTTTTCTTCTCGGCCGGACTCGCGGTGTCCGCTGGCTTCGGTCTCGTCCCATCCACTACGTCATCGACGTCCGCAGACTCGAGAACCGACATTATGTGATATTTCCACGTCACAAAGTTTGTCCCATCGAGCTTCACTACACCTCTCACCAACTGATCGTCGGCCATCGTACCCCCACACGAGAATATCTCACTCCCACAGGTCCAAAATGCCCGTCACGCGGTCGACACTCCCGACCCACGCGACTCGCTTCCACTCGAAAAATCCACGCTCTCACTTAAAACCTCGCAGCACGATTGCCTGGGCCCATAACCTTTTGAGATAAACGACTTGTTACTAGCAGCGTCGATTATTTCCAGGTATAAGGGAGCAGGATGTTTTTGGATTTAATAACGGTAGACGATATGTATAATTGATACGATAAACTTTATTTTGATATGACACGAGGACCTCGTTGTACTCGTCAGAGGATGCTCGACGACTGACTCCCTTCCGGCCACGTATACCGGTACGCCTCTCTCGGCCACGCATAAGAGAATAGTTTGTAATGATGGCGTCGCATCGAGTGCGCACGCAGGCGCGCGACTATTCGAAAAGTCCGATAACTCTTTTTACTCAATAGAGCATACTGAACAAAAAAATAATATGTGAATAATAAATGAAAATAAATTACTTTCTTTATATCTGAAAATATACGACTTTCGGCACTAACTTGGTATTGTCATATACAATATTTTTTTTTATAAGACAGGTACATTTTTTTTAATATCACACGGCACAAACATTATTAAGTACATTTCCTTAGCGTGTCACAGTGCACAAAGAACCTAAACACGATCCTCCAACAGGTTACTGTATACACGAATATGCGACTTTCACAGTATAGAATATTGAGGAATAGTTTTGTACTCTGTTCCCAAGAACGATCGGAAAAAGTATTTCGGCATATTATAAGCATCATTCAAATTTTTTTCAGTAAAGTCGCCGAGCATTCAACACCGAATGCATCCAGACTAATTTTTTCGGCTACAGCCGTATTCGCTATGTACACAACCTACCATGGCGCCCCATCGTGGCCGTTTTACGAACAAAACATTGTCAACGGCCCATGCCATGCATATACAAACGTAGAGAACATTCCGAAAAATCGTGATATTTGAATCATTAACACAATAATTTTTTTTTAATAATTCATCATTACGTTACAAATTTTCCCATATATTGTAGAATCATATTATTCTTCAAAACTATATTAATTAGCCAATATTCAGTGCAAAAAACAGTGGATGATGTGATGAGAACATTAGGGTTTCAATGCACCACACATGCAATTCCATATAATCCCCAAGGCATAGTTAAGGGTAGAGCTTTCACGGATTTTCATGTGCGACGGGTGGAGAAGTTGAAACTACCCAATGTTATGGGGTTAATGAGGTGGAGCGTCATAAGGCAGACCAGTATCACATTGCCACCGCATTAAGTACAAGTGAACGTAAGTATCATAAAGAATATAATATATAATGTTGCTCGGTTCTCTCTAACTAAATTCAAAATACACTAGGACCTCGATTTAACGGCCAGTGACGGGACCGGCTCCTCATCGCACCTTGTTAAATCGAGGTAGCGTATGTCCGCCCATGCTGTATCTGCGCATCGGCACTCCGTGCTACGGGCCTGATCGGGGAGACTTTAAGCGTCCCCCTCTATCTCCCACCACGCGAAAAACCGATCGATGAATGCGACATGGTGGGGACTGTCTATTAAATCGAGGGCCATTAAATCGAGGTCCTAGTGTAAAGTGATAAATACTTGGTTCTTGCTCTGCACTACCTTATAACTATAAGCTTAACGTGAGGCGTCAGGTCAACATAATCTGAAAAAAATTCTGACCCATTTTTCTCGTAGACAGTATGATGGAATAAAAAAGAATAGCGGGGTCCTTTGAGTAATCGATAGACGCAAAAAGCCCCTGTATTTTTTTCGATTTCAGTACGTAACTCTTATATGTCAGCAACTCCAATACGTCACAGACTGATCAATGTCATCCTGTATTGCTAAAATATGTAAAGATCACTATTTGAATCCGCACTAGTATTGCCATACTTTATCACTGAGCAGCGATAATGCGAATTTTTCCCCTTGGAATTCATATTTTTTAATATTATTTATAGCAATAATATTAAAAAATCTCTTCATTCATGTCAATATAATAAATTAGTTTGTGCAAATGAGAAAAATGCGAATAACAAATAGTGCCACACTCTTCGTCAACGCCACCAGAATCAAGTTACATGCCATTATCATAATTAAGAATTGTAATTAATTTTTCAAGCATATTGGGAGACTATTGCAATAATAACATGCTGAGTTAGTTCGTGAATGGTAAAAATTTTGAATTATTGGTACGAAATTATGGATTGGTATGATTTAGGTGCCGTTGTCCAATGGAAACCACGGGGAGGTGGTGGGTCTTATTCCATCGGGAGGGGTTTTTGGAAGGAAAATAAGAAAAGGTGTTTGGCGAGGTTAGAGGTGCAATTTTGAATACAGTAACACCCCGACTTATGACACGTTCGGGGTATTTCTGTATAAAGATAATACTTTGTGAATGGAATTCAATTCAGTAATTACCTTTAGGGTAGACCGGGGTGAGATGAGCATACGGTGTCAGATGAGACCCTCAATTTTCCCGCCAAATTTGTGGTTTTAGTCCTTTTTTTTAGGAATGAAAGAAATAACAATATTAGACTACAGTAAATTAAAAAAAAATCAGATTAATTGATGCAATCAAAACTTGTAAAGATGGAAATTTCAGGAGCTGAATTCTGTAAGTTTGTGTTATTTTATAACCGCAAGTAATAAGTTAAAATTATTTACGACATTTTAAGCCTGGGATGGTTTGCAAAGCTTATTTAACGGACATGTATCAAAAATATTATTTATTGCAAATATTTCATAGAAATTAATAACTATGCTCATCTTGCCCCAGCCTCCACAACCTGAAATATAAAATATAAAACATCTGCGAACATAAAGGAA
This sequence comes from Rhorus exstirpatorius, assembly GCA_963564615.1. Lineage (NCBI taxonomy): Eukaryota > Metazoa > Arthropoda > Insecta > Hymenoptera > Ichneumonidae > Rhorus > Rhorus exstirpatorius. The sequence goes on from OY751318.1 coordinate 6,784,111, forward strand.
GGTGGGGCAAAGCCTCCAGATTGGACAAAACCGCCAACCCCAAAAAAATTGTGCTACAGCACAATTGTCGCATCCAGGGGAATAGTACGAAACGGCACGCAACGTGACTCCTCAAACTGTTATCCTAACAGTGATAAAAAATTTTTGATAAAATTTTTGGGCAAAGCTGCCAACTAAAAAAAACTTAGTTGACGGCTTTGCCCCTCCCAAAAAATTTTTTACCACTGTTAGAGGAGTCACGTTACATACTGTTTCATACGATTCCCCGGGATGCGAAAATGCCAGTAACTCAATTTTTTTTGGGGATGGCGGTTTTGCCCGATCTGGAGGCGTTGCCCCACCGTTCCGTACCACTCTACGCTTACACTGACCATTAAAAAATTAATGAGAAAGGACTGGACACGCGAGAGGAGAAAAGTGCAGAAATGGATTGAAGCCCAGGTGGACAAGCCCGGCTTGGGTAAGAAATTTGGAAAGACTAGGTAAACATAAAGTACACGAGGGTAGGTGCTCAGTCCTAGAATATACATGAAACCAAAAATGAAATGAAAATTAAGCCTTGAATGAAGTAAAGGAATAAGTTGAGAAACAATAACTTTTTAAGAATGGGCTAAATGTATAAGAGGCACTATGTAAAAGACTCGCGTGTATACTGAAAATGAATTACAACTATTCCTCATACCGACGACCTCCTTCCGAGCGCTTCTGAACTTATGAAAAAAACAGTGACTCGTACAATTATAACCAATTTTGATTGATTCTCTTGAGTTCATTAGAAGTTTGAGATAATAGCTGTTGTAAAAATAACAATTTAAATTAGTTATATCATAAGATTGCTTTTACATTGATTGAAAAACAATTGGCTTTTTATTAAATTTTCGAAAAAGCAATGCATTGCCAAAACGATGGAAACGTTTAAAATATTATTTCAAAAAAGCTTTTGTAAAGAGGGTTGAACATGAATCAAATCGTATTCAAAATTAATACGGTAGTAGGGGTACTGCTCAGTCGTGGATTGGGAGAAGCGCTCTTGTTGAAAACTTGTTGACGTTATTAAAAGTCAACGGAATTTAAAGCAGGTGCTCAACATGTCCCCCTCCCACCTCGATGCACTTTTCGGCTCGTTTCACGATGCTTCTTGGGCACTGACCAAGACCTTCTGGGCTAATCTCCCCTTCGGCGATCGTTAGTCTAGCCAACAGATCGTCACGAGTCGGCGGATCGGAATGAGCGTATACGATCGCCTTCATATGTCCCCACAGATGAAAATCGAGGGGCGTAAAATCTGGCGATCGTGCTGGCCAACGTACTGGGCCGTCGCACAGTGGGGAATTTTCACGAATTCCTGGCCAAAAATAAAAAAAAAATTTTTCCATACAGGTATAACGGTCACGGGTATTTGTAGAGAACTAATTTCTGCGTAATTTCCCGTTTGACCCAACCTTTTACCTCTCATAGATGCTTAGATATTTCAGTTCAAAGTCGACCTTTGTTGGTGACAGTCGCGAGCGTCGACCGTGCTGTGTTTTGTAGCGCAACTTTGAACGTTTGTATACGGATAGTGGGAAGTGATAATTGATTCAAACAAAATGGATATTCTTCCTCAAGGTATGTAGAACATTTTGCCTATTTTACAATTAAAAAATATTTTTTTTGTCCATGTTTTCGTAGTCTAACGAGAATCCCGAAAAGTGCCTTCGTTCGAAAGTAAATATTGACTTTGCATAGACGTTTAGTATAGAATCCCGCGGAATCCCGCCTTCATTTTTTTTTTTAAATAAAGCTTAGAATATTAGCTTTCGAATGCCGCCTCACCGAGAGTGCGCAAAGGTGCGCGGCCTGGTCCAGAGCAATTTTAGTGCGCGTCCGCGTCATCCGATAAGTCAACCGCGCGCCGCGTGACGTGCCAGGTACTCGGTCAGCCGAACTGGGCTTACCTGGAACTGCAGCTGCGGGTCGACCGGTCGACCCTGACAATAGATTCGAAATATAAATATATATATACATACATATGTATATATATATATATATATACATACTTTGTAAGAATCGTCGTGAAAAATGCTGATACCTGATTTAGTTTACGTGGAATTTGTTTTCCAGAGGGAAAGGAATTTATTAGAAATTTAGTATTGTATTCGGAACGCCAACTCCACATTTTAATGAAGTATGACCAAATGCATAAAGGCGTATGTCTAATCCTCATTCGTAATACAATGCAATTTATGATTAATACTAAGTACAATTTCTTTTCAGGTTCAGGTGCTTCGCTTGTCTCATTCAAACGAAAGGAAATATTTTTAATTCTGAAAAAATATTTAACGTCAGAATATAATGAGCAAGTAGAATTATTGGAACGGGAATTATCGGAGAAGAGTCAATGTGTGATTAAAATCCACCAAGATGCCAGGCAGAATTTGTCCAAGTTAATTCATAAGATACGCATAAAATGGCAAGAGTCAGGAAGGAAGGAGACCAATTTTCTTCATAAGAATCAAGAGTGGCTGGAGATGGATATTGCCTTTCCTGCTGATTCGAAACCGAGTGACGCCAGCACACGTGGTCGTCCCTCAGTGGACTTTGCTGCATCAAGTGAGCGATCGAAACGACGAAGAACAGAAGAGTTGCGGCAAAATCATACCCCTGAGGAGTTGTGCTATGCAGCGCAAATGAGTCTCCGCTCTTCCGGAGACGTAAATTCGTCAAAAACGGTCAAGGACATTGCAGTTGAAACGCACGCACCTGCACCAACATCGTCAAAGGCAGTGCAAAATACACTATCAACAGATGAAGCTCTTTCGGTTATGGTCGAAGCCAAACTCACCAGACATCAATATAATATTGTAAGAGCATCGCTGAAAGGTATCAACTGTCCGGCATATCCAAATTACGAAGCAGTTAGAGAGGCCAAAGCATTATGTTATCCACCGCGGTCTAGTATAACTATTACTGAAAATTGTGCCGATATTAAATTACAAGACTTACTGGACCACACATGCAAGCGTCTTCTTCTTAGTCAGAGAGAAGTTGTGAAATCAGTGCATATGGAAAACTTGGCAAATGCGGAATTAATCTGTAAATGGGGGTGTGACGGAAGTTCTGGCCAAGGTGTATACAAACAGAAATTTGAGGATGACAGTAATTCCGACGCAAATATATTCCTAACGTCCCTTGTCCCGTTACAACTCGCATTTTTTGAGAGTGAATCTATGGACTCCGGTTGTAAACTTTTATGGAAAAATCCGAGGCCATCATCGCCTCGCTATTGCCGGCCTATAAGAATGCAATTTCTACATGAAAGTACGGAATCCACGAAGAATGAAACAGCGTATATTGAAGAACAAATCTCATCATTAAAACCATTGAAAATTGGAGTTGATGGCAGAGAAGTAACAGTTAGGTATAAAATGCTGTTTACTATGATAGATGGGAAAGTCTGCAATGCTGTTACATCTACGAAATCCGCACAAAGATGCTATTTATGTCAAGCTACTTCAAAAGAATTTAACGATCTTGATGCAATCCTGAAAAAAGAAGTGAATGAAGATAACTTGAAATTTGGAATGTCCACGTTACACGCATGGATCCGTTTTTTTGAGTCCCTCTTGCATCTATCTTACAAACTCGATTTGAAAAAATGGCAGGCACGATCCGAAAATGAAAAAAAGATGGTTAGCGATCGAAAAGCACAGATACAAAAATCTTTGAAATCTGAACTGGGGTTGATAGTGGATCGTCCAAAGCCTGGGTATGGGAGCACCAACGATGGCAATACAGCACGGCGATTTTTTGAAAACCACGAAATAACAGCAATGATAACTGGCTTGAACGAAGAACTTATAAAAAGATTTCACGTCATTTTACAAGTTATCTCGAGTGGGTACGATATCAACGTGGAAAACTTCAAAGAATACGCGTTGGAAACTGCGCAACTGTACGTGCGCGATTATCCATGGTATTATATGCCAACAACCGTGCACAAAATATTGATCCATGGAAATTTAATAATAGCTTCGGCTATTTTACCCATCGGACAATTGTCAGAGGAGGCTCAAGAAGCGCGAAACAAAGACGTGAAAAAATTTCGAGACGGATTTTCTCGTAAATCATCACGCGAGAATACTATGCAGGATGTTTTGAATTGGCTACTAGTGTCATCTGATCCATTCATAACAAACCTAAGGAAACTGCCTCAAAAAAAGTCACAGCAATTGTCTGCAGAGGCTATGAGGCTACTTGCTGAGCCGAATATGGATTGAATATGGATTGGAATAAGGATTAGGATTGAGATACTCTTTGTATTTTTCAATAATAAAAACTTTTTTTACCGTATTACCAGATAACAATTATTTTCCGTACATTCCCGAACCTACTGTATAATCTATTATTGTAGCCACTCGACAAACATAGTTCAGGCTCTGTGTTTTATTTTTCGAAATTTTGATGTATTCGCAATCAGGGAACCCGAAAACATCGGGAAAATAGATTTTTCATCGGATTTATTAAAGAATTTTGGTTCGAACCAGCCATATTTGAGTCGCCATTTTGTTTTTTGAAATTTTGATTTTGGATTCGAAATCAGGGACCCCGAAAACATGGGGAAAGTAAATTTTCCGCTGGATTTATTGAAGAATTTTGGTTCGAACCAGCCGTATCTGAGCCGCCATTTTGTTTTTTGAAATTTTGATTTTGGATTCGAAATCAGGGACCCCGAAAACATGGGGAAAGTAAATTTTCCGCTGGATTTATTGAAGAATTTTGGTTCAAACCAGCCGTATCTGAGCCGCCATTTTGTTTTTTGAAATTTTGATTTTGGATTCGAAATCAGGGACCCCGAAAACATTGGGAAAGTAGATTTTTCGTTGGATTTTTTGAAGAATTTTGGTTCGAACCAGCCGTATCTGAGCCGCCATTTTGTTTTTTGAAATTTTGATTTTGGATTCGAAATTAGGGACCCCGAAAACATTGGGAAAGTAGATTTTCCGTCGGATTTTTTGAAGAATTTTGGTTCGAACCAGCCGTATCTGAGCCGCCATTTTGTTTTTTGAAATTTTGATTTTGGATTCGAAATCAGGGACCCCAAAAACATTGGGAAAGTAGATTTTTCGTTGGATTTTTTGAAGAATTTTGGTTCGAACCAGCCGTATCTGAGCCGCCATTTTGTTTTTTGAAATTTTGATTTTGGATTCGAAATCAGGGACCCCGAAAACATTGGGAAAGTAGATTTTTCGTTGGATTTTTTGAAGAATTTTGGTTCGAACCAGCCGTATCTGAGCCGCCATTTTGTTTTTTGAAATTTTGATTTTGGATTCGAAATTAGGGACCCCGAAAACATTGGGAAAGTAGATTTTCCGTCGGATTTTTTGAAGAATTTTGGTTCGAACCAGCCGTATCTGAGCCGCCATTTTGTTTTTTGAAATTTTGATTTTGGATTCGAAATCAGGGACCCCAAAAACATTGGGAAAGTAGATTTTTCGTTGGATTTTTTGAAGAATTTTGGTTCGAACCAGCCGTATCTGAGCCGCCATTTTGTTTTTTGAAATTTTGATTTTGGATTCGAAATTAGGGACCCCGAAAACATTGGGAAAGTAGATTTTCCGTTGGATTTTTTGAAGAATTTTGGTTCGAACCAGCCGTATCTGAGCCGCCATTTTGTTTTTTGAAATTTTGATTTCGGATTCGTAATCAGCGACCCCGAAAACATAAGTATACCAAATTTGGTGAAGTTCCGATCATCCCCTGATTTATGGCCAGGAATTCGTGAAAATTCCCCACTGTGCGTCGCGACCGATCCATCGACCCGGGAACAGATCGTTCAGCGTTTGCGTAACACGACGGGCTCGATGTGGTCCAGCACCGTCTTGCTGAAACCACATTCGGCGTCGAATATCGAGCGGAAGATCGTCGAGAAGATCAGGCAGAATGGTGGTCAAGAGCTCAATATAGGATTCGCCTCTTATCGGGGTTGGCACTTCTATTGGTCCAATCTGAAACAAAAGTTTCCCATATTAAGCAATTTTTAATAACTAATTGTATGTAAACGTGAATATACACACATTTCCGTAAAGTAGATAAAACAAATAGCAGAGTCACCTAACAAATCGGAAAGAGATAATATAAACCCGCTCTAACGAATCGACCCGAGACTTTTCTAGTGGATTTATCAAGTGGGTATCCAACCACAAACGAGGCTCAATATAATAAAAAGAGAGGATAAAAATGGATGTTATGATAGCGTCACGAATTCAATACAGAAGATATGCACTATACATAGCCAGTTTCAACCATTACAAACAAAGTAAAAAAAAATTATCGTAACATTGCGTAACGAATCCGAAACAGAAAATTTGGTCTCGGTTGAACCGCTTACCTGGAGACATTTTTTCCGAATTTTTAAGAAGTCTTTGGCCAGGAGCCGCGCTCATAGTCCGAAAGAAAAAAAATCGATTTGAGGATGGCGCTACAAATCCGTTACAGAATATTTTCATTTTAATTAGCTAGTCAACCTGAGACATTTTTTTTTTTAAATTTTTAAGGGCGTGTGCGACCAGGAGCCTGGCTTGAACTTCGGAAAAAAAAAAAAAAAAAAAAAAAAACGTATTATACGATAGCGTAACAAATCTGCAAGAGAAGATTTCCTCTCAATTTAGCTAGTTGCCGGGAGACATGTGTTCCTAATTTTTTTTTTGAGGGGTATTTGGCGAAGACCCTGGCTTCGAAAAAAAAAAAAAAAAAAAAAAAAAAAAACGTATTTTAGGATAGTCTTACAAATTTGAAACACAAGATTTTCTCGTGATTTAGCTAGTCACCCGGAGACATTTTTTCATAATTTTTAAGAAGTCTTTGGCCAGGAGCCGCGCTTAAAGCCCAAAAGAAAAAAACCGATTTGAGGATGGCGCTACAAATCCGCCACAGAATATTTTCATTTTAATTAGCTAGTCAACCTGAGACGTTTTTTTTTTAATTTTTGAGGGCGTGTGCAACCAGGAGCCTGGCTTGAAAAAAAAAAAAAAAAGACTTATCATAGTATAGCGTAACAAATGTGCAAGAAAAGATTTATTCTCGATTTAGCTAGATGCCCGGGGACATTTTTTCCTAATTTTTTTTTAGGGGCACTCGGCCAGAAGCCGGGCTTAAACTTCGAAAAAAAAAAAAAAAAAAAAAAAAACGTATTTTAGCATAGTGTTACAAATCCGAAACAAAAGGTTTCCTTTCGATTCAGCTAGTCGCCTGGATATATTTTTTCCGAATTCTTAAGAAATCTTTGGCCAGGAGCCTGGCTTGAACTGCGAAAAAAAAAAATGAATAAAACGTATTTTAGGATAGTGTTACAAATCCGAAACAAAAGGTTTCCTTCCGTTTCAGCTAGTCGCCTGGATATATTTTTTCCGAATTCTTAAGAAATCTTTGGCCAGGAGCCTGGCTTGAACTTCGAAAAAAAAAAAAATAAATAAAACGTATTTTAGCATAGTGTTACAAATCCGAAACAAAAGAATTTCTTTCGATGTAGCCAGTCGCCTGGATATATTTTTTCCGAATTTTTAAGAAATCTTTGGCCAGGAGCCTGGCTTGAACTGCGAAAAAAAGAAAAAAAAAAAAACGTATTTTAGCATAGCGTTACAAATCCGAAACAGAAGGTTTTCTTTCGATTCAGCTAGTCGCCTGGATACATTTTTTCCGAATTTTCAAGAAATCTTTGGCCAGGAGCCTGGCTTGAACTTCGAAAAGGGAAAAAAAAAACCGATTTGAGGATGGCTTTACAAATCCGTCACAGAATATTTTCATTCGAATTAGCTAGTCAACCTAAGACATTTTTTTTTAAAATTTTTAATGGCGTGTGCGACCAGGAGCCTGACTTGAACTTTAAAAGAAAAAAAAACGTATTATACGATAGCGTAACAAATCTGCAAGAGAAGATTTCTTCTCAAGTTAGCTAGTTGCCGGGAGACATGTGTTCCTAATTTTTTTTTGAGGGGTATTTGGCGAAGAGCCTGGCTTCGAAAAAAAAAAAAAAAAAAAAAAAAAAAAACGTATTTTAGGATAGTCTTACAAATTTGAAACACAAGATTTTCTCGTGATTTAGCTAGTCACACGGAGATATTTTTTCATAATTTTTAAGAAGTCTTTGGCCAGGAGCCGCGCTCATAGTCCGAAAGAAAAAAAATCGATTTGAGGATGGCGCTACAAATCCGCCACAGAATATTTTCATTTTAATTAGCTAGTCAACCTGAGACATTTTTTTTTTAATTTTTGAGGGCGTGTGCGACCAGGAGCCTGGCTTGAACTTCGAAAAAAAAAAAAAAAAAAAAAAAAACGTATTTTAGCATAGTGTTACAAATCCGAAACAGAAGGTTTTCTTTCGATTCAGCCAGTCGCCTGGATATATTTTTTACAAATTTTTAAGAAATCTTTGGTCAGGAGCCTGGCTTGAACTCCGAAAGGAAAAAAAAACTGATTTGAAGACAGCATTACAAATTCGCCATAGAATATTTTAATTTTAATTAGCTAGTCAACCTGAGACATTTTCTTTGAATTTTTGAGGGTGTGTGCGACCAGGAGCCTGGCTTGAACTTCAAAAAAAAAAAAACTTATCATAGTATAGCGTAACAAATTTTCAAGAAAAGATTTATTCTCGATTTAGCTGGTTGCCCGGGGACATTTTATTCCGAATTTTTAAGGGGCTGTATGGCCGTGTGCTTGAACTTTGAACGAAAAAGAAAAAAAAAAAAAACGTATCTTAGAATAGCGCTACAAATTCGAAACAGAAAATTTGCTTCCTATCTAGCTACTCGCCCAGGGACTTTTTTCCGCTTTTTCAAGGAGGCATAATTTCAGGCTCGTCGATGTCATTTCATTTTTATATTGAAATAAAATATATTATTTTTTTTAAATACTCGAACATTCTGCCGGAACCCCTAATGATGATGAAATTACTTCTCAGATGATTACCAATTATGCCAGCCCACACAGTTACTGAAAAACGACGCTGGCTGCTCCTCTCGCGTGTCACGTGAGGATTCTCATTATTCCAATAATGGTCATTTCGCGTATTATGAATCCCGCCCTGGGAGAAACAACACTCGTCGGTGTACAGGATTCGCGATGCAAATTCGGGATCTCTGTCACATTGCTGGAGAAGCCACTCACTATACTGCATTCGGATCGGTGGATCATTCTCTTCGAGAACCTGTACCGGATTTATAGCCCAGGGCCTCTGTCCATCGTCACACAACACTTCATGAACTATACGATGATTAATGTCCAATGATCGACCAACAATCCTCGTCGATGTTTCCGGGTTCTCCTCGAATGCCTCCAAAATTCGCTCCTCGATTTCGGGGGTGCAAACCGTCATTGGTGCCCCGCCGTCTTGCCCTCGTCGCGGCATGAGAGTGCCGAAATCTTATGCTCGATGGTAAGTCGCCACAATCGTGTTCGCACTCGGTATCCTCCTATGAGGATATCTTTCCCGATATAGCTCTCTTGCCGGTCGAGCCCGATGTTGTTCGATATAATAACACCCTATCATATCTAAGTACTCTTGGTGCGTATACGCGGCAATGTTTGCTCGTCGATTCATTGTGAAAGACTGACTGCTTGAGACGTCGAAAAACAAAATGCGAATACGGATGTAAAAATATAGATATAAAAACCTCGAAAAGCACTTTCGTGGAAATGCCAATACATTGTATGAAAATTTTTAGGATATTTTATACAGTATACTGGAATATCCACGAAGCGACGTCTCGCGCTTCGCATATCTATATTTGCAAGTGGATCCGTATGCGCATTTTATTTTCATTGTCTCGATGAAACCAACTTTTTATAAATATAATAAATGAAAAAATGTACTTACCACGATTATTTTTAACGTATATAACGAATTCGGGGTGATGAAAAAAATATTATTCCCGTTGTAACTTACTGAGGTCAGTTCTCTTGACCACGAAAAGTAAAATTTTCTTACCTCTCAATAAATCTGAATAATAATAATAATAATAATAATAATAGTAATATTAAATTTTTAGCAAATGTGTGCAAAATTTTTAAGATTCCTGCCGTCAATCGATATCGCTAAATTGATGATTTACTGATAAAAAATTATGTTTCAATATTTTTCAGAGTTTTTAAAATTGACAATACAACGATCCGCGATGACCGAAGGATTCAAAACCCTGTTTAACGCTTTCCAAGCTTGTCCGTGGATTAAATTTAATGAAACAAACTCAACGCAATTTTTTTCGATAAACATTTTATTATTTTGCTATTTTCCCGTACCTGTTTCAACAATCATTATTATTTATTAACAGTTGCCGCTCTTTCTAGAGCGAGATAATCGTGTGCTCTTCATTACGTAATAATACAGCGGACATGAGCTGCGCGTATCGTACCACGTGGCGGTCGACGGCAATCCGCTCCGTGTGTAGTAGTCGAGTCGGATTATAAATCGACCAACTCCTATTCTCTCCGAGTACTGTAATGCCGATTTTTTCGTAGGTAGATTTGACCTCGAAAAATAAGCTCCTGATTTTTCGAGTTGATTGAATTAACGGAACATTTTTTTAACGAATGTTAAAACAAATTGCAATTTTGATTGTTATTTTTTTTTCCGTGCGTGCGAGGAAAAAATATTTCCTGAAGAAGTTGTAGGTTTCATCTTATGATATGTATATATGAATGTAGGTTTCATCTTATGATATGTGTATATGAAAAAATTTTAAAATTTAAAAAAATGTTGATCAGTTCAGCCGCAAATGCAAAAAACCAATTGAATTTTTTTTTAAATTTCAATCTGGTTCCCTGCTTGATTATCAATGTATACCTTTAAAACTGATATGACGCGTATAAAATATATGCCCCAAGAGTTTGTCCAAAAATAATTCGATTATCTCGTATATAATAGCAAGGAATAGATATTTTCAAAAAATATTTGTGTAACAGTAGTATGTGGACCACTATGGCGACCCCCACTCCTATCCCCACTCCTATCCCCTCCACTTTCCCCCGCGCTGGAGCCTCTTTCCGAGCGTGGTGGGGGTAATGGTGGGGAGAGGTGGTGGGGGAAGAGTTCTGAGGGCTCGCCATAGTGGTCCGATTATTATTATTATTATTATTATTATTTATTTTTATTATTTTCAATATTCTCTTTCTCTCTCTCTTTCTCTCTCTCTCTCTCTCTCTCTCTCTCTCTCTCTCTCTCTCTCTCTCTCTCTCTCTCTCTCTCTCTCTCTCTCTGGATTATTATTTTTTACTTTCATAATTATTATTATTTTTATTATTATTTTTAATATTTCCACTCTCTCTCCGATTTATGATTATTTTTTACTTATGCTTCTTCCGAGGCTATTAGGCGCATCTCTCTCTCTCTCTCTCTCTCTCTCGCTCCTGTCACTTAGGTTTTTCCTCTCTTTCTCATTCTCTCGCACACACTCTCTGTTTTTCGCCCACATTTTATCTCTCTCTCACTATTCTCCCTCGTTATTTCGGTAGCTAAAATTCATTCCGAATCCGTGAAAAAAAATCACCGCACAGTAGAATTGCGAAGGAGTTTAAAAACACTCGTACTAGCACTCCAAAATTTTTTCCGATATTCCTACGAATAAGGTTTTGAGTGATCTACAGCAGGAATTATTTTGAAAAACGATAGAATGCAAACACGCACAGATATATTCATTATACTTATTTCCGTGAGACCCGTCTTTGTGAAATATTTTTATTAGCACGAGCACACACGTTAATCCTGAGGGCACATAAATTATTTAAACGAATAATATTTTAACCGATTGACATTGCGAGAACGTTTTCCCGATGTTACACGATTAAAAAAACGACGATTACTGAGCTCTACAGATGCTTGGAAGCAAGCTCCACACGCCTTTAGGGATAATATTATGAAGACTTCTCGGCGCGCGCGAAATGCACCGTCAGCACCACGTGCATGTCTCATCGTCGCCCAAGCTTGCTCGAATTCGCTCATTTTTTTATTCGTATGGAGGATAATATATTTAATGTATATAATGTGGTTTGAAGATGCAACGCGAGTATACCTACAGACACAATAGGTATACGCTGCGAATGTACATAGGTGAGTTAACGAGGTACCGTTCCGTAGCGCTCGAGAGTCAATAACTATGGGCATGCTCACGCGGTATCGTTCAGCAGCAGCAGTTCTTTTACATATAGGGCGAAGAATGAATTAAAATTGTACAGATCACAGGCAAGCAGGGGCGCTTTAGCATCGAATAGCCCATCTACAAGAGTATAGCGATGACTGATACTGTTCTCCTTTGCGATTGTATTTTTCAAATTTTTTTTCCACCCGGAGAGAAAAGTTGCATAGCTCTCGCCGCTACACATACACACTGGCGTGTATAAGAGGATGTCAGCTAACTTGCACGCGCCAAGGTTTACTTTGTTTTGACGAAAACAGAGTATCAATATCATGATGCTTTATATGAAAGCGATGTATAAGTCTGATTCGAGCTATGTAAGAAAAATTATAAATTAAAAATTTTTCTCTACACGGAAAAAAATTTTGCCTCGGGAGAAAAACTTCGGAAATTCTTTTGAGAGATATGAGCTCGAGGGTCAGCAAAGAGGTACGGCTGAGATCACGAGCATAGTTATCGAGCTCTCCTCTTTGTGCGAATATTCGCTAACTCTGTCTCTCTCTCTCTCTCTTTTCTGATGCATATCTTTTTCCATGCCTCGAATCTTTCTATCGCAGCAATAGCGGGGCTTTTTTTTTTATATTTTTCGATGTACACCGAGTATTCGGGTACAACACTACGAGATTTCTCGATTTCTCGAGGTGCGTGAAACGCACCATCAGCGGAGCATCAGCAGACTGCATGTCTTCTTTGCTCATTGCTGCGAATCTCTCCTTATTCTTCATTTAATGTGTTTTCGTACTTCATGCTCTTTATAGTAATATAATTTTAATATATTTAGGCCTCAAGACCCATTAAGACTTATGAAAATTATTGAGACCACCTACTTATTTCTCGTTTGTAAAAGTATATTTTTTGAAAAATGATATTAAGTTTTAAAATGCATATCAAAGCTAAGCGATCTCCATTTCGTTGCGCTTTTCGAAGAAGTCGCTGTTTAAAAAATTTGATCAGAGTCTCACTATATCATGTTACATTGAAACAATAAGAGCATTTGGAATGCTTATATACATTTGTGGCGAGATCTTGAAATCTTGATATCTTGATATCTTGATACCTCATCATGCATATTTTTGTGTCGCAAGGGGCATCGATTTTTGATGGCGCTGCAATTTAAGTAAATGAGTAAACTCGCTCAGAAAGCTAACGCTAAAAAATTTGATCAGAGTCTCGCTATATAATGTTACATTGAAACAATAAGAGCACTTGGAATGCTTATATACATATGTGGCGAGTCTTGAAATCTTGATATCTTGATATCTTGATACCTCATCATGCATATTTTTGTGTCGCAAGGGGCATCGATTTTTGATGGCGCTGCAGTTTAAGTAAATGAGTAAATTCGCTCAGAAGGCTAGCGCTAGCGCTAAGTATTTATATGGAAAGAACAAGATGCAATGTTAATCAGTCTCAATCCAGCAGGGTATTATCACGTATCGTTATCAATCATGGCAGATCGAGCACTTCGCGAGTGTATATTAAATCTTTTGCGCTTGGCCATATTACATAGCTCTCAGCTTCGTCGTCGGTGTAACGAGCAATGGTGCAACGAATTAAATCGATTATCGGGCGATAGACTTATAAGACGCCTAAAATATATTGTATGGTGGGCGCCCTTGCGAATCATAGCGGCAGCCTACAACAGAGGCATACTAAATGGTCAACAAGTGCTAGCGTGTGTGTTTGAAGAGCTGCAGCGTCGAGGATTGGAAAACGCGCCATGTGTCCGCGGTATTGTCGATGAAATCAGAAGTAAGTTCTGTTCTATCATAAAAAATAATCATGTATATTTGTAATACTTAAACTGCATTGAAAAAATTTTTTCACGACGCCATTATTACGCCAGGACGTATTGAAATTTTTTCACGGTACCATTATTACGCTAGCACGGGCAAGCCTTATTTATCGAGCTCTTCTCTTTGTGCCATGCTTCGCGTGGTCCCGAGCTCTCTACCGCTCCTTGTCTCTCTCTCTCTCGTTGGCTCTCTTTCATGAAAGCGATACAGAGCTCCTGTTATCGTTAGAAATTTTTTTACGAATTTCAACGCGAAATATTCAAAAAGTATTCTTATTGATCAATTTCCTCTCTCTCTCTCTCTCTCTCGTTAAAGCGGTATGGATCTTAAAGCGTATTGAAAAAATATTTTCACGGGTTCAAAAAGTATTCTTATTGATCAATTTCCTCTCTCTCTCGTTAAAGCGGTATGGATCTTAAAGCGTATTGAAAAAATATTTTCACGGCTGTTATTACGATAGTATGGCCAAACCCTTTTTATTGAGCTCTACTCTTTGTGCCATATGCTTCGCGTGGTTCCGCATTCTTTGCCATTCTCTCACTCTCTCGCTCTTTTTTTCATGAGCACGATGCAGAGCACCTGTTTGCGTAAGCAGAGATAATCGTTATTTATCGAGCTCTACTCTTTGTGCTATGCTTCGCGTGGTTCCGTGCTCTCTACCTCTCGCTGTCTCTCTCTTTCATTAAAGTGGTACAGAGAGCCTGTTATCGTTAGAAAAAATATTTTACGAATTTCAACATGATATATTTAAAAAATATATTCTTATTCACCAATCTCCTCTTTCTCTGTCTTATTAAATTGATATGAGCTCTCTCTCTCCTTACATTATCATCGTAAGAAAAACATTTATATTATGAAATTTTAACACGGTTCGTTTACCGGAAAAAATTATGAGCTGAAAGCAGTACTTCTATTAAAAGAGGGGCAATATTTTTAATGGTTGTGCACCTAATATAGTATATCGACAGCTCTTGAATGCATCGCCGGATGAAGAAGCAGCTCTTATAGAAGGGGCTTGTGCTGCGGAATTAGCATGCCAGCAGAGAAGCATAACGAGTCAGCACCTGTCATGCACCGAGCTGAATGATGAGCAGCCTATGAGTACTGTTTCCAGCATCGAGCATCCTTCGGAAATATTTACTAATTCGTCGATTTTCGAACGTAAATTGAAATTAAGGTGCAAAAAAAGAATAAAGAATAAAAAAAAAAAAAATTGGTGTGGCGTCAATTTTAAATTATAAATTTATCCAGAGAGTATAGATAGGGAGAGGGTAACTGACGCTGCTGTACCAGGCCCGTCAGGTCTATGCCATTCTGGACGACGAACAATCCCAGCCTCTGACCCTGATGATGTTTTTGACCATCGCGAAAATCAGCTGTGGGAATATCCGATCGAGAACGAGAGAGACGAGGGAATAGCATTTCAAAGAGCTGACGAATGGCTTCAAATGCTCGTGACTGATGACGACTCTGGTAAATAATTTTTCTTATATATGAAAAATTAATTAAGCATGTAAGTAAGTGGGTCCTTTTGTAACAGGGTATTCGTCAGCATCTTTGTTTGAGTGGTGATATCGAACTATTTAAGCAGTGCTATGACTCGTGAGAGGTACAAATATTGATAAAACACAATAATTTTTGCATTTAACCATTTTAGAATCTAATACGAGACTCTTTTCCAGAGGTGCAAAAAGGAGCAGGCAGGCGACTTACTGTACCAAGGAGCGGGCCTCTCGAAGAAATACATCCACCCGGAAAACATTTCGAAATCATCAGTGATTACACGCGATATTTTAAGCGATTTAAACTACGAGGGCGTGAAACCTCGTTAAGAATTCGCCAGCCAGACTCCGGCATTAGTGTGGTAGATTGGCTCAACGGTGCATTTCGTGATCTCTTAACGCACATCATGAGCTCCTGTGAGGGCGGTGATTATGTAGGCGTTTCGTTTACAGCGAATAGCTTGCCGCACGGGCCCGTGTGGTTATCTTTCCGACCGGCCCGAGATTATGTTTTCGAAGATATTTGGAAATTAATAAGCAGCGTGGCACAAAGTGCATCATCTTTGAACATCGATGATTCGTGCACGATACAAATGTGCGCTGTCAAGGGGGTCGAAGGGCGCGGTCGGAAAGGTCTCACACACGAGGCTGTCGCAAAACGATCTATTCTCTCGATCCGAAACACCGACAATCTATGCTTACCGCGCTCACTGGTGGTGGCTCGAGCATACGCAGAACGAGGTGAAATACGGTCGGGTACTCTACATAATAAATGGCAGCGTATTAGACAAATTAACGGGTCTGTACAAAAACAAGCGGCACTCGAACTTACGAGAGAAGCAAATGTTCGCGTACCTGTAGAGGGCTGTGGTGTATACGAGATTACGCGCTATCAAGATTATTTGGCACGAGACGGCTTTGCTATTGTCGTTTACGAGTTTTTAACTCTGGGTCGCGGGGAGGAGCCACTATTTGACGGTAGACAGGGTGTTCTGAACAGCGTAGGCACAATTCACCACACCCTGTACATTTTGTATTACGAGCGTTCACATCATTTCGAACCTATTCTAAATCTCAGAGCAGCTGTCGGCAGTAGAGATTTCTGTTCATCGTGTAACACAGCATATCGGCGATTCGGTCATAGATGTTCAAAAAAAAAATGTCCTCGGTGCTGGGGGCTACAGACGTGCGATACGCAATCGCGCAATATAATCAGATGCGAAGCATGCAACCGCGATTTTTTTCGGAGAGGCGTGTTTACAGAGGCATAAGGCACCGCTGGTGACCATGAGGCGTAGAAAGGCCAGCGTTTGCGAATCTCTCAAACGATGCCGTAACTGCTTTCGAGCAATAAGGCCCTTAGAAAAAAAAGAGAAGCATAAATGCGGGGTAGGCTTCTGCAAAACGTGCAAATCTCATCAGCCGAGTAATCATCTGTGTTTCATGAAACCGATTCGTAGTACTCCGGACTTGAAAAAAATACTATTCATTCTTTATGATTTTGAAACACAGCAGAGCACACCAGTGAAGGGTGATGCGACTACTCATGTACACGAGCCAAATCTTTGCGTGGCTCAACGAGTTTGCACGTTTTGCTGTGTTAACGACTCTATAGACGAACCGTGCGAGCATTGCGGGGAACACGAATTTGTGTTTAGCCACAGCCCCGTAGCCCAGCTTGTCGAATTAGCCATGCAACCGCTCGAAGGTTTTTCGCGTACCATCTGTATCGCTCATAATGCAGGGGGTTTCGACGCTCAATTCATCCTGCGTTATTTCATCGAAGAGAAAAAAACTCAGCTCCCCACTCTAATCATGAACGGTACGAAAATTATTACGATGCGCGTCGGAAAACTCGTATTTCTCGACAGTCTAAATTACTTCCATATGGCTTTGAGCGGTTTACCGAAAGCCTTCGGGCTTACCGGTGCTATCATTAAAGGCACTTTTCCACATTTGTTTAACAGGCCTGAAAATCAAAATTACGTAGGCGAATTGCCGCCTCTCGAGCATTATTCTCCGGACACGATGCGCGCCGATGAGCGCCGGAAATTTCTCGATTGGTATCGCGAAACAAAAGACAAAAATTACGTATTCGTTTTTTCGGAAGAGCTTATCATCTATTGTAAGACAGATGTCACGATTTTGCGACGCGCGTGTATGGCTATTCGCAATATGTTCATTACCAGCGGTCCCGTCTGCCCTTTTGATGGAAGTACAACAATAGCATCAGCCTGCTTCAGAGTTTTTCGAAAAAATTTCTTGAAAGATAATTCAATAGGCATTATACCCACGGAGGGATACAGATGGGCGCAAAATCAATCGAAAAAAGCGGTTTCGTGGCTATCGTGGGTAGAGCATTCGCGGGGTGTTCGTATTATTCATGCGGGCAGAACACGTGAATTCAGAATACCTCAAAATCTCTTGGTAGACGGATACTACGAGACTCCTAACGGGGCACATGTATTACAGTTTCACGGTTGTTATTGGCACGGTTGCCCCCGTTGCTATCCCACAAACAGAGACAGTCGACAAAGCGATGGAATATCCATGCACGAGCGTTTCGAGAGAACTACTGCTGTAACTGAGAGGATTCGAACGGGAGGGTATTTGCTCACGGAAATTTGGGAGTGTGATTACGATCGCTTGTTAAATTCGACAGCCGAGATGAGGACTTTCCTGCAAGATAACCCTTTAGTTACAGCAGAGCCTCTCAATCCTCGTGATGCTTTTTTCGGAGGACGAACAGAAAATATGGTTACGCTCTACGACGTTGACGCTACGGAAAAAATACGTTACGTAGACGTTTGCTCTCTGTATTCATATATCTGTAAATTCGGTAAATACCCCGTGGGCCATCCGAAAGTATACGTGGGTAACGAGTGCATGGAATTGACAGGTCCTGATAACACCGATCTAACTCTCGTTGAGGGTCTCGTAAAATGTACCGTATTGCCGCCTCGTAATCTTTATCACCCCGTATTACCAGTGCGTATGCATAACCGGTTATTATTTGCTCTATGCCGCAGCTGCTGTGAGATTATGAATCAGGGTGTATGTACACACGAAGATCCTGTAGAGCGCGTGTTTAAGGGTACATGGGTGGTCGACGAGTTGCGAAAAGCCGTGTCGTGCGGGTACAGGGTGATAGACGTGACTGAAATTTGGCAATATGAAACGATGCAATTCAATCGCGATACACAGACAGGGGGGCATTTTGTCGAATACATTAACACGTTTTTAAAAATCAAACAAGAAGCCAGTGGATGGCCCGACAATTGCTCCGAAGATAAAGCCGCGCAAGATCTCTATATAGCCGAATTCGAACGATCGGAAGGAATCAAGCTAAATCGCGACTCCATAGCTAAAAATCCGGGGCTGCGATCTGTCGCAAAACTATGCCTCAACTCATTTTGGGGGAAGTTTGGGCAGCGGGAAAATCTACCGCAGACAGAAATAGTTTCGACGCGTAAAAAGCTTATGGAACTATTGACTAGCCCTGAGTACGAAATCACGGGGATTTTACCCGTAAATAATGACATATTGTATGTAAGCTACACGAAAATCAGTGACGCTGTTATACCATCCAGCATAGCGAACGCCGTAGTAGCAGCATACACCACAGCCCAGGCCCGCCTGAAACTTTATAGTTACCTAGAGTGTCTGGGTCATCGTGCTTTGTACTGCGATACCGATTCCGTAATTTACGTATCGCACGAAGAAAAAGACGAGTACGAACCTCCAACGGGACAGCTCTTAGGGGATCTCACAGATGAGCTGAGCTCTTATGGGGAAGGTAGTTATATTAGAAGTTTCATTTCAGGCGGACCAAAATTTTATTCTTTTATCGTATGCACTCCCAATGGAGAGGAAAAAGAAGTATGTAAAGTAAAAGGGATAACGCTTAATTTTGCGAACAAGGGATTAATTAATTATAACTCAGTGCGCTCCTTTACAACCGGTGAGAGAGACGAGCCTGTTGTGCTAAAGTATGACGCTATACGACGCACGGCATTTCATCAGGTCGTCACACGTCCTGAAACAAAATCATGCAAACCATCGAGCGTCAAACGGAGACGAGATGGCGAATATGGCACTCTTCCTTACGGTTATAAAGAATAATGTATATAGATATAGACCTCGCACTACTTTGTAAATAATGTATATAAATAAAACTTTATGTTCTTATGTATATTCGTCTTTTCGAACCCTATATATGTTTCAGCTAATACGAAGATTGTGCTCATTCGCAAAAATGGATGTGCGGTGGAAACATCCTTGGACGGCGATGGTTTGCGGGCCCACGGGCTGCGGTAAAACATACTTTGTGAAAAAGTTTTTGAAATTCATTTCGCATTTGAATAGTGAACCGTTTTAACGAATTATTTTCTATTATTCCGAGTGGCAACAAGCGTATATGGAGTACGGTTCTTCGATAGAGTTTCGCGAAGGTTTACCACAAGCCTTGGATTATGCAAACGATCCGCGTGCAAAACTTATAATTATTGACGATTTGATGCGCGAGGCATCGAACAATAGCGTTGTCGACCTCTTCACCAAGGGTAGTCATCATAAGAATTTGAGCGTGTTTTTTATAACGCAAAATTTATTTCATCAGGGTCACGGGCAACGGGATATATCGCTGAACGCTAATTATATAGTAGTTTTTAAAAATCCGCGAGATCGCGCTCAAATACAGCACCTGGCGCGTCAGGTTTACCCCGAAAACCCCCGATTTCTGCAGGAGGTTTATTACGACGCGACGAGCAAACCACACGGTTATCTGCTCTTGGACTTGAAACAATCGACTCCCGATAACTGTAGATTTCGAACGTGTATTTTCCCCGATGACCCACAGCATTTCGTTTACGTGCCGCGAAAAAAGTTAAAAAGCACCGACACAGCCGGAGAAGTACCAGTCTTGCGGCTGTGATGGAGGGTAACAGGTCCTCTCTCTGCAAGAAGCACGTTGCAATATTGCACGCACTCCAGCATCTCAACAAGGAGCAGCGAGACGCCGTTTTGCGTAAAGCCGATCCACGAATAATTCGTTGTATTTGTGAGTGTGCGTTAAACATTCTACGTGGTAACGTGCCTTTGAAGCCTGAACAAAGAAAAAAGTTGCGTCGCCACGCATCTATTCTTCGACGACTAGCTGCGAAAAGCGGTAGTTGGAAGAGCAAGAAACGTTTTGTGGTTCAAAACGGTGGATTCCTACCGCTGCTGCTCGCCCCCGTACTGGGTACACTCTTGGCACGTTTGATCGGCGGCAGTGGATAATGGAGCATGCGAGAAAAATGGTGCTCGTGCCTGAAGAGAATCTTCAGCATATAGGCGTGCAGAATAATCGACAAACGGAATCTGTTCAACGGCAACAGCAGCAAACAGTGCAAACCCTTGGTACGACACTGAGTAGATTGGACACTGAGATGAACGATATTCTGAATTCTAATTCGTACAAGGATGAGAGGGAAAAGTGGTCGGCGTATTCCGCGGTGTTGCAGCGTTATCTTCATTTTGCCGATAATGAGCGAGCGCAGCAGCATCGTGCACTCGCAGAAAATGATGATTACATCACGGCACCTATAGAGGAGGAGGGGAATAGTGAAAAAGGCGCTGAAATTCCACGCATAAACGACTCTATGATCGTTGAGAGTGTCCCGACAAAATATCGCAATAAAGCAAAACTATTGCTCCGTCGTTTACGCCTTGTACCAGTAACAGAGTTTTGCTGGGATCCTACAGGCACCGTCTCCATCGCAGGCAAAGAAATCAAGGACTCCAATATTGTCGATCTTATAAACGATGCTATGCGCGCGAGGAAAATCTCAACGCCGGCGGGTCGTCATGCATTTGCAGGATTTTTAAAAGCGGCAAAAATTCCACGCGAGTTTGTTGGGAACCAGGATCTGTGGAGGTCCGAGGTGCCCACCTCGACGCCTTTTCGGAAAAAAAGAAAAATACCTGTGCACTCCCACGACTTGTCGTTGAGCGACGCGGGAGCCAATCACAGCAGCGACGAATCCACCGATCCCAGTATTTATGAGCTCTTCAGTGCCTCTGAGAGGGAGCAAACAGGCGCTGGCCAGTGTAAAAAGAAGAAGAAGAATCGTGTAATTTGGGCTAACCTAAAACTCTAAACCATGAAAACATTGGAAAAGCTGTACTATAACCCCTCCCACGAAGCATCGTTCTCGGGCGCTGCAAAATTATTACGCGCAACGCGAAAAAAAATTTCTAACGAAAAGACCGTGCAGTGGTTGGAGACACAGGATGCTTACACGAAACATCGTCCTGTAAAACATCGATTTCCACGACGTCATTACAGCGTGCGATACATTGACGATGTCTGGGAGGCTGATCTCGTAGATCTTCGCTCGATCAAAGATTACAACGATGGTCATACCTATCTCCTCGTAGTCATAGATGTGCTCAGTAAATATGCATGGGTCGAACCTTTACGCGACAAGACTGCTGCGTCTGTAGCTAAGGCTTTTACGCGGATACTCACGCAAAAAGCCACTAATAGCCGATCACCCGTATGCCTGCAATGGGATCGAGGCAAAGAATTCATGGGTGCTGCATTTCAAGAGCTCCTAAAGAAGAAAGATATTCAGTTTCGAGCTGCACGGAATCCTGATATAAAAGCCGCAATTGTGGAAAGATTTAATCGAACATTGAAAGAAAGAATGTGGCGATACTTCACGTATACTCGCGCGAAGCGATACATCAATGTGTTGCAAAATATAGTGTCTGCATATAATAATGCCCGGCATAGCAGCATAAAAATGGCCCCGGTAACGGTGACTCTTGCCACTGCAGCTCAAGCTCGTGCTAATTTGATGCGGCGTTACAAGGATTCGGAGCGAGAACACATCCCTAAATATGGGATCGGTGATGTTGTACGAATCAGTAGTGCAAAAGCGGCCTTTGCAAAAGGTTACGAGAGCGGCTGGAGCAGCGAGCTGTTTAAAATTCATCGCATATCGACGACTAGTTGGCCGACGGTGTACTTTTTACGCGATCTTCACGGCGAAGATATTGACGGCATTTTTTACGAGGCCGAGTTATCGAGAGTTCGTACTATTACCGAAAAAAATAAAAAATCACGATGAGAGACGAATTTTATATCGTTTTACCGAGCAACAGCAGTATGAAATATTACCCGGAAAATACGAAAACGCGTTATACCACACGATTGCCACAGCGCGTATCTTTGCAAGGCAATTCGGCCGTTGGACTTACAGAAATACATATACCCATGACGATTCTGCATATACCTCAGGAAGACGAGCAGAACTTCATCCAGACCGCACCGTATAAAGTACAATCGGGTATTCACGATTCTGCTATTGACATTGAAAAGAGCTGTGTGTATGTTCCACCCGGTGTATATAAGACTCATTGCTCGAAGTAATAAATGAACTACAGGGCGTTGCTGGTCATTTACTATTTCAGCGCGCTCGCAATGGCTACGTCCAAGTGACCCGTATCTACGATTCTTGCGAAAATTTAATTCATGCTTTCCATTTCTCACCAAGGCTCAACAAGATTTTAGGATTTACCACACCCAGCAGTGTGGCGCTCCCGCCTGCATTCAGAGATGTTGGTTATAGAGGCGCACGACCTGCCAGCCTAACTAATGCTATTCCCGATATGTTATTCGTTTATACGGATATTTGTGAACCCTACATTACCGGTGATGTGCATGCACCTCTGTTACGTGTTGTACCATCTTATACCGCGGATAGCAACAATTACGGCTCTGTAAAGATTAGAGGTTTTTCGCCACCACGCTACGTACCTCTGCTTCATACAAACTTTCAATCGATCGATATCGATATAAGGGATGAGTTTGGGCAGCCGATACCATTTGAGTACGGGACGCTGACGGCGACATTACAGTTCAAGCGTATGGATTAGAGAAGTCATCGCGATGACTGATTACGATGAATACTTTGATATGCAGACGGGTGGTGCTCGGCCCGGATATGGGGGTATCAGTAACGTGTACATAGGCTCACCGAATCAAAGGGGCCACGGGATTGGCAGCTTTCTCGGGGGTCTTTTCCGCCGTATTATACCTCTTTTGAAGAATGGAGCACGGGCTGTCGGCAAGGAGGCTCTGCGTGCCGGTGTTAATGTTGCCACCGATATAATGGACAATGGTGTACGACCAAGAGAAGCGTTCAAAACGCGTCTACGCGAGTCTGGCGAAAATCTGAAGCGAAAGGCGGAGGAAAAAATTGATACGCTCATGAAGGGTTCTGGCTATAAAATGGCAAAAATTAATCGATCTTGGCATTCCATTTCCGGCCGCGGTGTGCGACGTATCCATAGTGTGAAAAAAAGAAAGAAAGCTACGTCTTCGTCGAGAAAACCGAGAAAGCGGGCAACGGCAAAGAGGAGGATAAATAAGAGAAGGCCAACCAAGAAGAGGAAGGCTCTACGAACGGTGGCTGATATTTTCGCATAGAGAGAGAGAGAGAGGGTAAATATGGCTTTCTTACACACACACTCTTGCGAGTGTTTAAAGTCAGAGCTCGAGCTATTTACACTGCCTCCTACACAAACCACCATCGAGGGAACACAATGGGTGTACTACAAACCGATCTCATCTTTAACAGATGATTCACCAATTGAGTTTGTGGTACCTGGTCAGGGTGATGAATACATTGATCTTGCTCACACCATGCTAAGCATGCGCGTTCAAATACAGTGTTTGGCTGAGAAGCCTGATTCAACGATTAAAATAGGCCCCGTCAATAATCTGATGCATTCAATGTTTAATCAAGTAGATGTGTTTTTCAATCAGAAACTTGTATCGCCCCCGAATAACGGTATGCATACAGAGCATACATTGAAACACTGCTAAATTATGGAGACGGCGCAGAAAACTCTCATCTTACGAGTGTGCTCTGGTTCGCCGATACACCGGGAAAAATGGAGGATACAGATACAGCCAACGGTGGGCTTGTTAGCCGCAGAGACCTTCTTAGCAGTGGAAAAACTATTGATCTCCTCGGTCATCTTCACTGCGATGTCTTTAATCAAGAGAGATTCTTATTGAACGGTGTTGAAATGCGTCTGCGACTCGTACGCACGAATAATTCATTTTGCCTTATGGGCGGGACGGCAGACTATAAAATACATATTGTCGAAGCGTCGCTTCTCGTACGTCGCGCCAAGATAGCACCTGGTATACTTTTAGCACATGCAAGAACTCTGTGTAAAGCTACGGCAAAATACCCCCTGACACGCGTGGAGGTAAAGGCTATATCCATGCATAGCGGAGTACATGGCGAAACTCTCGATAATGTAATCCTCGGCCAGCTACCAAAACGTATCATCATTGGTTTCGTCGATAATAAAGCGTTCAACGGCTGCCTCGATAAAAACCCGTTTAATTTTAAAAATTATCAAATCAATTATCTATCGTTGTATGTGGATGGTATGCAAATACCGTCAAAGGCTCTGCAGCCCGACTTTACAAAATCGAAACTTTACGTAGACGCGTATCATACTCTGTTCTCCGGAACGGGTATTCACTTTCTCAATGAAGGTAATTGTATTTCACGAGAGGCCTACCCCGAAGGGTATTGCCTTTTCGCGTTTGATCTTACGCCCGATTTATCAGCAAACAGCAGTACTCATTGGAATTCGGTAAAACACGGCAGTGTTAGAATAGAAGTACGATTCGAAAAGGCTCTCGCATCAACGGTAAATTGTATTGTGTACGCCGAGTATGATAATGTGTTGGAGATTGACTCATCCAGACAAGTAATCGTTGACTTTTCTGGATAGCCAGCAGAATTTGTATCCGCCGAGCTAGGTCTCCGTGACGCAAAGAGCTGAACAGTATTATCAGAGAGAGCAACGAGAAAGCATCATGAATATCGCAATCGATATACAGGGTTTGCGAGATAAAAACAATCGTTTTGTGCCGAAAGAAGTTGCGATCATTTGCCTACACGGGCCGTACACCGCTCATTGGCTTGTGTCTTCACCTCACGATAATGAGGATCTATCCTCATTATCTGTGAAGCGTCAGAATTCCTGGTTGACTAGAAATCATCATGGTTTACAATGGCGTGAGGGCGATACAACGTCACAACATATGAAATCAATTTTGAAAAATATTGCGGAACAATCTGATCGAATATTCACAAGGGGTTTAATAAAATCAGAGTACCTGGCGCAGCTTAAAGGTTGCTTCATTATAAATTTAGAGGAGGAGGAGGAGGCTCCCTCATTCCGCTATCTTCATCGGGACGACACTCGTTGCATATACCACGGATCGCTACATAACAATCTCACGTACAAATGTGCGCTGAATAATGCGAAACAAATAAAAGATTGGCTCTGTCATAAAGATCGCATCGACTCCTTATGGGAATATAGAACGACCACGAGCTGGAGCTTAGACGGGCCTCGCGAGGAAAAGAAAAAGAAACCTTCTGCTTCAGGCTGCTATGAACAGTCTAGAAATTCTGCAGGCCTTGCGGAACATACCAGACCACACGATAGGCGTATACCCAGCCGATCGTATCCCGAAGGTGTGGACGTGGCCGACAGCTTTTGTCGTTAATACCGATGGCCACAAATTACCCGGATCCCACTGGGTCACCATGTACGTCGATCGAACTGGAGAAGGACGATACTTTGACAGCTACGGGATCCCTCCAATCGTTCCGCAGCATCTCATCCGACTTCGAAGAAACTGCAAGCTTTTCCGATGCAACGCTACTCAGCTTCAGGGTCCAGATTCGCAGTGTTGCGGACAGTATTGCATTATGTTTCTTCATTATATGTCTACTGGCTTTGGTATTAATAAGTTTCGAAGCGTATTTTCAGATGATTTATCCCGAAACGATAAAACAGTGAACGATTATTATAATGCGTATATAAAAAAACGCGAAAAGTATAAGCCTCGGGGCAAAGTTTTCAATATGGACTCTGCGGTTGGTGGTGGCTGTGGTACAGATAGTTTTAATCATAAAAACTTACACTGTATACAGAACTGTTGTTCCCGTGTACGGCAATAATGAATCTAATTTTAATATAAGAAATAAAATCGACATTGAAATTTTTCACGTTTTATTTTTTCTACCTATCCTTGAACTGCGATCACGCGCCTTGGAGTCAGCATTCTTTGGGTACAAAAGTCACTTTTAGCGACTATCATATTTCAAGCGGAATGTGCATCAAACCATCGATTCTTCGAATCGGTAAGAAAAAAATTCTTTTTGCCTTTGTTTTGTCGAAGGAAATGAGTCATCATTATAGGGTATCATATGTAGACGATCAGATTTCTTTTTGTCTTTGGTATTTCTAATAAAATGAGTAATCTTTATAGTGGGGGAGGTCTAGTGGAGGGGCGACTGCAGAGTATAAGTAAGACCCTGGAGAACGACCATCATTCGTGATCAAACCGTGGTCAGATATCGAAGAATCTTCAAAAACTCTTAAATACTTTCATTTGCTGTCATTTGAGGTGTATGCAGAGAAAACGACGCGAATTGAAGCGGCGAATAGAAGCACTTTCACACGACATTGCGAGTATCAACGCAGTAATACAAGCGAGATCGCAATTTCTCTCTTTAACACGAAAATTTGACGAGCTCGATATTTACGATGGATTTTGCACGAATCAACAAAGTGGGACAAACGGCCGCGTTTCTACCTGTGAAAAAGTTATCGGAACTAGAGCTCAAAAAAGACTACAGCATCAACGACATAAGAACCGTTCAAACTAAATGGGGCACGCGTATCGTCATCGACGTGGAAAACACATTTGCGTGCTTCCTACCAGCCAGATTCGTCCAACTGTTCGAAAAAGACGATCAGCTATTTCAGCAGATGATAGCCGCAGCCCGTGAAAATAATTTGGCCGTGGAATATCGTGGAACAAAATTCAATAATCTGGAATTTAAACCGTCAACAAATCATTAAGTCCTGCGATGTATGCGAAACGTGCTAAGAATCTACGTGCGCTACTGCTACCGTTCGCCTATAAGCTAAATAATTTGGGGACGAAATCTGTGTGGGTGGGCCTTGATATTTGTCGGAACGGTACGTTACGGCCTGTGATCAGCTTCAAATGTTATATCCATGGTTGTTTAACTATGGATGGTCGTTCTTGGCACGATTTTCAAAATCATTTCAACACAGAGGATGAAGAAGATCCTGCACATCGCTCGTTACCGATATTCTGTTTTACACAAGAGCAATTCATTATACTGTCATTATTACAAGCCAGTATAAACAGAAATATCTCGTGGCTTCGTCGTGTTTGCAACGAGGTAACAAAGTGCAGAGACTCTCTTGTAGATGCAATAACATCAGAAACATCCATTTTCACAACGAGCTGCATACGCCGTAATATTCGCACGAAGCGTGCGAAAATACGAGAGAAAGCTACCCAAAAACGAACATCGCCGAATAATTCATATAACGAATTACCTACTTGTACAAAAACACCGATAATTGACAATCTACTGACGCATCATTTGGATCACATAGTTAGAACTGTTATAGCCCGTAAAAGATAAATCCTTTTCTCATTATATAAAAGCATTACGTATAATTAAGTGAAAATGTATATAAAATTAAATAAAGAGAAAAAAAAGTATGGATTATTATTATTTGAATAATGATAATAATCGGACCACTATGGCGAGCCCTCAGAACTCTTCCCCCACCACCTCTCCCCACCATTACCCCCACCACGCTCGGAAAGAGGCTCCAGCGCGGGGGAAAGTGGAGGGGATAGGAGTGGGGATAGGAGTGGGGGTCGCCATAGTGGTCCATATACTACTAATTTGAATGCTGTGTGAACAAAAATTTTAAATAAAATTTTTTTAAACATTTTTTTGTCTTTTCTAGGTTGAGATAAAAAAAATCAGAAGAATTTAAAATAGATAATTTTATTAATAAATAATACTACAGTAATGAATAAGGAGTAAGTGTGTAGGTGCAAAACGTACCTGTATTTCTTGCTCGTTCGACGTGAACGAGGACGATTTGTTTTCAAATTATACTTATTCCCTATTTTTTTCACGTCACTTAGCAATCATCCGGTAGGTATGAAATACCACACTTCACTAATTTTCGATTGCAAAATGTTATCTTTGTACACTATTTTTTCTATACACATATATAATACTACTTATAAAAACTTATGAAGTTCACGTTACGCGCAGTCTTCTGTAATACTAAAATCGCTTTGTGACGTAAAAACGCGACGTTGTACGACGAAGCTGGCAAAACGCCTATTGACGGGTTTTGACACTGGCATGGGCGGTTGTTTTTTTTCCCCTTGCCTCTCTCGTCTTCAGCGAAATCATGGTAACTGCTCCTTACAATGTAATAAAACGCGAAATTGATGAAACTGATGTGCTTATGCAAAGGAGACAAAAATTGTAAAAGGCCGAGCGTTTCACGAAACGAACATTTCTGCACCACCGAGCGTAGTGTGCATATGAAATATACTAGTTTTTGTGAAGTGAAACTTCTACATACATTAGGATTTTTTCTATTACGAAAAAGCGATACGGCCGCGTGGAGGGGATATGCACGAAAAAGCATTGTAAATAAAGGGCCCCGGAAATACCTGTGCAAACTTCGATCCATTCAACTTGATAGTTTAGGAGTGCTAACTGTTTGAAATTTGATTATAATAATACACGCGTATATACAGATATACATATCGTTCGCTCCCTCTCTCTCTCTCTCTCTCTCTCTCTCTCTCCTTTGGGTTGGCCACGGGCCGTTCGGACCTCGCGCTCGCTGTGAATCTTCTCATCGACAAGTATCACATGCAATTTTGCGGACAAATACTGCTCCGTCAATTTTGGACGTACAGCAATAAACAAAGACTCGTTGTTTAGAGTTTTCATATGTCTAGTAGGTGTTGACCCAATTTTTTGGAAAATCTTTTAAATTCGTCAATTTTCACTAAAAACTTTCATTTCTAGTTCGAATTTAAAAATTTTTGGGTCTTTGCATTATAAATAAAGGTCCCCGGAAATACCTGTGCAAACTTCAATCCATTCAATTTGATAGTTTAGGAGTGATAACTGTTTGAAATTTTAATATAATAATACACGCGTATATACAGATATACATATCGTTCGCTCCCTCTCTCTCCCTCTCTCTCTCTCTCTCTCTCTCTCTCACTCTCTCTCTCTCTCTCTCTCTCCTTCGGGTTGGCCGCAGACCGTTCGGACCTCGCGCTCGCTGTGAATCTTCTCATCGACAAGTATCACATGCAATTTTGCGGACAAATACCGCTCCGTCAATTTTGGACGTACAGCAATAAACAAAGACTCGTTGTTTAGAGTTTTCATATGTCTAGTAGGTGTTGACCCAATTTTTTGGAAAACCTTTTAAATTCGTCAATTTTCACTAAAAACTTTCATTTCTAGTTCGAATTTTAAAATTTTTGGGTCTTTGCATTATAAATAAAGGTCCCCGGAAATACCTGTGCAAACTTCAATCCATTCAATTTGATAGTTTAGGAGTGATAACTATTTGAAATTTAAATATAATAATACACGCGTATATACAGATATACATATCGTCCGCTCCCTCTGTCTCTCTCTCTCTCTCTCTCTCTCCTTCGGGTTGGCCACAGACCGTTCGGACCTCGCGCTCGCTGTGAATCTTCTCATCGACAAGTATCACATGCAACTTTGCGGACAAATACTGCTCCGTCAATTTTGGACGTACAGCAATAAACAAAGACTCGTTGTTTAGAGTTTTCATATGTCTAGTAGGTGTTGACCCACTTTTTTGGAAAATCTTTTAAATTCGTCAATTTTCACTACAAATTTTCATTTGTAGTACGAATTTTAAAATTTTTGGGTCATTGCATTGTAAATAAAGGTCCCCGGAAATACCTGTGCAAACTTCAATCCATTCGGTTCAATACTTTAGGAGTGGTACCTATTTGAAATTTGTATATAATAATACATGCGTAGCTCTCGCTCCTACTCTCTCTCTCTCTCTCTCTTTCCCTATCTTTCTACGCGCGTCGTCGAAGAGATGACAGGCAGCGCTCAACGCTTCGAGTTGCTCGCGGATTTCTCGCGAACTACGCGTTCTCCCTACATGTACTTACCGATAATAATTACATGTAATTTTTCGGACAAGTACCACTCCGCCAATTTTCGACGTACAGCATTAAATGAATGCTTGTTGTTCAGGGTTTTTATCCGTCTAGTATGTGTTGACCCAATATTTGTAAAATATTTTAAATTCGTCAATTTTTACTAACAATTTTCATTTCTAATTATAATTTTAACATTTTTGGGTCAACACCTTATAAATAATGGTCTCTAGAAATACCTGTGCAAAATTCAATTCATTCGGTTTGATACTTTAGGAGTGGTACCTGTCCGCAATTTAACATGTACTCTGCATTACCATCAGAAAGGGTAAAACAGTGCTTCCACATGCTCTTAAATCGTGTGAAGCCCCAGCTATCGCAGCTGGAAGTTGGATCGCGGTGAGAGGTACCTCTTGTTAGAGAACCCCTTGTCTGAACCTCATAAGCGTACTCTTCGAGGACGCATGGACTCAAATATAATCGCAACCCGTGGCGACGTGCACCGACGCAAATTCGACGAACAAAGCTCGATCACTCATACATCGCACACGACGTGATGATACGAACACGTGAGCAATCGAGAGAACAAAACTGGACTATCCTCTTCCCAGCAATTAACTGTGGGACCCATCTAACAACATTATTAACTTGTTCAATTTAGCTTTATTCCCTTTATTCATTTACCTTCTCTAAAAATCAACCTCTAGACTTCTCTTTGCATTATTTTTTCAGTCGAATTGCAAAACGACTATTCATAAATAGAAGTAAATTCAACATTTGATTCCTTGTATTTTACTCTCGCTTCTCGAGAGTATAATAAAGATCTTAATTTCGCTTCCTGAAATTAAGACGATAAATTGGACCCCCGATCCATTATAAATGGCCAATGATGAAGGGCCAACCAACGCGTAGCATTATTGCTCACAGTCGTGGTTAGTACTCTGAGGCCATCTCGAAAAAATATACAAAACTCTCGGGCCTTCTGCCTGTTTCAAATCATAAAATAAAACCTCTTATTCCCGGCTTCCCTATCGAGTCCAGTACACGAACTTCGTGGTCGGTCACTGAACCGACGAAACCACAACAAATCCGAAAATATAATTGTCACTGCTTTCCGGGTGACAACAATCGCGAGCAAATCGTGATAGCGTGAGTCATCACGCCACATTATAAGCTCTCGATACTCTATAATGTCACAATATTTATATTAAATCAGGCATTAAAGTGCGTGTAGATGGCTCTTAATACCTACTTTACGCCATAATCCTGGTATCTCGAGACCGGCTAAAGATACGTAAAAACTGATGAAATTTGAGGGGTGTTCTGAAGGGGGGTGTTCCTAGGGCCGAAGAAACGAACCCTATGTTGAAATTTGAAATTTTCAAAGATTTGAATTTTCATTTAATTTAATTTGAATCGGTTATATGCCAGAAAGAAACTCTGGTTATTCGATCCCCTTTGAGAGAGTACGATATCGGCATCGCGTGAAATTTGAATCGAGATATGCCAGAATCAAAACTCTTATCGTTCAGATCCTTATATATATATATGTATGGACTAATGCCAAAGAGGCGTATCGGTTATGTATACTCGAGATATCAGGATTATAGCGCGTCAAGCGCGTATTAAAGCCCGTCGACACGCACTCAAAAAGAAGGGGGAAAAGTTCAGTAGTGGGAGGTGAAAATTAGGTATATAACGGCCTAGGCAGCAGTCGCTGCTATCAATTCAAAAATGGAGTTCATCGTGGACTATCAGGGTTTCAAGGAACCTCTTAACGAATTCCTGTGCAAATAAGTAGCAGTAGTTCCCGACGTGGATGATGCCAGGCCATCAGTATACCTGTTTCAACCGCCTCACGAGTGGGGTAATCTACTTGCCAAATTCGAGAGCGAGAATCTGTGTTCGGAGAAGAACTATCACGGCATCCCCTGGAATAGCGGTGACGTACCCTTCGAAGATGTTGACGAGTCACTCTACCGCCTTCTATGTGGAGCCAGCAAGATTCATGTCAAGGGCCTTGAGAAGAAAAGATGGCAGGGGGAATTTTTACCCAACGTGGAGAATGTTGAACATTTGGGATGTCCATCGCTGCAAAAGCTGTGCGGAAACACCACTATCACGTGCACTAATCACAAAGACATATGGAGTCCACACTGTGCAGCATTAAACGCGAACGTATTGAGAATACGGCTTCTCCAGTCGTACCAGAACCACTCAAATACCGAGGGTATTCCGCTTAAAGAAATTCAACCCAGCCGCACCATGATTCGCCCAAATGCTCATACCAAAACGTGCTACTGCTGAAAAGTAGAGAGAGAGTGCAGGGAATGTATCTACGAATGTAAAAAAACAGATTTTTTTCCTCCAAGCTCATTGAGTTCGTTTCTATCGTATCCCCATTCAAATCCCGATTCAAATTTCCCGTGGTCCGTATCGATTAGGTGGATCACTCCAGTGTCAATGAGTCGGTGGAGCAGGGATGTATCCTTGCAACGCTAATTCATATATTTTAAGGTTGACTATACGGTTGTCGATAAGGTAGATTTTTAATTCATGTGATTCATAAATCCCCTTTGATTCATAAAATTCCCGATTCCCGGTATCCCGTCGCGCGAGCTGCCTCACGAATCACAGGAATCTACTTTACCGACCGAACTGGGTTCGGAAATGCAGATATTTGGGTTAGCCGGGGCACGAACCAAATGAATCTACCTTACCGACGGAGTCGGATTTGGTAATGTGATTTTTTGCTCGACTTAGGTTGGTGAAGGTGACGTCATGAGGCAGAACCGGCCTAGCTATACTACTGA
The DNA here is from genome assembly GCA_963564615.1 of Rhorus exstirpatorius. Taxonomy (NCBI): domain Eukaryota; kingdom Metazoa; phylum Arthropoda; class Insecta; order Hymenoptera; family Ichneumonidae; genus Rhorus; species Rhorus exstirpatorius. The sequence goes on from OY751318.1 coordinate 6,817,501, forward strand.
CGGTCGACATGGCGACAAGGATGATAGGGGGAGGAGTGGGGCTCCCTGCGAACCTGGCTCTCGTTTGGATGATCTCTGACGTTGCGTGCTCTCATATATGATTCTCGGATAATAATCCTCGATAGTTTGCTCGATCGATCGTGCCCTCACAGCTGTTCCGGCTCTGTTGATAGGGCATTCCCGTAAGGCCCTCGGTTGTGCAGGTGAAATTATTACTCCACATCTTGATTATGATGAGATGTAACTCGTGCTGTCGGCGTTTTCTTGGTGCCCAGATTGTCCACAGGGTTTGCAGGATTGCTTTAGGGCGGGTGTGTAAGGAAAATGGGGATTTTCAAGCATATTCTGGGGCAAGATACGGGACGCCTGGAAAGGGGGGAAAATAACGACGAGGGGCGACGGTGTTTCGAGGATCTCGTGACTTCAGGGGACTTGGCATTGAAAAATCTCCAATTTGTTCATTTTTTTTTTGTATTTTGTTACTCTCCAATCTATTACAAACAGTTTGGCGCAAAGAAATCTGAAAAATTCGCTAAATTGTGCTCAGGAGAGCAATAAAACTCCAATACTCTGCTTACGATGAATTTGCAAGTCGGGTAACTAAGAACGCTTATTAGATGCAGACAAGAGATCGCAAGCATCGACAAAAGCAGCTAGAGTGGAAAAAAAACCGACGTTCCGCGATTGCTGCCGCAGAAAAAGCTGTACTCAAAAAGTCCTTCTACAGCCTGTCGTCCCTTCTACGTCCTGAAACAGCATTTCGTACTAATTTTGCCGCGATAACTGAAGAACGATTGAAGATTTCTCCTTGATTTTTTTTTTTAATGAAGATATAAAATTCCTTCATAAAATAAACCATCTTCCATATAAAAAAAAATTAATTTATTATTACCGTCACTACACAAATGTCATCTGTTTTTCGAGGTTTTTCAAATTTTAGCCGCCATTTTGAAAATATTTGTTTTTTAATAAATTTTAGGTTCAGTCTGTGGAGGAACATCCCCTGAAAAGAAGGTTGTTTGGGAATTGCCGAAACCTTCAACCGGCTAATCGGAATCGTGGCAATGAGGGAGCAGCAACGATTTTCTCGTTGAAGGAACTGTTGTGCCCCAAATAAATGTATTTTAGCACAACGCTTGCAACACCTTTGCGAACACGCATATTGAAATTGCCAGCTCAGCAATTTGGTAATAATTGGAAATATGGTTAAAAGTTGTGTATAACAATAATTGCGACAAGGCTGCCTGCAAGAACTCGATGCACAGCAATGTCGTAATTAAGTCTTTTTCCTGCTTATTGACCGAGCAGTTTGCGTCTAAGGACCTTGGCAAAATTGCCCTATTCTTACAGGTAATCGACAGATTACCAAAAAGTCTTCGTTCAGATTTCAAGCTGGTTGGTCTTGAGGTACAAACTTTCGTTTGTAAACATTATCGTCAATTAAACTTCATCGTACTGTGGTTTTGTAAATTTGTGTCTTACTCATTTTGGCAATCATTCCCAGAAAATCACGTCCGCAACGATTTCATCCCCACGCACAGTGGGGAATTTTCACGAATTCCTGGCCATAAATCAGGGGATGATCGGAACTTCACCAAATTTGGTATACTTATGTTTTCGGGGTGGCTGATTACGAATCCGAAATCAAAATTTCAAAAAACAAAATGGCGGCTCAGATACGGCTGGTTCGAACCAAAATTCTTCAAAAAATCCAACGGAAAATCTACTTTCCCAATGTTTTCGGGGTCCCTAATTTCGAATCCAAAATCAAAATTTCAAAAAACAAAATGGCGGCTCAGATACGGCTGGTTCGAACCAAAATTCTTCAAAAAATCCAACGAAAAATCTACTTTCCCAATGTTTTCGGGGTCCCTGATTTCGAATCCAAAATCAAAATTTCAAAAAACAAAATGGCGGCTCAGATACGGCTGGTTTGAACCAAAATTCTTCAATAAATCCAGCGGAAAATTTACTTTCCCCATGTTTTCGGGGTCCCTGATTTCGAATCCAAAATCAAAATTTCAAAAAACAAAATGGCGGCTCAGATACGGCTGGTTCGAACCAAAATTCTTCAATAAATCCAGCGGAAAATTTACTTTCCCCATGTTTTCGGGGTCCCTGATTTCGAATCCAAAATCAAAATTTCAAAAAACAAAATGGCGACTCAAATATGGCTGGTTCGAACCAAAATTCTTTAATAAATTCGATGAAAAATCTATTTTCCCGATGTTTTCGGGTTCCCTGATTGCGAATACATCAAAATTTCGAAAAATAAAACACAGAGCCTGAACTATGTTTGTCGAGTGGCTACAATAATAGATTATACAGTAGGTTCGGGAATGTACGGAAAATAATTGTTATCTCGTAATACGGTAAACAAAGTTTTTATTATTGAAAAATACAAAGAGTATCTCAATCCTAATCCTTATTCCAATCCATATTCAATCCATATTCGGCTCAGCAAGTAGCCTCATAGCCTCTGCAGACAATTGCTGTGACTTTTTTTGAGGCAGTTTCCTTAGGTTTGTTATGAATGGATCAGATGACACTAGTAGCCAATTCAAAACATCCTGCATAGTATTCTCGCGTGATGATTTACGAGAAAATCCGTCTCGAAATTTTTTCACGTCTTTGTTTCGCGCTTCTTGAGCCTCCTCTGACAATTGTCCGATGGGTAAAATAGCCGAAGCTATTATCAAATTTCCATGGATCAATATTTTGTGCACGGTTGTTGGCATATAATACCATGGATAATCGCGCACGTACAGTTGCGCAGTTTCCAACGCGTATTCTTTGAAGTTTTCCACGTTGATATCGTACCCACTCGAGATAACTTGTAAAATGACGTGAAATCTTTTTATAAGTTCTTCGTTCAAGCCAGTTATCATTGCTGTTATTTCGTGGTTTTCAAAAAATCGCCGTGCTGTATTGCCATCGTTGGTGCTCCCATACCCAGGCTTTGGACGATCCACTATCAACCCCAATTCAGATTTCAAAGATTTTTGTATCTGTGCTTTTCGATTGCTAACCATCTTTTTTTCATTTTCGGATCGTGCCTGCCATTTTTTCAAATCGAGTTTGTAAGATAGATGCAAGAGGGACTCAAAAAAACGGATCCATGCGTGTAACGTGGACATTCCAAATTTCAAGTTATCTTCATTCACTTCTTTTTTCAGGATTGCATCAAGATCGTTAAATTCTTTTGAAGTAGCTTGACATAAATAGCATCTTTGTGCGGATTTCGTAGATGTAACAGCATTGCAGACTTTCCCATCTATCATAGTAAACAGCATTTTATACCTAACTGTTACTTCTCTGCCATCAACTCCAATTTTCAATGGTTTTAATGATGAGATTTGTTCTTCAATATACGCTGTTTTATTCTTCGTGGATTCCGTACTTTCATGTAGAAATTGCATTCTTATAGGCCGGCAATAGCGAGGCGATGATGGCCTCGGATTTTTCCATAAAAGTTTACAACCGGAGTCCATAGATTCACTCTCAAAAAATGCGAGTTGTAACGGGACAAGGGACGTTAGGAATATATTTGCGTCGGAATTACTGTCATCCTCAAATTTCTGTTTGTATACACCTTGGCCAGAACTTCCGTCACACCCCCATTTACAGATTAATTCCACATTTGCCAAGTTTTCCATATGCACTGATTTCACAACTTCTCTCTGACTAAGAAGAAGACGCTTGCATGTGTGGTCCAGTAAGTCTTGTAATTTAATATCGGCACAATTTTCAGTAATAGTTATACTAGACCGCGGTGGATAACATAATGCTTTGGCCTCTCTAACTGCTTCGTAATTTGGATATGCCGGACAGTTGATACCTTTCAGCGATGCTCTTACAATATTATATTGATGTCTGATGAGTTTGGCTTCGACCATAACCGAAAGAGCTTCATCTGTTGATAGTGTATTTTGCACTGCCTTTGACGATGTTGGTGCAGGTGCGTGCGTTTCAACTGCAATGTCCTTGACCGTTTTTGACGAATTTACGTCTCCGGAAGAGCGGAGACTCATTTGCGCTGCATAGCACAACTCCTCAGGGGTATGATTTTGCCGCAACTCTTCTGTTCTTCGTCGTTTCGATCGCTCACTTGATGCAGCAAAGTCCACTGAGGGACGACCACGTGTGCTGGCGTCACTCGGTTTCGAATCAGCAGGAAAGGCAATATCCATCTCCAGCCACTCTTGATTCTTATGAAGAAAATTGGTCTCCTTCCTTCCTGACTCTTGCCATTTTATGCGTATCTTATGAATTAACTTGGACAAATTCTGCCTGGCATCTTGGTGGATTTTAATCACACATTGACTCTTCTCCGATAATTCCCGTTCCAATAATTCTACTTGCTCATTATATTCTGACGTTAAATATTTTTTCAGAATTAAAAATATTTCCTTTCGTTTGAATGAGACAAGCGAAGCACCTGAACCTGAAAAGAAATTGTACTTAGTATTAATCATAAATTGCATTGTATTACGAATGAGGATTAGACATACGCCTTTATGCATTTGGTCATACTTCATTAAAATGTGGAGTTGGCGTTCCGAATACAATACTAAATTTCTAATAAATTCCTTTCCCTCTGGAAAACAAATTCCACGTAAACTAAATCAGGTATCAGCATTTTTCACGACGATTCTTACAAAGTATGTATATATATATATATATATACATATGTATGTATATATATATTTATATTTCGAATCTATTGTCAGGGTCGACCGGTCGACCCGCAGCTGCAGTTCCAGGTAAGCCCAGTTCGGCTGACCGAGTACCTGGCACGTCACGCGGCGCGCGGTTGACTTATCGGATGACGCGGACGCGCACTAAAATTGCTCTGGACCAGGCCGCGCACCTTTGCGCACTCTCGGTGAGGCGGCATTCGAAAGCTAATATTCTAAGCTTTATTTAAAAAAAAAAATGAAGGCGGGATTCCGCGGGATTCTATACTAAACGTCTATGCAAAGTCAATATTTACTTTCGAACGAAGGCACTTTTCGGGATTCTCGTTAGACTACGAAAACATGGACAAAAAAAATATTTTTTAATTGTAAAATAGGCAAAATGTTCTACATACCTTGAGGAAGAATATCCATTTTGTTTGAATCAATTATCACTTCCCACTATCCGTATACAAACGTTCAAAGTTGCGCTACAAAACACAGCACGGTCGACGCTCGCGACTGTCACCAACAAAGGTCGACTTTGAACTGAAATATCTAAGCATCTATGAGAGGTAAAAGGTTGGGTCAAACGGGAAATTACGCAGAAATTAGTTCTCTACAAATACCCGTGACCGTTATACCTGTATGGAAAATTTTTTTTTTTTATTTTTGGCCAGGAATTCGTGAAAATTCCCCACTGTGCCACGTGACGAAATTCGCGGGCACAACATTGGTGGCAGCGGTGGGATTGCCATAAATCAATTACCAAAGTATACCCATTGTAACGGAGCGAGTGCCAAAAAGAAAAGCCGCGATACAAGTGACAAAGGCATCGCGCAAAATAGCGAATCAATCAAGAATAATCACGAAACCTTGACCGAGTCAAGTAATCTACTGAGAGAAAAGAAAAGTCAGCTAGATCACGAGGATCAACACCAAGCCAACCGAACGAGACTCACGAGAAACGGAACAGCTGAGAGAAGAGCATCGACCTGCACGCGTCAGCTCAACTTTAACCGACTACAATACCATGGACGCATGCAGAGCATCATATTACTGTAAGTGACGGAACATTCATTTTAAATTTCTATATCCAAAGCCAAAATCGCATTTATGCCCAAAGACGAGCGAATAGAGAGATCAAAGTTACCGGGTAGACACGTATTATCTAGGTCATTAGAATCAATTTTTGATAAATCACTTAATAACGAACGAGTAGAAGAATTTGACTTTCAATACGATAAAAAACGCCGTAGAGTGAGTAGCTCAGACGATTCCGATCGTTCACCAGACACTCAGAAAAATAGAACCGAAAAACGTGTAAAAGTAACCCGAGATTTTGACGACCCTGTTGACACCACACGCGGTCGCGAAATAAATTTGGCAGATTTTACGTTGCTTAACGAGACTTTATTAAATATAGACATAAACATGGCAACTAACGCAACTACTCCTAACTATCTCACTTTAAAAGAGGCAAGAAAAATAATACCCACATTCGACGGTTCGAAACCCGACACCGTCGCTGACTTGCAGCTGCTAATGTAGCGCCAGATGACAAAGACAGATTATTAGAATGCGTGCTATATGCAAAGATTTTGGGAAAAGCTGCAGCCAATATACAGTATAGAGATATTAGTACGTTCGCGCAATTAAAAGAAGAATTAGAGAATTTGTATCGTTCAAAAAGTTCCGTATCTGCATTGCAAGTAGAATTTAACACCTGTCGACAAAAAACAAGTGAAACAATCGTAACCTATGCTCGGCGTGTAGAAAAATTCATAATGGAATTAATTGCCGGATATACCCCTCTGGCGACCACCGATGTCGAGAAGAGAATGGTGGAAAAATTAATAAGAAACATGACATTAAATACATTTGAGCACGGGCTCAAAAAGGAAGTTCAGACTATAGTAAGGGCTCGAGGTTATAAAGACCTTACCGCGGCCATCAGAGGCGCCGTGGAAGAAGAAAAAAATGTAGAGGGCAGTCACGCATTTGCAAAAAGGATGTCTACAGGAGGTGAAAAGGGAACCTCATTCACGTGTCACAACTGCCATAAGCAAGGGCACATGGCAAAAGACTGTCGCTCATCATCTTACGGAAGATATAGCCTGCCAGTACCGACGAAGAGTGCAAACCCACTCAACGTCATATGCAACTACTGTCAGAAGCCCGGTCATTATTGGAAAGAATGCCGGAAGAGATTACAGGAAGAGGGTCAAGGGACCCAACAACAGACGTCCACGCAAGGATCGTCGAGATTAAGGGACTACCAAGGCTGATACCCTGATAGGGGTCAAACAAGAGAAGAATCCCAGGGCGAAGGACGAGGGCAAGGATCGGGTGAGAAAAAAACGATCGGCTCATTGTTCGTCGATACGCTATGCATACAGAAAACCGCCACTGGAAGTCCAAACGTAAAATTAAAAGGAAAACGCACTATAGGAGATTTGATGCAAGAAAAAAGGGATTCCGAGGAATCGTATGACGTACAAGATAAAAAAGAGATTTATCAGGTAAGTGCTCTGACTCCCGAGGAGTCCGCGAGTGACTTTCATATATTCTCCCCACAAGCGGTCGAGGGAACGTTGGCTTTAAGGGGGAATATCAGTGTGAAAAAAAAATCAATTTTTTTTTTGCTGAAATAGATAGTTGTGACCTTTAAGAATATGCCTACAAATTTTAAAAATAATATTCGGCTTAGAAGTATTCGAATAGGCGCCAAGCGCCGACGCTCTCAGAGCCTTCTATACGGGACGCGTCCGGCCCGACTTTTTCGTCTATTCAGGCGCCAAAATTTATACCTGCGTGCCAGAGGAATCCAGGCGTACATATATTTGTGTATTAGAAGACGGTTGGTTAGTTACGAGCCATATTTCGAGTAGCGTGCGTCTCAGCGGTTTCTTGTAGAATTTATAAATTGTGAAAGTTCAGATAAACAAAATGGACCGAAAAAGTAAAAGACACGTTCCGGGTGACAATGTGATAAGGGCTGACAGAAAAAGAACGAAATTCGCCACTCCGAAGAATCGATATGTTTTGGAAAAAGAAGAAGGAAATACAAGTACCTCCTTGGCCAAACTAAGCGTGTTTGGCGAGACTTCAGTTACAGTGGATCCAAGTGTTTCTTACCGCTTAATTGATTTCTCTAGTATTTTTTCCGAACCGAAAAAATTTGTGAAGTGTAAAGAATGTGGGAGTGAAATTGACTTTGCCGAAACGAGCATACGCGGATTGGGATTTAAATTAGTTGTAAAATGCAAATCATGTGTTGAAAAAAAAACTAATTCATGTCCGCTTGTCAACAACAATGCCTATCAAGTGAATCGGCGGCGCGAATTTTCCATGAGACTGCTTGGAATTGGATTGCGAGGTTTGAAAAACTTTTGTGCGTTTATGGATTCACCGAGACCTGTATACCAAACAGCCTTTGATGATTTAAAACGAATGATACTTTCAGCCAGTGAGTGTGTAAAAAAAGATCAATAACACAAGCAGGAATTATTGAAAAAGAAAAAACAAAGGAAAAGTGTGAAGACTCGCTTGGTTTAACGGTGTCAGGTGATGGAACTTGGCAAAAACGAGGTTTCAACTTCTTGCACGGTGTCTCGTCTGTTATAGGATACTATTCGAAAAAGATTGTGGACATCGAAGTGCAATCTTCTTTTTGTAACCAGTGCACCCAATGGAAAACGAGAATTAATACGCCGGAGTATGACTTATGTACGGCGAGCACGCTGATAAATGCTGCGCAAATCATACAGGCCCTGCAGGTAATATGGAACCTGTAGCCATGGTTAAAATTTTTCAACGAGCCGAAGAATTACACGATGCTCAATACGCAATTTACATTGGCGACGGTGACTCAAAAACATTTAATAAAATAGTTGAGAATATTTCATATGAAGTAAAAAAGAAGAAGTGTGTCAACCACGTTCAAAGAGAATGGGCACGCGGCTGCGAAATTGTAAAAAGGCAAACAAAGGACTCGGCGGTAGAGGGAAGCTCATGGATAAGTTGATAAAAGATTTAAGTCTATACTATGGACTCGCCATTCGACGCAACAATGACTCACAGGACAACACGAAGAAAGCAATATGGGCCATTTTTTACCATAAGTGCTCCCCAGACGAGAATCCACAACACCATTACTGTCCGGAGGGCGTCGAATCATGGTGTACTTGGCAAAAGGCTCGCGCGCTCGGTGCTCTTGACTCGTACAAACACGAAGCAGCACTACCGGCAAATGTTGCGAAGGCAATCAAGCCAATTTATGAAGACCTTAGTCTTGATGAGTTGCTCGGAAGGTGTTTGGGAGCGTTCAATCAAAACAACAACGCTTGAGTGCTATAAACCGACGTGAGGATGAAGAAATGTTATTGCTGGACGCAAATGAGCTTCTATATGGTCCAGGGATAGCAGACTAATCGGTAAGAACTTGTTTCATATGAATATTTAAATTACATCATTCAATTTTATCTTCTGAAAACTTTAAACGCGTTTTTCTCGAAACCATGTTTTTTGAACTGGTTGACAGCATAACTCTGTCAAAGTTTGTCCAATCGACTTCATTCAAAAAGGATTCTCTTCAGAAAACTTATCGCTATCGTCGCATCGTAGAGTTTTTTTTTAAATTGTTTACTTTTTTTTTATTCATAATTTACTGCAAATTTTTTGTGTAAAATTCAAATTTTTTTTTAAATGGCCGCCATTTCTTTTCCAATCAAAATTTTCAAATTTCCTACCATGCTGCGATATCTATACTATTATAATTTAATAATCTTTTTGAATTTTCGATTTCAGATGCTTGCTGTGGCACTTATGTAGTCAACCGTCGGGAAGTTTTTTTTTGAGACGCAATTTTGTGACCGCTCCTCTGCTTTATAAAATGTACTAAAAATAAAAAATAAATTTCCTTGTATACTTCAATGCTTCAAAATAAATACACAAAATCCCAAATAATTTGATCGAGCCGTTTTTTCAAAAAAAAATCTCAAAAATACCTCATTTTTCAGCCTGTGACACTGATATCTTCCCTTAAAGTGTGACACCGTCGCCCAGTGCTGCGTCATCAGAAAACGCGCGCTTGCTCCGGATACAGAGATCTTCGACAAGTCGGTCGAATCGGTGTTAGTGGATCAAATTTCAATGCATTATGCAAGGTTATGTTGGAACTGGAAACGCCATCAGTAAACGTGAAACATGCATTTTTCGTACTCGGAGATGACGTTCCCCCTGGAAGTCGATGGACTACTAGGGATGGATTTTATATAGGAACACAATGTGGATATCTTGGGTGGAACTGTGTTAATAATTTATGGACACAGGATTCCCCTAATTGACGGAGCAAAGAATTCAACTTCATCTTGGCGTTCCGAGAAGAACGAAAAGCCGGCGAAAAACCATCCAGGTTACATCCAAGGACGAATCCCGCAAGAAGAACGACATCCAAGGGAGAGCATGACCATAGTGAACGAAAATTCATTTCATGTACAGCCGAGGAAAATCATTGGAAAAGGAAGAGATATGGGTATAGGTACCATTAGAATGGGAAGCAGGAATAGGAATAGGTACCAAATTGTAATTAATTATTACCAATTGTATAATATAATAGAATAGGTACCAATTGTAATTGGTAAGGGAAGAGGTACCCCATTAGGAATACAGGGCTACTGGCTTTGGAAAAGAAATGTTCCGTCACATCAATGAATTTTAAAGTAGAAACAGTTGGAGATGTTACCCAGACTGTTATGAATCATATTTACCACCGTTTAATATACCATTTTAATCAACGGACATAGAAATAATAAAAAAAAATGTTCCACTTGCATCACAAGAAAAATATCGTTTTGGAGTATCATAATACATAACCAGCTACTGGGCAAACATAACATAACATAACCAGCTACAAGAGCAAAATAATGTAAAATACTGCGTCAATCAAACATTGTAAACCAAAAGACCAACAGCAGTATATATACAGGAGAAATATAGAAATCTCGGAGTGATTTCTTTTACCCTAGGGAGGGGAGTATTAAATGATTATTTAAACAGAAATCCCGGAGTGATTTCATCTTTCAAAAGGGGAGGGATGTTGTGCCCCAAATAAATGTATTTTAGCACAACGCTTGCAACACCTCTGCGAACACGCATGTTGAAATTACAAGCTCAGCAATTTGGTAATAATTGGAAATAAGGTTAAAAGTTGTGTATAACAATAATTGCGACAAGGCTGCCTGCGAGAACTCGATGCACAGCAATGTCGTAATTAGGTCTTTTCCCTGCTTATTGACCAAACAGTTTGCGTCTAAGGACCTTGGTAAAATTGCCGTATATTTACAGGTAATCGACAGATTACCGACAGTCTTCGTTCAGATTTCAAGCTGGTTGGTCTTGAGGTACAAACTTTCGTTTGTAAACATTACCGTCAAATAAACTTCATCGTACTTTGGTTTTGTAAATTTGTGTCTTACTCATTTTGGCAATCTTTCCCAGAAAATCCCGTCCGCAACGATTTCATCCCCACGAGACGAAATTCGCGGGCACAACAGAACCAACTTTTGCGTTCTTTCGACATTGTTTACTTCTGTCTCGAGCTCGGTGCGATTCGGTCACGCATTCACAATTTGATCAACGTGCGTTTTCTGAGTTTCACCATCTCTGAATTTAACCGCGAATCCCCGCTGGGATAATTTTGCGATGATCCGACCTTCGAAGTATCTTGGTCGATCTTTTCGAAAATATTTTGTTAGCACTAGTAGTGTAACAAGGACAGTTCTAACCCAAGATCCCTACCCCGACACTTACCGACATTATTTAGCTCAGAAATGAACCACTCAGCCGAGACACGAACCGGGGGGGGGGGGGGGGGGGGGGGGGCACAGTGCACCTAATCTTTCATGGCAGGATATGAAAGTCGCTTATCAGATAGACTCACACGTCCGTATATCAGGGGGGGGGGTCTTTTTTTATTTTTTTCCCCACTTTTAATACCAACCAATTTTAAGGACGGTATTAGAATGCCGCTATCTCCTCAAGAAACTATAGTGTACTAATTTTAAGGATGGTATTAGAAGTCCGTTATCTCCGCAGGAAGTTGCAGTGCACCTAATCTTTCATGGCAGCATTTGAATATTGTTTCCCGTGTGGAAACAATATTCAGGGAAGCCCGGAGAATGTACGGGCCCCTTAAAGGATTTGATGTGGAAATCCCTAACAAGGATTTCCCTGTTACTGCCCTAAGGGTCCTAGAGAGGATTGGACGTGGAATCCCTAACAGGGATTTCCCTGTTACTGCCCTGAAGGGTCCTAGAAAGGCACTCATTTGTTTTCATGGTAAGAAATAACAAGGGCTTGATGGATGCAGCAATGAAGGGCCCCGATCAGGCGTTAACAAGGCATACTGGCTAATTTTTACAACAAATTGAACTGGGTCATAAATTAGGCAACTAATGTGTGCCCAGCTTGGTGCAGTTACGATTTCGATAATAAAATAAATTATTATAATATAATTAATTATAATTAATTATCATTACATTTTTATTCAATATGTTATATATTTATTATTATTTATGTAATATTATATAATTACATATTACATATTACAAATATATATAAATATAATTATAAAAATAATAAAAAATAAAAAATAAAAAAATATATAATAATAATATAATAATATTTTTTTAAAATTTAATATTATTATTATAGTTTTTTTGGTCATTTTTTGTATAATTTTTTATTTTTTAAATATTTTAATAGTAGTAGAATGTTTATTCCCTTGCGGGGTACATTGCGGACTCCCGCTCCGCTCACACGTTTTCCTTAACCTACACTTAACTTATCTTAGCCTATCCTATAATTTTGAGAGGGAGAGATCCAAGCCTTTTCATTCCTTAATTCTTTACATTTCCTTATTTATTCCTTCATTCCTTCCTCCCTCCTTACTTCCCTCCTCATTCATTCACCTCATTCATTCCGTGACTTCCGTTTCCACTGCACCACTCTACTCCCCCCCCATTTCCTCCCCACCCCCTCTACTCTCCCGCCCCCCTGCTCTATCCCCTTGCGTGCCCCTCCAACTTTCTATTTTCTCTATCCATTCCTCCCCCTCTCCCTCGTCTCCCAGTACCTCTCCCCTTACCTCGCTCCACCCTCTCTCACTCTCCCAGTCCGTACATATCTCCCATACATGTTCCCACGTCTCCTCCTCCCTCCCGCACATCCTGCAGCTCCTCTTTCCCTCCGTTTCCCAATACATTGTCCCCCTCATCTCTTCCCCCATTCTGTATCTCGCCATTCTCTGCCATCTTTCCTCCTTCCATCCCTTCTTTAGGTACCCTGGTATCCCTCTTCCTTTCACAAACTTGTATTCCTTATTCCCTCTCGCCTCCATTATTCTCCTCCACCTTTCCCCCTCTTGCTTTTCCTTTTCCCGCGCCACCATTTCCTCCCCTCTCATCTCCCCCTCTTCCCATTTTCTCAGCACTTCCTCCCCATCCCACCCCATTCCCTCGTAGAACCTCCTCCTTTCCTCTTCCCACCCCTCTCCCCCCCGCCCCTCTCCTTACCCTCCCCTTTATTTCTCCCCAGCACCTACTTGCCAACTCCCCTCCCCTCCCTTCCTCCAGCTTCCTCTCGTACCCCCATGCCCTCATCCCCGCTCTCCCCTGCAGCGCTTCCCTTTGCAGTTCCTCCCTCAGAATGTATCCTGGTACCCTTCTCGTTACCCCCATCACCCACCTCATAAACCTCTCATGCACCCTTTCCACCTCCTCTCTTCCTTTCCACCCCCATATCTCTACCCCATATCCTAACACCGGCCACACCAACCTATCGAACAACCACAGCCTCCTTCCCCAATCTCTTCCAAACTTCCTTTTTCCTATTCCCCACACCTGCCCCATTGCTTTTACCGCCTTTTCCACCCTCTCCTCCACCTGCTCTCTCTGATCCCCGTCAGCTCTCACCACATACCCCAAATACTTATATCTCTTCACCTCCTCTATTTCCTTCCCTTTCCACCACCACTTCACTTTCTTTTTTCTTCCTCCCCCTGCCCTACATCTCATCACCTTCGTCTTCCCTATGTTCACCTCAAGCCCCTTTCCCTCCATATACCTTTCCAGCTTCGCCATCATTCCCTTCATCTCCTCCTCTCCTCTTGCCATGATCACCAGATCGTCCGCGTATGCCAGCGAATACACTTTCCCCCCTCCCTCCAGCTCTACCCCACCCCAACGACCCCTTCGCCAACTCCTCGTCCAGGTCCGCCAACAGCATTATGAACAGCAGCGGACTCAACGGGCACCCCTGTCTCACTCCCCTCTCCGTCCAGAATCTCTCTCCCTGCTCCTCTCCTACTTTTATCCTCCCCACCGTCTCCTTTAGCACCTCTTCACACCTTTCTACCAGCCCCTCCCTCACCCCTCGGTCCCTCATACTTTCCGCCAGCTTCCCCCTGTCCACTGAATCGAACGCCGCCCTTAAATCCACGAACAGTAGTACTAGTTCCCTCTTTTTCCTCCTCACCTCCCTGTTTATAATGTAGTTCAGCACATATATGTGGTCTACAGTCCCCATCCCCTCCCTAAATCCCGCTTGACTCGGCGGCAGCATCCCCCTCCCCTCTACCACCTGTTTCAGCCTGTTTCCCAGCACCCCCGCGTACACCTTATATGCCGTCTGCGTCAGCGTAACCCCCCTGTAATCTTCCACTACATCTCCTTTCCCTTTCTTCACCACCGGCACCACCATTCCTTGCTTCCACCCCTCTGGCCATCCTTCCCCTCTCCACACCCTCGCACACATTCTCCACAGGTTTTCCCTCACACATTCTCCTCCGTACCTCCACACCTCATTCGACACCCCGTCCTCCCCCATTGCCTTATTGTCCCTCAGCTTTCTCACTACTTTCCACACTTCCTGCCTCGTCAGTTCTTCTTCTCCCTCCTCCTCCATGTTCCTTACCGAAGCTCCCACCCTCCTCTCGTCTATCCCTCCCAACAACCCCTTGAAATATCTGTCCCACTCCTGAATGCTTATTCTCTCATTTACCCCTTTCCTTCTCCTCCTACCTCTATTTATCACCGCCCAGGCTTGGCTTTCCGACTTTATCCCATTTATCTCCTCTTCCCATCTCCTCCTTTCCTCCCTTTTTTTTCCCTCGCACATCCTTCTGTACCCCCTCTTCTCTTCCTTGTATGCGTTTTCGTCAATCCTTCCTCCCCTCCATTCCGCCAGCTTCTTCTTGAGCCTTTCCTTTCCCTCTCTACACTCCCTGTCCCACCAGCTCTTTTGCTGCACCACTTCTTTCCCCTCCTCCGTCTTTTTCACTGCCCCCCGTATCCTCGCCCCCATCTCCCCCCATCCTACCTCTATCTCCTCCCCCTCCCACCACCACTCACCGAACCCCTCCTTAAACTTCCTTGCACCTTCGTCCCAGCATCCTCTCCCTCTCCACTCTTTGTTTTTCCCCTTCCCCTTCCTTCCCTTCCACCCCCCTCCTTGTGACCTTACCCATATTACCACCGGCATATGGTCCGAATCTACTCGCTCCTCCACCTTCATCCTCTCTATCTTCTCTCTCGCTTTCTCCCCGGCTACCACGTAGTCTATTACCGACTTCCCTCTTCCCCCCACGTATGTCCATTCACCCTGTTCATCCCCTTCTACCCCACCATTTATAATCCCCCACCCCATTTCCCGCAGGAATCTCCCCCACTTCTTCCCTTCCCCCGTTAGTACTCTGTCCTTTGACTTTCTCCCTTCCTCCCCCTCCCTTCCCTCCCCCTCTTGCCACCATCGCCGCAATCCCCCCTCCGCCCCCGTTCATACATTAAAATCCCCCCCAAACACCACTGTCTCCTCATTCCCTTCTTTCTCCATCCACCCCGCCATCATTTCCATCTTCCTCTCTAGGTCTCCATTCACGTATACTCCAATTACCCACCACCATTCCTTCCCCAGCTTTACCTTGCACTCTATCCAGCCTTCCTCCTCCAGTCTCACCTCTCCTACCTCCACCCCCTCCCTGATGCCCACCACCATTCCCCCTCTCGCCCTCCCCTTCCCTCTGCTTTTTATCGCCTCCTGCACTTCCCACCTATATCCTCTTTTCCATTTCCCTTTTATCCCTTCCCACCCTTTCGAGTCTACCCACGTCTCTATCAGCACCATCATATCCCAGCTCTTCAGTCCTTCCCAAAACTCCTCATCCTTGTTTTTCACCCCCGCTACATTCCAGAACCCCACTTTTATCGCGCCCCCTCTTCCTCCCGTTCCCTTCCGCCCCTCCCTCTTATCCCTCTTCTGCCCCTCCTCTCTTTCTCTCAGCCTCCTACTTGGCTCTCCTCCCCCAACTATTCCCCCATCTCCACCGTTATTTCCTTCCGCTCCCCCTCCAACTGCCTCCATCCCCCCGTCATCTCGTCCCACCTCTTCCATTTATTGCCTACCCACATTTTCATATATCCTACCCTCACTGTCTTCCCCTTCCTCCTTTCCATCTCTGCCTCCCTCTCTATCTTCCACTTCACCTCTCTCTCCATCCTCGTTAGGTCGTCCTCTATCCACACTTTCTCCCCTCTCAACCTCCCTTTTGCCTTCATCACCTCTATCTTCTGTTCTCTCCCCTCCATCTCCACCAACACCATACCCCTGCCCTCTCCGTTTACCCCTCCAATTGCCTTCATATCTTTTATCCTTCCTACTACTTCCATCTTACTCCAAATCCTTTTTATCTCCTTATCCCAATCCGCCCCCTCTTTTCTCAAAACCCCTCTCACAACTATATTCCCGGCTCTTTTCTCCCTCTCTCCCCTATCCAATCTCACCTCCAACTCTCTTACCTTCTTTGCTACCTCCTTTTCACTTCTACTCCCCCCTTTCGTCCTACTCCCTTGATCCCTCGACCCTTCACCCCCCTCCCTCTCCCCCAGGCTTTCCACTTTCTTTTCCAGCATATCCATCCGACTTCTCAACTCCGTCCTTTCCCCCTCCCATCTCTTCATCAGTTCCTCCCTTTCCACTCTCGCCTCCCTCACTAACACCTTCATTCTCTCCTCCCAACGCCTCGCCATGTCCTCTACTCTCTTCTCCCATCCCTTCGCCATGTCCTCTACTTTCTTCCCCCATCCCTTCGCCATTTCCTCTACCCTTTTCTCCCTCTTCTCACCTTCCCGCCTCATCACCTCCCCCATACTATCAGTTACCTTTTTTAGCCATGCTTCCTCCTCCGCTCTTTTCTCCGGCGATCTTCCTATTAATCTGCTCCTCTTAAATGCTTCCTCTTCCCTTTCCTTCTCCTTCGCATTCCCTTCCCGCTCCGACAGATCCAAGACCTTCCTTTTTCTCTCTAGCATCTCTATTACGTTCCCCTCGCTCCCTGCCCGTTCTCTTCCCAGTCTCTCTGCATTCGTCGGTCTCCCCCTCTTCTTTTCTTCCTCTACATCTACCCTGTTCCCCTCGTCGCCCATCCTCACTACTTCTCTACTCCTTACCTTCCGCTGGTTCCTCCACACGCTTCACTTCCTTCCCTACCGACACCTTTCCCTCTTACCGACTGCTTCAGACACTCTCTCTTCCCACTTTGCCCGCTGGTCCGCCGCTGCTCCACTGTCACCCGTTCCTGCTTTCCCCCACACCCCTTGCCTCTACACCACTCTAACCTCCAAATCTAACCACCCGACTTTTCCCCCTGTCTAACTCCCTTTTCCCTCCCCCCGTACCGACCCTTGTCTCTCACCCCTGACTATCCCGTCCTACCTTCCTTATCCCACAGCACTTTTCACCCCTTCAGTTCCCGCTTCCTTCACTATCACTCACTTTCCGCCCACCTGTCACACACTCATTCCACACCCTTGTCACCGGAAACGGAAGTTTAAATATTTTAATAATAATATTTATATTCATTTATAATATATATAAGGAAGTATATAATGTTACATAAAAAAGTATATATATATATATTAAAAATGTAATTATAAATAATTATAATTAATGATATTATTATATTTTATTTTATTATGGAAATCGTGACTGCACCAAACTGGGCCCACATTTGCTGTCTGATGAAGACCCAGTTAAATTTGAAAATAATTTGTTAATTAACAATTGAATAAATTTTATCACTATATATATCACCTTTTTACTGAATATCACGCTGCTCTATTCAATCCGGTAAGACAACGTTTTTTCATTATAACGCGTAGGCTTAATGTCATTTACATACAAGAAACTCGTAATAAATCATTGGCGTAGTGGTAGAATGTCGGTCGTTAGGTAGGTCGTTAGGTAGGTCTCAGTTAAAATCTCAGGTACAATTAAAATTAATTTCGACGGAATAACGTCCGGACTACGGAGCCGGAAACAATCGTAAAAAAAAAATAATCTTCGGGCGTTAATTTTTTTTTTTAATTATTATTTAAGGATCGAGAGTGCTGAATCCGCGGATTGAAGGATAGCGGGTTCGAATCCCGATCAAGGACGTTTTTTTTTTTTAATTTACAGGATTTTCATAAATAATGGAGTAACAGTGTTAAATTCATTCATCGATCATTCCTAATTGCTAATTCATAGATAATAAACTATATTATGTCAATTTGACCCGTGCATATGCTATTGTTTATTGAGAAGGGTATCAGAGGAGGTCTTGCTTAATGCTCAAATCGCTATGCAAAAGCAAATAATCGATACATGAGAAAGGATTTTGACCCATCGAAGCTTGAATCGTACTTAATGTATTTCGACGTAAACAATCTTCATGGTGCAGCTATGGTTCAGGCATTGCCATACGCTGGATTGGAGTCGGTAGAAAACTTTGATAAATTGGATATTGACAATATCCCTGCCGATTCTCATACGGGGTACATATTCGAGGTTGATTTAGAATATTCCAAGGAACTGCATGAATCTCATAAAGACTTGCCACTTTGTCCTCAGCATGAAAGACCACCCACATCCAAAAATATAAAACTAATAACAACGCTATTGACAAAAGAAAAATATATAATTCATTATCGAAACTTGCAGCAGTGTCTCAACTTGAGCTTGAAATTAAAGTTAATTCATAGAGTTTTAAAATTCCACCAGAAACCATGGATGAAGCCATACATTGATTTAAATACTGGATTGAGACAAAAAGCTACTAATGCGTTTCATAAAAACTTGTATAAACTACTCAATAATGCAGTTTTCGGGAAAACAATGGAGAATGTGAGAAAGCATCGAGAAGGAAAGCTTGTTACTGATTGGGGTGGTCGGTATGGAGCTCGAGCTCTAATCACTAGGGCTACATTCCACAGCTACACCGTATTTGACGATGATATGGTCATCATCGAGCTCAACAGAGAAAAGGTGAAATTCAATAAGCCATTGTATCCGGGGTTTTCAATCCTGGACCGATCAAAAAATTTATATTTACAATTTCTATTAGGAGTATATGAAAAAACAGTTTGGAAAAAAAGCTCAACTAATGTACACTGACACTGATAGTCTTATTTATAATATTACAGTACCTAATATATATGATGTTATGAGCCTCGACATAAAAAAATTCGATACCTCCGATTATCCTCTTGACAATCCTTATGGGATGCCTTTAGTGAATAAAAAGACTTTAGGGTTAATGAAGGATAAGTATTGTGACGGGAATCTCGCGATTCGCGTCACCTTCGGCCCTTCTCACCATCCTCGACGCCGGGAGAGCCGTTGAGCGCCAGGTAATCTTTTTAATTGAACGGCGGGAATTACCAAACCTGCGAAACTTAACTGGAACTTGATAGGGACGTAAACGAAACACGAAAAAGGGAAGCCGGCGTGTTGGATGGCGAGATCGGTGACGGTACACCCGATTCGCTCAGTGTGTAGGTTGTGGAGAGAGGGCGCGGACGGCTGGCTAACTCTAGAGTGCCTTCAAAAACGTGACCCGAAATAAATGAACTCAACACGAAAAATAACGTATGGGGCCTTGGTTCAGGCTAGTTTATTAATTCCTCTCACGATAGCTCATAATTTCGATAACTGATAGGAAAACGAACAGCAGTCACGATAGCTCATAATTTCGATAACTGATAGGAGAACGAACAGAAGTCACGATAGCGAATGCGATAGCGAATAGAAAAATTCGGTAATGACGGTGACGTCGACACTTAACTAAATTCGATAACGACGATAACCTCGATACTTAAATAAATTCGATAACGACGGTAAATGCAGTAACGCAAAATAACGGCGGTAACGACGATAAATTCGATGCTTAACGTAATTCGATAACGATGATAGATGCGGGAACTTAAAAGAAATGCGGTAACGACGATAAATTCGATACTTAAATTACTTCGATAACGACGATAAATTCGGAGACGGGAACGTGGACAGAGAGCTCGAAAGTACGATAGCGTGACGACAACGACAAAATAATTTCGGTAACTCGAGAACAGAGATTCCTCGCAATCGGGATCACAAAAAGGTAGTTCGAGGAAACGGTAGCATAACGGGAATGAAACGAGAGCAAATTCGGTAACTGACGATATCGGAGAAGGCGAGAACGTTAAAAAGATAGCTCGAGAGAAACGATAGCGGAGCGATACGAGAGCAAAAGCGGTAACATGACGGGAGCTTCCCAAGCAGCGAACCGCTCGGGTCGAGAGCAGCGCAGAAAGGGAGAGCTACGAGCGGCGAACCGCTCGGATCGAGAGCTACGCCGAAAGAGAGCGAATCGAACAGGTAAATTGATCGAGACGATAACGAGGATGGAGGGGGACGAGTACGCGCACGCGTAACGAGAACTCGCGATCTCCCTCGTCTCCTGACGTCACAACGACTCGAGCGCCTTATCTCGAAACGTAACTGACCGGCAAATTCAAACGATAACGCGAAACTCAATTGAACGATAACGCTAAACTCGATAATCAAATACTCGTTAAACGAATAACGTAGACACGCCGAGATGTTGCGGCGGGTGGATCCTGTTGCTCGCGGTGATCGTCCTTCGCGGGGTCCTCTTCTGGTATGGTAAATTGGGGGCCAACTATAACTAATTCTACGATAACGGTGCGATTGGGCAATCCGTGGTGGATGGGGAATCGCGGGCCCATACGCCAACGGCCTTCCATACAGAAACGTAACTCAACCTGCCCTTCTTTACCCATACCTTTTCGCGAAGCGTCGAGAGTCGATAACACAAAACCGAAAAAATATCTTACACGCTAATTGCTAAAATTACGATAACTTATTCGAAACCGTAGAAAACCCTGGTCGGGACGACCTGTGACGCCAAAAACCAGAAAATTGCGTCACAGAATAATGGCCAGATAATGGAAGAATTCGCAGGCCTGCGCGCCAAACTACATGCTTACAAAGTTCGAGGTGATGATGTGGAAAAAAAGCGTGCTAAAGGTGTTCGAGGGTCCACGTTAAAAAGAATCGGATTCAATGATTATAAACATTGTCTTTTCCAGCATGAGAATCTTGTTGAAACATAAAATTTCATTCAGTCGAAGAGGCATGTAGTGCAAACTGTTGAGCAAAGAAAAGTCGCTTTAGGCTGGAATGACGACAAAAGAGTTCTCTCCGCTGATACGACCGATACTCTACCATGGGGTTATGAGCGCAATACGAAAGAATGCTTGTAGTTTAAAAAATAAAAAAATTAAAAATGTGATAAGCTGGCGTGGTAAACTGGGAATGGTATGAAAACTGTGAATAAATTTTATATAAACTAATAAAATTGATACGCTGGAAAAAATAATCGATTTTTCAAAAGAAAAAAAAGATGTTTTGAAATCAACTTGTTCTCAATTAATGTCCATTTCAACGAAATAATACTGTGAGAGATGGGATAGAAGGTGGCGTTTGAAAAATTCAATAATGTTCATTCGTTAAAATATTTTATTACACATCAGATTTCCTTATCCAACTATTGTGGGCGTTGTCGAAACCCAGCCATTTTACAAACATTTTATTTCCGCGCTTCTTCAATACCCGTTCAATAAGATAAATATCGGGATATTCAACTCTAAGTAGCTCTTGCTCATAAAAACCACTGGCGATGGGCTCATCTTGATAGTCTTTCAGACTGAACGTTACAGGGTTCGTATTTTTCACTTGATGTATTGTAAATATTTCCGTCGTCCAGTTGGGAGTATAACCCTTGTCGAATATATTTTTAAATTTGCTTATCCTCACTTTCTCACCGCATCGAAATTTCGTCGACTTTTTTTTCAGCGATTCTCGAGTCATGAAAACGCGTTGTAATAGCTGATTCTCATTCTCCGAGTTCACGTCTTTCGGCTTCATTTTAATTCATTTAATTAAATTTTTGAGAATATCGGTCCACTTGTAGCTTCCGCAAAAACTAAATTGCATCCATATTTTATTTTTCAAGGTACGATTAAAACGCTCGCAAATTGATGCTTTCAAACAGGGATGGGCGAAATTAACTTAAAAAAAAAAAATGACAAATGGTTTTTCATTCCTCATTTATTGTAAATTTAAGTGAAGAGTGGATTTCCACTCATCATTTACTTTGGGTAAGAGTGGCGAATGAATTTCCACTCGCCATTCGTTTCGCGTTCGAGTGACGAGTGGTTTCCCACTCATCATTTATTTCGGGTACGAGTGACGAATGAATTTCCACTCGCCATTCGTTTCGCGGTCGAGTGACGAGTGGTTTTTCATTCTGTATTTACTTCGCGACCGAGTGACGAATGGATTCCCACTCGTTGTTTACATCCAAACTGAGTGGAGAGTGGGGGAACCATTCGAACGCCGTCTTCGGTTCGAGTGGAAAAACACTCGTTATTTGTTTACTTTCAGATCCGAATGAATTTCCACTCGACAAATTTTTCGAAAAAGATGGATTCTTGAATCAATAATTCCTTTAAATTAAAATGAATTTCCACTCGATATTCGGTTCAAATACGAGTGGAAATTTATTGAAGTGATGCAGTGAGAATAAGATAAATAGATAGATAGATACATAGACAGAGAGATTGAGAGAGATTGAGAGAGAATGAGAGAGATTAAGAGAGATTGAGAGAGAATGAGAGAGGTTGATAGAGAATAAGAGAGATTGAGAGAGAATGAGAGAGAATGAGAGAGGTTGAAAGAGAATGAGAGAGAATCAGAGACATTGAGAGAGAATAAGAGAGAATGTGAGAGAATGAGAAAGAATGAGAGAAATTGGGAGAGAATGAGAGAGGTTGAGAAAGAATAAGAAAGATTGAGAGAGAATGAGAGATATGGAGAGAGAATGAGAGAGAATAAGAGAGAGAGAGAAAGAGAATGAGAGAGATTGAGAGAGAATGGGAGAGATTGAGAGAGATTGAGAGAGAATGGGAGAGATTGAAAGAGAATGAGAGAGAATGAGAGAAATTGAGAGAGAATAAGAGATTTTCAAGGCAAGAGAGAAATTTTTCTTACATAGCTCTAATTGGAGTTATATATCACTTTCATGAAACATCATGATATTGATACTCTGTTTTCGTCAAAACAAAGTAAACTTGGCGCGAGCAAATTAGCTGACAGTAGTATACTTTCGTCGAAGATCAGAACTGTACAGCATTACCAAACGCAAAACACTTAAAATAAAATCGTATAGAAGAATACTGTCAGCTATCGTGGCTTAAGACTAGCCTAGCTTCTGCATTTTTTCAAATAAATACAGTATATATAATACAAAGAAACGTCATTGTATGTATCTCCTCGTCGTTGAATCTTTGTCGTGAATCATCATGATATCGATACTCAGTTTTCGCCAAAACAAATTAAGCCTTGGCCCGTTCAAATTAGCTGAGATTCTCTTATACACAGCAGCATGTATGTGTAGCGGTGAGAGCTATGCATCTTTTGTCTCCGGGCTTAAAAAAATGTAAAAAATAGATTCACAATGAAGAACAGTATCATTCATCGGTATACTCTTGTAGATGGTTCATTCGATGCTAAAGCATCTCTGCCTGTGATCTGCACCATTTTTATATTATTCTCCGGCCTGTATGTAAAAGAACTGCTGCTGCTGCTACTGAACGATTCCGCGTGAGTATGCCCATAGCTGTTGACTCTCGAGCGCTACCACATGATGCTTCGTGAACTTACCCTACTGAAAAAGTTCATGTGATATATCATGTAGAAAAGTACATGATAAATCACATAATAAATTGTATGAAGTTATGACCGATATCAGTGCACAATTTATGGTGTACTTTATTTTGTGATTTGTTACATGATCTATTGTATAGTTCGAATTCACATAGTTTATTATGTAATTTATCATATGATTTCTCATATGGTCAGGGTTTATATCGGAGAAAAAAAATGAGGACTTCGTGCGGGATCGAACCCACGTCCGTCAGATTCTGAAGCGGCCTCGCTACCGCCTGGGCTACGCCGCTTGTTTATACTGTGACGTGACATTTTGCCTCGCCACCCGCACGGAGTGGTGTCGACCATGGGGTCGGGTTTACGACCCTACGACGACGCTCATCGATAGATAACCCGGAGAATTTCGAGTCACTTTAGGATAAGTTTTGGTTATTGTTTTAGTTTACTACCTGCATTGTAGCGTGGCGAATAATTCATTGGGCAAAATGTTCGTTAAAGTAATAGAAAGAATTGAATTTTATAGTTGGAAGTAAGACCAGCAGTTATTTCTGCCATATAAAGAGTGAAATTCCGTGTCCCGCTCTCGAGCTCACTCGCCGGTGAGGAATAACATGGGACTCGCGAGTGGTGGTGACGTGTCGCGGGGGCGTCTCGCTCGTGGCCGGGCCGTGCATCGTTGGCCCAGGAGGGTTCGAGCGATACTTTGCTCATTACGCAGGCGAATATTCGCCATCATTATTCGTGGGAGATAGGGATGCCAACGGAGACATTGGGAATTGAACCAATATACAGCGTCACCCGCTCCGATTGACTACGCAACCTTGGTGTTGCACCCTCCCCTACTGCCTCCTCAGTCGTCGTGGACCGTGAGATTCGGCGCCTCATTTAAGGGGATCTTTGGGACGGAGCCAGCAACGCGGTGCTGTTTTGCCTGGTGGCGTTTATTGTGGGCCCACCGCCTAATCGAGGGACGCTTTGATTACGCGAAGGAGGTCTCCCCCGTTGCTGGTAATCATCCACGGGATCCCAGGAGGAGGGCGATCGAGGGGCAGCATATCATAGCTGCGAGTAGAGGCTCGCACACGGTTTCGGTCGCGGGAGGGGTGGTCCCTTCGTCACCGTCACACGTCACTCAACGAAGAAAGCGAGAAAATTAAGGAAAGTAGGGAGATGAGACACCGGCGGGGCGATGCGAGAGAGTGGGGCGCGCGAATCGAGGAGAGTAGTGTTACACGGAGAGTTCTAACTCAAGATCCCTACCCCGACTTTTACCGACATTTTTTAGCTCAGACATGAACCACTTAGCCGAGACACAAACCGGGGGGGGGGGGGGCTATCTCGAAGAGCCGGAATGCACTTAGGCAATCTTGGGGGGGGGGGGGGGGATATCTCTAACAACCGGAGTGTGCCTAATATTTTGCGGGTCAAGAGGGGGGGGGGGGGCTTCTTTTCAGGGTGGCATTGGAATGCCGCTATCTCTAACAGGTAAATAGTAGACTGGAGCGTTAGATTTTTCAACCGCCCACGACGCTACCCCCGCAGGGGCTGCCCTTGTAAATTTAAGAGAGGGGATATGCTTGTCAAGACACGTTAATCTCAGTGTATCATTTTCGCCGTACCTTTTAAGATAGCATTGGAATGTTAACATTCTATCAACACAGTGCACTTTACGTAATCTTTACAAAGGCATTGGAATGCTACTTAACTGGCACGTCTGTCTGTCGCCTCCTCATTTCCTGTCATAAATCACTGCTGGTCACGTGGTAGGTGTTAGACTGCAGCCTGGAAAAGGCCGAATCGTGAGGTCATAAAAGCCCACCGCGACGCTACCCCCTGCAGTGCTACCCTTGTAAGCGTAAAAGAGGGATATATGCTTGTCGAGACAGGTTAATCTCAGTGCATCATTTTCGCCTTACCTTTTAAGATAGCATTGGAATGTCGTCAATTCTATCGGCAGAGTGCACTTTGCGTAATCTTACGATGGCATTGGAATGTCACTTAACTGGCGCGTCTGCCTGTTGCGCTCTCATTACCTGTCATAAATCATTACTGGTCACGTGCTAAGTGTCCGACCGCAGTCTCGAAAAGGTTCAATCATGAGGTCATAAAATCTTAGAGGCGCCTATGATAGGGCACGGCTGCTCCTTGATACCTGAAAGAAAAACCATCAAGTGTCCCTTACAGCTATTCTTCAGGCTGCATGTATATAAGCGTTTCCCCATCACTGACTGGTGCGTGAATAGAGCAGGGTGTCGCGCTGGATTCTTTGTCAAACCGCGATGAAATTGGGATGAAGAGCAGATTTAAAATATGGAAAAGCACGTTCGATTCGATACTCGAGCTAAAATTCATGTAATGTATGCATGGGATTATGCGTACAGAGCCGCTCGCCGAGGCCGGTAGGAAGAAGTAGCACGTGATCGTGAGCGATTTAGATTAAGAATTGAAAAATGCGGTAAGCTGATTGAATCTGTATTGATGAAGAAAAAATTTGACGGAAAATGCAATACTGATTAAATATGCGTCATCGATGTGTTTCAACGTGTTTCGAACCCTCGAGCCTTCGAGAGCGGATGTTGCTATATTGCATGTCTGAACACGCTTGAGCCTGCACAGTGGTGGATATACGTCTAAAGTGCCGACTATGACGCCAGAAATTTTGACAAACCGTCGGAAAATGAGGCTTTGATGTTCATGGAATGTCGCTATGACGTGCTCAGTCGCTTTCTTGCCATCAGCATGGATGGTTATCCTGACGGTGTTCTCGGAGCCAAATATCCGTGGGAATTATCAAGTGATGATCTTAAGAATATAACGAAGCCTGTGCTTTTAAAATTCTTTAGTCGATCAATTCACATGCTGTATGATCGTTTACCCGAAAATCTTCGTGCCGACAGTGAAATTATGTCATATCTGCCTTGTATGGAGCATTGGAATGCGCCCCACATCATGACTCATATCGATGGCCCTGCAGCCTCTATACGGAATTGCGAAATGTGTCGCTCCAAAGTGTGGGTGGAGAAAAATCCTATTGGATCCTAGTTTTGAGGGTTGGAGGGGGTTGAGAATTCGGAAGACCTATATAAGCTCAAGATGCACGCCTGAACTGCAGCAGTTTACATGCAAGACAAGCGACGTGAGCTGAAAGAACGATTGCTCCTGCTTTTGAAAAATATTGAGGAAGTGAAAAATCTTATACGTTGGAGAGAGGATCTGGGATTCATCACAAACAGATTA
This sequence comes from Rhorus exstirpatorius, assembly GCA_963564615.1. NCBI lineage: Eukaryota > Metazoa > Arthropoda > Insecta > Hymenoptera > Ichneumonidae > Rhorus > Rhorus exstirpatorius. The sequence continues at coordinate 6,844,521 of OY751318.1, forward strand.
AAAAATACATCAATAAGTCGAAATGGATTTCGCAAGTATCAACAAGGTGGGAATAATGGCGGAATTTTTGCCAACAAAAAAATTGGCTGAACTCTCTGTTCAGGCAGATCATCCGATCTCCGACCTGAGAATAGTCGGAACGAAATTCGGGAGGAGGATCGTGGCGGATATCACCAACGAATTCTCCGTATTCCTGCCTGCAAGATTCGTAAAAGCGTTCGACGAGAACAAAGAAATATTCAAAGAGATGATTGACGCTGCGTATACAAATCAACTCTACATGAACTACTTCGGTGGGAAATATAACAGCGTGGAATTCAAACGCATCTGACGCCATCAAGCCATCACTCCATCGCGCCTATTATGGACTCGTGACTCTACGCGAACGATGGCGGCAATGAAAAAAGTGTTTGAATCCATAAGTGTACATTGTTGAATAAGTAAAAAAAACATTATAGATGACTTGTGGTGGGAAATGTATGAGTGGGATTGAAACCGAATATGTAAAACAATTTTCTATGGTTTATTTTATTAAAAAAAAAACACATATTTTTCGATAAAATGTTTTTATTTATTTCAAAAATCCTGCGTTTACACAATTCCTAATGTACCAGCTCCTTAAATATTTCACGTTTGCGTTGGCACAATTATATTTTGAGTCATGAGGATGATGAGAACATCCTCTGTTGTTTGATATTTTCGATAATTTCTGCAATGATGGACAATCAAGAGTTTCCATATCGACAATATGTGCCGACGAATCTGTGAATTGCGCTAACCATGTCCTCTTCTCCAATCCCTTCACGTAGATGGTTCGGGCTTGTTTCAAGATAGCTCGAATTGTTGTTCCAGCAGCTTCGTACGGCGTGTCGCCTGAATTCCATCGTATTCCATGAAAATTTCGTTCTAGCCATGAATTTATCGTTTTGTACTTCGCTGGTAGAGAGTTCCATGACGTTGGAGGTTTGAAGAAAAACGTCAGGGGCTCGGTGTTGTCAGAGATTTCCACAATTGCTATTTCTTTGAGCACAAATTCGTTTATGGGTCTCCTGAAGCCTTGAATATCGACGATAAAGTCCATGGTGCTGACTGAAGAGAGTCGGTTCATCGTTGAAGGTTTTATACTAATTTTTTTACCCCGCCACTTATTGGATTATACTCAACAATACGATCGTGTAGAATCAAGCAATACGCGGATGTATTGGCAGGAATATTATTTCTTGCTTCAAATTCAAGACGAATGTCAACGGGGCCTGACTTGAGAGAATCGTTCTGCTTTGAACAGTCGATGACGGCTAAAGGGGCATACTTTAGAAACTCGGATTTTTTTAACCACGGCTCCGCTTCTCTGTTGTAATAAGTATTCTGGAAGTTTGCATACATCTCGTATAGTAGGGCGTACTGGTTTTGCTGTATGTTTAGGTTCAAATTTCCATATGGATAGCATTGCGAATTCAAATATAGTTTAACATCGGCGAGATTACAATGATCGAAGTTACTCGCGTTCTTCTTTTTCTTATTTTTCCGATCAGTCTGGAAAGCGAGAATGACATATCGCGGTTTTTCCAGCTGAGTAGAAGTCTTGACGGTCCAAACATGCTTCGAGGTTGCGGGGAGCAGCGGATATTCATATAGTTCCCACGTTCGATAGCTCATAGAGATTGGCGCATCTCTACCGATAAACTTTAAAAGTTGTATTTTACGCTGATCGGAGACTGTCACGTATGGTACAAGCCATTCTACTTTTTGCAATACGAGTTTGAATTCCTCGTCAGCCGTCTGCACAATAGCATTATCATCAGTCTTCGATCTCGATAGAATCAGCTCATGCTTGGCATTTACGACGATTTTTCGATAATCTTCGGCAAAACCGAGCAGCATACTTAGCGGTATGCATACGTCAAAGTTGCACGCTGCATCTATGATTTGCATCGTTTCTTCAACATCAAGCCAGCCCGTGTTCTCGAGCATAGATCTCTTACCGGGACTCAGAGATGAATATCCCTTTATTAGACTCGTAAGACCTACATTTTTGTTTCCATCAATTTCAATAGCGTTGAGCTCATATCGTACTTCTTCAAACAAAAAGCAAATAGCATTATTGACGAGGCTTGTGGAGGCAAGCGCTGCACCATCGGCTTTAGTCAGTTTTCCGCATATATGTATAAAACTTTTGCTTGGTAGAAGACATAGATCCTGATGTTGGATGGAAATACGTATCTCATCGCTGTTATTGAAAGTTGACGATGCATACGGCTTATAAGCATGAATCTCGCAGTGTATTATAGATTCATCGAAAACGATGGGACTTTGTATATTTACTATTTCCTCCTCCATTTTACACAGCAGATGCAGAGGGCACAGAATAAATAATACCTTATGCGCTTTTTCCGCGCACTGTCAGACCCAAATTCTTTAGAAGTTTTACGTTCTGAGGCACTTTGAGTTGAGTTGAGGCACTGTTAGCACTTTGAGTGTCGATCGGCGACTGGTCACGCTCATCCATGATGACTTGATATTATGGGTTTTATTAAAGACTATACCCATGATTTTATATGTAATCGTATGGTTATGACTTCTCCACGAAAATTTACTAAATCTCCGTCTTGGTCTACTATCCGAAGCTGGATGTTATCTATTGTCTTGCTCGTGATTGGTAGATAAATGACGTGCGATGGAACTTCAATGATTTTATATCCAGATGGTACAAACGGGAAAAACTCGTGAATCGTATGAGCTTTTCGCTCATTAATATAGGCACCGGCGGTAATGCTGCACTCTATACGCAAGGCGTTCACTTTGAGAATGGCTACTGGGAGATCAGATGTATGCCTTTTATTGGCTACAAGAATACGCGGTGTGAAACCCAAGAGAGAGCCGATAGAATCATTAGGCTTAAAATTTATATCGCGATTACACTCGATTTCACTACGTAGAGTATTGTTATTGGGTTTAATCTTAATAGAAATATTCAGCAACTCTGCCTGCATGTATTTCTCAATATCATCTATTTCATAGCTACCCGTCGGTATGGTCAATATCTTGTCTCCCACATAAATTTTATTATTACCATCAGCTATATTAGGAATAGAATTGAAGGTTAGTAATTCAATGAGCCCTAAAGTGTAATTTTTGTGGGGTAAAAGTTTGATGGGGGGAAAATATTGAGCTTCAAGTGTAGATGACGTCCCGGAAATAGTTAGTGTAAAACTATCATCCATGACGGTGGCAAATAGTCAACTGATTCTATATTTATGATTATGCACGTTTATATAGAGAATATTTTTCTTTGCCACTCAATTGCTGGCAGAGAAACTTTAGGCATAAGTGCCCACATTCGACTGTACCATACTTCTGATATCCCTTATAATTATAATTCACGCTACCAACACCAAAATATTTCATCAACTCGACTGGAGGCTGAAGATTGCCAAAACTATCAAAGTACATGACATTCTCCCCCCTCTTTTTGTATGCAACCCAGTGTGTACCAGGTCCCATATCCTCATCTAAATTGATAATTGCTGATTCGTATTTTGCCGGTCCACTTTTCGGCAATTTATTTCTCATAAAAACTCCGCGAAAGTGTGGAATTTCCATGATTTTCGCATATTTGAGCAGATCAGCATCAGTTAAGGCTTGGGAAGGCAGCGTGACTTTCCGTTTTTTGAACCAAGGCCCGTCCCCCTCTTGTACGGTTTTAGATGCAGACCTTTACCCAAAGCAGCAGCTTCCATCATCTTATTATGTCTCTTACTCTCATCCAATTCCCGCTTAGCAGCTTCAGCCGCATTTACAGCCTTAGCGATAGAAGCAGCGCCACCTGACAGTGCTCCTGCAGCACTCAGACCGGCAAATATTGGCAGGAGGAGCGGCAAAAACCCCCCAATTTTACGAGGCACCGGTAAAATGCGCAATTTACTTACGCCTTTTTGCTGCCTTTCCGAGCACCCTTTCGACCACGGCTTTTCTCATCAACGAGTTTATTCTGTCCCATGCCTAATTTTGTTTTTTTCACGCAATGCCCCATGCCTAGTTTAGTTTTGGCCTTCATGATGTTTGCCACGCCCCAAGCACTTGCTCTCTCCGCAATACCCGCGTCTTTGGCGTATACTCGTTTCCAAGCCTGCTCGGCCAGTAATTTATCGGCTAAAGTTCTCGCTTCGAGGCTAGTTTCTTTTGAATATGCAATATCGTGCTGCTTGCAGGCTGCATCCAATGGATTAATACCTCGATCACCCCGTGCAAGACGTTTAGATAACTTTGTACCAGGTCCGCAATACTGATACCCAGGTAGATGCAACTCGACAGGGAGCTTGTCAATCAGACTATTGACCAAAGCACGACCGATCATATCGGGGATGACTGCTCGACTGGTGAATAATCCTTATAAAACCCTATTTATATTTTTTTCCCCCATTAGTCGTGCACAGGATGGGGACGGATGAACTGCCTGTAATGAATTTCGATGAATTTATGCGGGGAGGTGAACCACGCGAAAAACGTCATGGCGATTTGTTGCCTAATAGAATTCGTGCAGTATTCTGTGGCCCCTCGAACTGTGGTAAAACGAACGCTTTACTTTCCCTCATAACACATCCTAATGGTCTGAGATTCGAGAACGTTTACCTTTATTCTAAATCCCTCAATCAGCCAAAATATACATTGCTCGCACGATTACTCGATCCCGTGAGCGGTGTTCAATATTTCCCATTCAATGAGCACGAACAAGTGGTGACACCCAGCGATGCACACCCCAACTCAATATTTATCTTCGATGACGTGGCATGTGAAAAACAGGATAACATTAAAGCCTTTTTCGCCATGGGACGACACCAAAATGTCGACTGTTTCTATCTTTGCCAGACCTATGCTCGTATTCCTAAACATCTCGTGCGTGACAATACGAATTTTGTGGTTCTATTTAAGCAAGATGAGATGAACCTTAAACATGTGTACAATGATCATGTGAATACTGATATGTCATATACACAGTTTAAAAATATGTGCTCAGAATGCTGGAATTGCGACAAGTATGGATTCATCACGATCGACAAGGATAGTCAAATGAATGAGGGTAGATATAGACGAGGGTTCGATTCTTTTCTCAGTCATAAGTAAACGTGCATTGGAGACAGTATCATCTCTGACTCGAGGGTAGCAACATGAATAAACTTTTGGAGGAGAAGAAAGACGTATTGCGTCAAATCGTCAAAGCAAGCGATGCAATTCGACGAAAACATCGGATGATAAAAATCGGCAAAGACAATGCTGAACAGGCAATGCAAAATGTCTTTAAGCCAATAGTCACGCCATTGGAAAAATTGGTGATGCGGAAAAACGAGACGCCAGAGATGAAACAGGAACTTAAGGAGGAAGTCAAAGATCGTGTTGAAGAAGAAAGAGAAGAAGAACATATTGAGGATGGCAACCATGAAGTTAAGGATGATCCAATGTTGGAAGATTTGTCTTTCCAGTCTGCGTACGGTGATGAAGAGGGAGAGCAGGAGGAGGATACAGCTGTGAATGTTGATGAATTAATAAATGAGTATGTAGTATTGCTGCAGACAAATAGAAAATCAGCCTTGGATGTCTCATACGGTGTACGAAATCTCGCTAACAATAAATTAATGATTGGAGATTCTCCAATCTTTTTTGATTCTCAGCATATTCGTGTACGAGATAAAAATTATCCAAAAACTGTTGGATTAGCGGAACTGTTGTTCAAAAAAGTGCCCCGCGTTAAGGATCTGACATCCAACGATTTGAAAAATTATGAGAACATTGTAATTGCCACGAATGCCCATAAGAAATATTATAAAGCAGATGAAGCAATTCGGACGGATAAAAATTTGAAATTCAAGACTTATATCGCGAAAATAGTTGATACGCACACGGGTAAAGGTATGCCAAAGTATAAAGTGGCTAGAAAAGACGCGAGATTCGATTATATTTATTGGGGCGATCCCAATGAACTAGTGGACCGCCTACGTTTACTCCTCGCATCTCAAGCAGCCGGAAACTTATCTCACTCGAATGAAATCATATCGATTATCGAAGAATTGCGTGAGGCTCAAATCATTTATTAATACATTCATCATCGCAATTTCGCGCATTCACAAAATGAGTGTCGACGTGTTTGGACGGCAGCTGGATAATAAAAGTGCGCTCAATCGTGGTCCTCCGGGCATTGGATTCAAGATTACAAAAGACGGACATTACGATTTGGAGAACAAGCGACTCTGCAACGTTGGAATTTCCGAAGAGGACGACGACGCTATCAGCTTAAAGGTGCTGAATGCTAAAGCCCGACACGTAACTAAGAACTTACGTGTGGAAAAGAATGAAAGTAGAACGCTATTGGTTGAAGGTTTTGAAACTACTATAAAAGATAAACTCGACACGTTAAATACCGACTTACGAAATAAAATAGAGAGAATTAGTGCGCAAATAATTGAAAATCTTACAACCGAGATAAAAGAAATTCTCAAAACTCCGAATGCTGGTACGAAAAACCTACGAGTGTCCATGCTTAGCATGTTTTCCCAGATTGACGCTCGATTAAACATCCTTGAGAAAAAATGAGCGAGAAGAAGCGAGCGCTGGTGCAGGAACTACATAAGCCCGCACGCAGAAACTATCCTCGTCGGCATGTGGATATACGAGGCTTGGATGAGACTTGGCAAGCGGACCTTGTGGACATGTCGGCTTACGCGCGGCAAAACGGCAATCATAAATTTCTCCTAACCGTCATCGATGTCTTCTCCAAGTTTGCCTGGGCCGTGCCAATGAGGAGCAAGAACGCTAAAGATACAACGAGCGCCATGAGATCTATACTTGCAAAGGGACGCATACCAAAGAACCTACATGTTGATCAGGGCAAAGAGTTTTATAATGCCGATTTTCAAACTCTCATGAAAAAGTATAATATTCATATGTACTCGACATACAGTAATTTGAAAGCATCAATTTGCGAGGGTTTTAATCGTACCTTGAAAAATAAAATGTGGATGCAATTTAGTCTTCGTGGAAGCTACAAGTGGACCGATATTCTCAAAAATTTGATTTCCGAATATAACAATAGTGTACATCGCACAATTAAAATGAAGCCGAAAGACGTGAACTCGGAGAATGAGAAGCAGCTTTTACAACGCGTTTTCACGACTCGAGAACCCTTGAAAAAAAGGTCGATGAAATTTCGATGCGGTGACAAAGTGAGGATAAGCAAATTCAAAAATATATTTGCCAAGGGTTATACTCCAAACTGGACAACGGAAATATTTACAATACATCAAGTGAAAAATACGAACCCTGTGACGTTCAGTCTGAAGGACTATCAAGATGAACCCATCGCCGGCGGGTTTTATGAGCAGGAGCTACTTAGAGTTGAAAATCCCGATATTTATCTGATTGAACGAGTATTGAAAACGCGTGGGAATGAAATGTTTGTAAAATGGTTGGGTTTCGACAATGCTCACAATAGTTGGATAAGGAAATCTGATGTGTAATAAAAATACTTTAACAATGAACATTATCGATCTTTTCAATCACCACCTTCTATCTCATCTTTCACAGGATTATTTTGTTGGACAGGATATTAATTGGGAAAAAGTCGGTTTCAAAACATTTTTTTTTATTTAAAAAAATTAATTTGCTTTTATTTTCTTATTTTTTTTATTTTTTTTTATTTTTTAAAATTCATTTCAAAGATGGGGGGGGGGGGGGCAATTACAAAAAATTATAGAAAATTCAAAAAATAAAAAAATTGTCTCAAACGTTACAAATAATTAAAGTTTACTTCATCATCGCTAGGGAGCCATTACGCTATTTGCTGTGGGAGGGCCAAGTCCAAATAAGGACAGGATTCGTATCCTGAAAAGTGCAAATATTATGAGATTAATACAAAAACCATCGCACGCGCACACGTGTGTGAAGACAAAAATCTGTTTACCTGACTCATCCGTTTCCGAGTCGGAAAGATACACCGTTGACGCGTCACTATGGGGGCTGGGAGATCGCGGTGGTGGTGGTCGAACCTGCTCAACACGTTCCTCAACTTGGATCCACCTGGGGTCGGGGGATCGTGGCGGTGTTGACTGAGCTTCTGGTGATAATGCTAGTGATGGTGAGGGTGAGTGGATTGGCAATGATGCCGTGGATGCTGATGATAATGACGACGATGATGACGATCGATATATTACTCCCGATGGGCCAGCTACTGCCCCATCATCTTGAATAAATTCGTCGTCAGACGAAAATTTAGCCTCTTCCTCCTCCTCCTCACTGTCACTGGCGAGAAGTCTCTGTTTTGCTGAGGGAATATATATATATATATATATATAGGTATATTTTTCGTAATACCGTTAGGTAGTCAGGCGGTCAGGTAGCGAGGTGACAGGCAGGTCGGTGGAAAAATTTCGAAAACAATAAAGATCTTCGCTTACCGTGTTCATTGAGCAGTGGCATGAATCGTTCTTCTTCATGCCAATTCATGCCCCTGATTACTTTTACCGCCGAATCCAAAATATCCGGATGATCCAATAATCCGCGATTGAAAGCTTTTACGAAAACTCTCTGCCCAACCATACTTAATATTCTTCGAACTTTTCGTAAATTTGCCTCGCGGGGCATAATCCGCAATTGATCAAAACGCACTTCAGGCCATATGAGTCGCAAAAACGGAGACTTATTGAAAAGAAAAACGCACAGCATATAAACGTCAGCGTAGAGTGGTGCCATTTCAGCTAATCCGTTTGACTTGATGAGAAAATGTCAACTGAGCGAACACTCCCCGAAAATTACTTGTCACAGCGGAAGGGTTTGGTGAAAGCGGAAGGTCACTTATTGGAGGAAAATTCTAACGTAGTATACATATCTCACTTCTAGGGAGTGAGGGTAAGATCATAAAAATATAACCGATACTCACCAGTACGGATATATATATATATATACTCTGGAAACTCTCTGACATACCGTTTTTCTCTTTTTCTCTTCTGGATGCGTACTGTACTCTCTCTCCCTTATACCGCTCCAAAATATTTTCGAGCAGATTGGGAAATTTAATTTTCATAGTCAATTTTTTCCTCCAGCTTATCAATTTTATTAGCTTATATACATTATTCACAGTTTTATACCGTTCATAATTTACCACGCTTATCGCATTCTTAATTTTACTCTCCATTTTTTTAGCTACAAACATTCTTTCGCTTCACGCTCATAACCCCAAGGTAGAGTATCAGTCGTATGAGCGGAGAGAACTCTTTTATCATCATTCCAGCTTAAAGCGACTTTTCTCTGCCTTACAGTTTGCACTACATGCTTCTTCGATTGAATTAAATTTTGTGTTTCAACAAGATTCTCATGCCGGAAAAGACAATGTTTATAATCGTCGAATCTGATTCTTTTTAACGTAGACCCTCGAACACCTTTAGCGCGCTTTTTTTCTACATCATCATCTCGAACCTTGTAAGCGTATAGTTTGGCGCGCAGGCCCACGAATTCTTCCATGATCTGACCATTATTCTCATCCTTCATTAACCCTAACACCTTTTTATTCGCTAAAGGCATCCCATAAGGATTGTCAAGAGGATAATCGGAGGTATCAAATTTGTTTATGTCGAGCTTCATGACATATATATTAGGCACTGTAATATTATATATAAGACTATCAGTGTCGGTGTACATTAATTGAGCTTTTTGCCCAAACTGTTTTTTCATATACTCATAATTGAAATCATAAATATAAATTTTTGATAGGTCAAGGATTGAAAACCCCGCATACGATGGCTTATTAAATTTCACCTTTGCTCTGTTGAGCTCGATGATGACCATATCATCGTCAAATACGGTGCAGCTGTGGAACGTAGCCCTAGCGATCAGAGCTCGAGCTCCATACCGACCACCCCACTGAGTAACAAGCTTTACTTCCCGATGTTTTTTCACATTCTCCATTGTTTTACCGAAAACTGCATTATTGAGTAGTTTATACAAGTTTTTATGGAACGCATTGGTAGCTTTTTGTCTCAATCCAGTATTTAAATCAATGTAGGGCTTCATCCACGATTTCTGTTGAAATTTTAAAACTCTATGAATTTTCTTTAATTTCAAGCCCAAGTTGAGACACTGCTGCAAGTTTCGATAATGAATGATATATTTTTCTTTTGTCAATAGCGTTGTCATTAGTTTTATATTTTTGGAGGTGGGTGGTCTGTAATGCTGAGGACAAAGTGGCAAGTCTTTATGAAATTCGTGCAGCTCCTTAGGATATTCTAAATCAACCTCGAATATGTACCCTGTATGAGAATCGGGAGGGATATTGTCAATATCCGATTTATCAAAGTTTTCCACCCACTCGAATCCAGCATATGGCAAAGCCTGAACCCTAGCTGCACCATAAAGATTGTTTACATCGAAATACATTAAGTATGATTCAACTTTTGATGGGTCGAAATCCTCCCCCATGTATCGATTATTTGCTTTTGCATAGCGATTTGAGCATTGAGCAAGTCCTCCTCTGATACCTTTCTCGATGAACAACAGCATATCAACGTCAGTGATGAGTTCGAGTTCAATACCTGTTTACTTAAGCATCGTATCGAAAGCGAGTCCAGGAGCTGTATAATAGTGCAACGGATCTAAATTATATGTCGATAGACAGCTGCGTCGGAAATTTTCGAAAATGTCAGCTAAAAGGAGAACATCTATTTTGAGATATAAATCTGAATATTCTCCTAACGTTGATATTTTAAAAGTTTTCCAAACATTCATGGCGTGAGCGTATGAATCTTCAGAAATTTCCTCATTATTTAACCTAGAATAAAACTGCTCTTTGGATGGTAGCTCGGTTTCGTCAAGTTTAATCCAACAATCGGTATAATCATATGGGAAAATCCCCTTTTTAGTCATAAGACTGAATTCCGTTGCACTATTACAATGCTTGCGAGTGATTTGTTTTTCATCGCTTTCTAAGTAGGATGCTAATTTTTCAATGCTACACGCCATAAATCTATATGAATCTAAAAACCTGAACTCTACAAAAGTGCCTCGGACTTTTTTTGTGAATGAAATATATTTCTCCTTATTAATTGGCAGAAGATAAACCGCACCTTCGAATGCTACAGCTAATGCTCTAATCAAAAAATGAGCGTCATATCCCGATAAATTATGAAAAATGACCGGCACCGCGTGAGAGTTTTTATAATTCAAATTACACCCGGTGTGTGCAGGCCCACGATACTTTCCTGTAAAATGACAATGATCTCGAACTCTCAACTCGTTATTTTCGAAAGGCTTCTCACAAATATGACAGATGGTTACAGAATTAAATGCGCTTTGCTGGTCATCGCTGAGATGCTCCATTGGTATGATGTTCGTCAACCGGGTATTCACCAAGCTCGCGATATTCTTCAATTCCTCCATGAACCACCCAATACAATCCAAACCGCGATGAGATTTAAATTCCGAAATGGTATCATCGTACGAGCAGTGGAAGTAGTACGCGATGGAGTGAGGCACATGCTTTTGGTAGCCCATAGTATTCACCTACTCCGTAGGTGCAATCGGCTCCAGGAGACATTCGAGATCAGCATATATCACGAACGGAACATTCTCTTTGTGCTTGTGGTTTCTAAACCTCATGGATTTCGCATCACCCTCGGGAAAATACACTCTGCACTGGTTCGTGCAGTCGAGGATATGCTTTTGCAGCACGATTTCGCTTTGAAAGTGACAGAGACATCTGTCACACAGCCATGTTTTACCATTATGACTAGAAATCTGCGAGCCTACTAAGCGCGAAATGTTTTTTATCCACGCAAAGTGGTGGATAGGACTCGCAAGATCATCTTCATCACAATCATGCCTGTCACTCTCGAGCATGAGAAGGTGAATTGTTGATTTAGGAGATGTTTGTTTACTGATATATATCGGCACTATCACAGGCTATTGATTATGTCATATAGAAAGGAACTAAGACGTTCACGGGTTTTTATTGCAGGAATCGTTAAATGGGTCATAAAAGAAGAAAAAACCGCGGAGTGCTATTAAATTAGAGGGTGGAAATTGAAGATAGGGGTGAAAAGGCACCCCATTTGGTTTTTTCAATATATCTCGTAAACAAAGAAAAATTTCGATGAATTGTATATAAAACTTTTTGTAGAGAATTAAATTTCCCATCGGATTAGTATTTTTAAAATATTAAAAAAAAAAATTTCCATGCCAAAACAGTCGAAACAAACTTGAAAAAAAAAGCCAAAATTTCGATTTTTTTAGTTTTTTTGCTTTTCCGCCTGTATCTTGTTTTTGGGCTGAGATAGGTATAGGCATTGCTCAAGATAAAAAAAGTAGATTAAATTTCCTTCAAAATGCTGGGCTGAAATATTTTTTTGATTAAAAATTGACCGAGATATGGCCATTTGAACCTGGCTTTTTTTTCGCATTTCATCCCTCTTGTACGAATATTGTTTTTGTTCGCATTTTATTGAAAAAAATACTGTTTTACTCAACTGAAAAAGGTTTTTTTACGTTTATTATGTAGAAATACATGACAATTACAAAAAATGTTTGGAACAATGATGCTACTACATTTCAACAATAATATTATCGAACTGGATATCGATATCGTCATCTATATCTTTAATAATGTCGTCTTCTGCAATATCAGCTTCTTGTACATTGTCACAATTAATCCCCATGCATTCTTTACAAAAAATAGAACAGGTAATTTGCAATTTTCTACAACCACAGTTACCATGGCAACCTGTAGTGCAACCACAAGCAACTGTTTTAAGCAAAATCTCTGGCGCTGGAGGTGCCGTTGTGCGAATCGCAATTAATCCGTACTTCGACCTTTTCCAACTCCAACTCAGAGGGTCCAAGAGGTTTCCTTTCCACTGCTGCATTTGAAAGTAAGTCCTCAAGCCATGCTGTTTGATGGAATCACGTGTTGGTGGTAATTGCGCCAGAGAAAAGTTTGCATTTTTGGACAGCTTACAAAAATTTTAAAAGCGACAGTTGCTCAGACTCATGTTCGTCTTTGCCCCATACAAACAAGCTGCAATATATTCCGATGCAGAAGTTATGTCTTGTTCAGTTGCATTGTCACGTAAAAATGTGTCCATGTACGTTTGAAGTTGTGTACCATTTTTAGTTATAAATCGCATAAATTTTTTTTTGCCAATGTTGAAAAATGCAGACGTAGTGTCGCAACCACTAAAGGCGTGAATAAATCCTAGATACTTTTTTAATTGAGAAAAATTAAAACTATTTCTATCGAACAATTTTGGCGCTACTTTTCCCATGTCTGATTTCCAAAAATATACGTTATCGTTTTGTAACAGAGATAAAATAATGAGAAGGTCCACATCTTGGCCAACAATAACAGCATTTTTAGACATTGATGCTTTTTCTTTTGCGCATTCTACAATAAGAAAATCTGCATCCTCATCTCCTTGCACCGCGTCAATGTTTACTTCCTGTAATTTTTCAATCAAATATGCAATAAAATTCTTTTTATTGCTTTCATTGGATAAAAAGTTTTCGGGTTTTGCTAGTGGTTTTAAATCATCTCTAATTTGAACTCCTGGACCAATTTGCTGTGTTCGACGCAGCCTCTCTGCATTTTTCGTACCGGTATCTGAGCCACTGGGATAACCATCAAAAACAACAGTACATTCGGGGTAAAAAGTTTGCAAATGAGTAATGAATTTTGTACTTATATCTGCAAATGTTTCGTTACTGTTCCATACGATTTTATGTAATAAATACCCATTATCAATAACATGGTGAATATTACTGATGGAAGCATCTTCAAGTGGTGTAAAAAATTCATATAAATCTGATTTTTTATTTTTCCTCATATTGAGTCCGTCAAAAATTGATGTTGGATAAGGCGCTAATTCAAAGTTAAAATACTCTTCGAATTCAGCATTCGAAGGCTTGCATAGGAGCATTCTTCTAAAGAGTGTTTCAGAGTCGACAACAACAACATCATCTGAATTTAATCTAATTTTTGAAAATGCACTCTTCAATGGCAGTACTTTCATAGTCTTTTTAAATTTTACGTCACCAAATGTGCTTTTAAACACGTCTGAAATTAGAGCAATTCCTTTCTCTCCTGCTTCGTGACAATCAATTTCCGAACTTCCGATCACGCCAGTGCTTAGTGAAGTCAAATCACTTGATTGCGGAAAAGGAGGGTGGTCTTCGAACCATTCCAACAAAGTTTTTATATCATCTGCATCTCTCTGAATGCGGGAAGTTCCAGCATCTTTGTGCTGATGTGATGTGCCATCCATTTTGAACTTACAAAATGTTTCTAATTGTTCGGCAATAATTTTTTCAATAAAATGCGAACGAAAACAATATTCGTACAAGAGGGATGAAATGCGAAAAAAAAGCCAGGTTCAAATGGCCATATCTCGGTCAATTTTTAATCAAAAAAATATTTCAGCCCAGCATTTTGAAGGAAATTTAATCTACTTTTTTTTATCTTAAGCAATGCCTATACCTATCTCAGCCCAAAAACAAGACACAGGCGGAAAAGCAAAAAAACTCAAAAAATCGAAATTTTGGCTTTTTTTTTCAAGTTTGTTTCGACTGTTTTGGCATGGAAATTTTTTTTTTTAATATTTTAAAAATACTAATCCGATGGGAAATTTAATTCTCTACAAAAAGTTTTATATACAATTCATCGAAATTTTTCTTTGTTTACGAGATATATTGAAAAAACCAAATGGGGTGCCTTTTCACCCCTATCTTCAATTTCCACCCTCTAATTTAATAACACTCCGCGGTTTTTTCTTCTTTTATAACCCATTGAACGATTCCTGCAATAAAAACCCGTGAACGTCTTAGTTCCTTATTGCCCTGTTTTTTAAGACATAATCAATAGCCTACTGCTCTTCCTCTGATTATCAATACCATAAATGTTAATTTTGAGGTTATTCATTTTTTCAAAGGTTGGCACTTTTTTTACAGTAATTGGAAAATCTAAACCTTTGTACTGTAAAACTTCACTGAAATGTCTATAAGAGCTTGTTCGATTGCAATTTATAACTGGCGGAGAAAGTGCTGCAGTCACTGCCCATAAAAAGCAAAATTCGTCATTGCTCTCTGTATTAACTACAGCACGCTTTCGTTGAATATCTTTCGGAACACTGACGTATGTACCTCCCCGAAGTGGCACGTATTTATTAAAATTTACAGTTAGGTTGGATACTTCGTGCAGTGATCAACCAGACTCTTTCCCATGGAACTCCTCAATTTTTTTTCAGCAACTGATCTTTTACATGCTCTTGGAACCACATGTCGATGTTCGTAGAAGGAAGAATTGCCTCATTCCGCGTGTTAAAAAATTTATCCTCCAACGCAGTTTCACCTATTTTTTTAAGTTGAAACTTGCACGCTAATATTACATTAAGCTTCAAATTGCCATAACGCCGAGATGCAGCTTCCAATTTGGCGAGGATCAAGGGCTTAGAATCATCGAGAAAAGCATCGAGATCTTTGTGTTGAAGGTTGATGACTACGCCCGTTTGGATTCTTTTTTTGAACGCCGTCTGCATATCTTTCCATCGCACTTTATCAGCTGCTCCAGAACCAGCTCCTCTTTTCTTCAATTTTTCGATCACGGATAATACTGACGCAATTGTCGCTTGAATGCGCATTTTCTCATGCACTGAGGGACATTCGCGCCGAGAAATTTTCGTCAATAGTTTCACGTTTTTTTCCCCCTCCCTAATCCACCTTACTGCTATAGCTGGTGATGATCTTTTTTGTGAAATTAAATAAGCGTTTTCCATAATGGAAATGAGCTTCTTACACTTGTGCGTATCCATATTAGGAGAAAAAATAACCCGAGAAGAAAGAAAGACTGCACAAATGCTAATGGAGGGTTAAATGATTTGAGCCAGCAATATATACTCCCACTCCCACCCAACTTACTATGGACCATCAGCATCAGCAGGTATATCAGTTGCACGAGTACATCTTCATTCGGGTCGTCATAGATTAAACATAGGGTTCCAGGGGTAGCGTTGCGTGGCCACAAGATTTGACGCAACAGTCTAACTGCTAGACGACATTCCAATGCCATCGTGAGATTACGCAAAGCGCGCTCTGCCGATAGAATGGACGGAATTCCGATGCTATCTTAAAAGGTAAGGCGAAAATGATGCACTGAGATTAACGTGTCTCGACAAGCATATATCCCTCTTTTGCGCTTACAAGGGTAGCACTGCAGGGGGTAGCGTCGCGGTGGGCTTTTATGACCTCACGATTCGGCCTTTTCCAGGCTGCAGTCGGACACCTAGCACGTGACCAGCAGTGATTTATGACAGGAAATGAGGAGGTGACAGACAGACGCGCCAGTTAAGTAGCATTCCAATGTCTTTGTAAAGATTACGTAAAGTGCACTGAGATTAACGTGTCTCGACAAGCATATCCCCTCTCTTAAATTTACAAGGGTAGCCCTGCGGAGGGTAGCGTCGTGGGCGGTTGAAAAATCTAACGCTCCATTCTGCTATTTACCTGTTAGAGATAGCGGCATTCCAATGCCACCATCAAAGAAGCCCCCCCCCCACTTTTGACCCGCAAAATATTAGGCGCACTCCGGTTGTCAGAGATAACCCCCCCCCCCCCCCAGATTGCCTAAGTGCATTCCGGCTCTTCGAGATAGCCCCCCTCCCCCGGGTTTGTGTCTCGGCTAAGTGGTTCATGTCTGAGCTAAAAAATGTCGGTAAATGTCGGGGTAGGGATCTTGAGTTAGAACTCTCCGTGTAACACTACTGAGGAGAGAGTGGGCCACCGAGGTAAGTGGATCGATTATTGAGGATCATTAGATCAGTCGTAATTTTTCGGGAGTCGAACGAGGAGCGAGAAGTAGTGGTGCGTGCTCAAGTACCGGACAGCGAAGGAACTCGGTGAGCCCAACTCTCCTCACGCTTATTTCTGCATTAATATTCGGAATTCTTTTCTCGTCTTGTCCATCATGCGCTAATTTTGAGGAGTAGCGACCACGGTCAATAGCGATAGTCTCGCGATCGTGGTCGTGAATGACTGTTTTTTGAGTATTTAATTGAGTTTGAGTAATTGGGACTGAAGAATTGGACTAGAGAAATGGGCGAGAAGAGAATTCCTCCGAACTGGTCTGAACAATCACGTGTCGAATTTATTGAATCTTTTGCCTATCGTATTTTTGCCCAATAAATTAGGCTCTTTCGGTAATTAAGTTTGCGCGTCACCATTCAATAATTTTAAGTAGACTTCGCGCATTTACTTGAAGTAATTAAAATAATCGGTGAAATATTATTTCGTATGTTGAGCATTTCTTTCTATCAAGTTGCGGGCTCAAGGCCTCGCGCTCGAGACAATGGTACGCTCTATTTATCGTGTTTCTAGTTATCGTGTTTTTCGTGTACCGGGTAAGCCATAAGTAATCATCTTTCCCGTATTTCCGATGCCTATTTCGACTCTTATAGAATTCCGTCTGCGTATTATATTACCTCGGTTAGTTATTACTACCTCGGTAAATTCACGAAAATATTCAATTAATATCTCAGTCATTTATTCGCAATAGTCTTACTATCTGTACCTCGGTCATTTCTTCGCAATTGGGAACTCACAAATGTCACCCTGACCTCTGGCGGCCAAATTTCCAAGTACTTCTCTCCAGTTGCTGCCTAATGATTACCATGCGAATTTGTCACTTTTTAACAATAATTAAAAATCTGCTGCTTTATTACAAGAAATAAATCATAAATAAAGATCGAGAAGACATAGTCGATATTTGATGCGAGGGCATGAGATTTTCATCACACGCAGAATATGAATAATCGTTTTAGTTATGTCGTGTAAACACATCAAGCGACGTGACTTTCAATTTCATAACTTATGAAATATGGACAATAATTTATACATAAAACATTTTTCATGTGATGCTTGATATTTTAACTAATAATTTATTGTTCGAACGCATTTATTTAGCCGAAAAGTGACGGGAATTTTTTAAAAGCTTTTGAGGTTAAGCATGGGATGTCATGTAGGTTCATTGTAATCCTTATGGCGATAATCACTTGATCCGTATCCAATTTGCGCAGTGGATTCTATCCACGCATAATCCTCAACGGTAATAAACCCCATTGTCAAATCTTACTACAAAAATCCCATTTTGCCGAAAAATATGCGATAATCCAGTATTTACAACTGTTCCCTATGCTGCCCCATGCTAACTAGAGCTGGCTACTGGCAACGAACTGGAGAGAAGAGGCCATATTGGATAGGCCCCGCCTCCGTGTTGATTCCCAATAGTCTTACTACCTTTACCTCGGTCATTTAATCGCAATAATTTTACTATCTTTATCTCGTTCGTTTATTCGTTACAGCGCAATTATATTACCTCGGTTAGTTATTATTACCTCGGTTAATTATTACTACCTCGATAAATTCACGAAAATATTCAATTAATATCTCAGTCATTTATTCGCAATAGTCTTACTATCTGTACCTCGGTCATTTCTTCGCAATAGTCTTACTACCTTTACCTCGGTCATTTAATCGCAATAATTTTACTATCTTTATCTCGTTCGTTTATTCGTTACAGCGCAATTATATTACCTCGGTTAGTTATTACTACCTCGGTTAATTATTACTACCTCGATAAATTCACGAAAATATACAATTAATATCTCAGTCATTTATTCGCAATAGTCTTATTATCTGTACCTCGGTCATTTCTTCGCAATAGTCTTACTACCTTTACCTCGGTCATTTAATCGCAATAATTTTACTCTCTTTATCTCGTTCATTTATTCGTTACAGCGCAATTATATTACCTCGGTTAGTTATTACTACCTCGGTTAATTATTACTACCTCGATAAATTCACGAAAATATTCAATTAATATCTCAGTCATTTATTCGCAATAGTCTTACTATCTGTACCTCGGTCATTTCTTCGCAATAGTCTTACTACCTTTACCTCGGTTATTTAATCGCAATAATTTTACTCTCTTTATCTCGTTCATTTATTCGTTACAGCGCAATTATATTACCTCGGTTAGTTATTACTACCTCGGTTAATTATTACTACCTCGATAAATTCACGAAAATATTCAATTAATATCTCCGTCATTTATTCGCAATAGTCTTACTATCTGTACCTCGGTCATTTCTTCGCAATAGTTTTACTACCTTTACCTCGGTCATTTAATCGCAATAATTTTACTATCTCTATCTAGTCCATTTATTCGTTACAGCACCATTATATTACCTCGGTTAATTATTACTACCTCGGTAAATTCACGAAAATATGCAATTAATATCTCGGTCATTTCTTCGCAATAGTTTTACTACCTTTACCTCGGTCATTTAATCGCAATCATTTTACTATCTTCATTTCGTTCATTTATTCGTTACAGCACAATTATGTTACCTCGGTTAATGATTAATACCTCCGTAAATTTTCGTTTAGCATTATTGTCTACCCGTGTCGTTACTATAGCATATTTTGTCTTATCGAATCAGTAATTAAAGAAGTATCTGGCAAATGTATCGGATACTATCCGGAGAACCATTGTGAACATGAAATTGAAGCATGATTTTGAATAAATCCTCGAAGGAGGTATTAATATTGAGTTCCGAGTTATTGTCACTCTACTTTGACCCTGCCCCTCTACCTTTTCGTCCCTCAGGTGAGCTGAGCTAGTCGAGTTGCCCTCGATCTCGCCTCACCCGTTCGTTCGTGCTCTACGCAATTCCGGGATTCTTATCGAAGCAAATAAATAAAAGTCGGTCCACAACCGGCGGTACTTTGTACCTGGCGCCCAACGCTTTGACTCGAACTTTCCCTTTGCTTGTGGTCAATTCTTTAGTCTTTTTGTCCGGCACGAAAGGTACGGGTGATATGCTCGATCAGGAAGTGTGGTAGGAAAAATCCCGTCACAATACAAGTTAACAGTTTGACGAACATGAAGTCCACAGATGACCGGAATTTATTTCATTTTCTCTCACCGAGTTTAGCTTTATTTTAATCCAACTATGATTTGTATGTAATAAATAGCGTGGCCGAGGTGGTAGCGAGACTGCTTCAGGATCTGACGGACGATCCTGAAAGATCCTGAAGAATCGTCCGATTAAGAGAGAACAAGAGAAAATGAGAGAGATTAAGAGAGACAGAGAAAGATTGAGAGAGAATGAGAGAGATTCAGAGAGATTGAGAGAGAATAAGAGAGATTGGGAGAGAATAAGAGAGATTGAGAGAGCATGAGAGAGAATAAGAGAGATTAATACAGAATAAGAGAGATTGAGAGAGAATAAGAGAGATTAAGAGAGAATGAGAGCGATTGGAAGACAATGAGAGAGATTGAGAGAGATTAAGAGAGATTAAGAGAGATTAAGAGAGAATGAGAGAGATTAAGAGAGGTTAAGAGAGATTAAGAGAGAATGAGAGAGAATAAGAGAGAATGAGAGATATTGAGAGATATTGAGAGATAATGAGAGAGAATGAGAGAGAATAAGAGAGAATGAGAGAAATTGAGAGAGACTAAGAGAAAGTAAGAGAGATTGACAGAGAATGAGAAAGAATAAGAGAGAATAAGAGAGATTGAGAGATAATGAGAGAGAATGAGAGAGATTAAGAGAGATTGAGAGAGAATGAGAGAGAATGAGAGACATTGAGAGAGAATGAGAGAGATTAAGAGAGAATGAGAATGATTAAGAGAGATTATGAGCGAATCAGAGAGATGGAGAGAGATTGAGAGAGAATAAGAGAGAATGAGAGAGAATGAGAGAGATTCAGAGAGAATGAGAGAGATTAAGAGAGAATGAGAGATATTGCGAGAGAATAAAAGAGATTGCGAGAGAATGAGAGAGAATGAGAGATATTGAGAGAGAATGAGAGAGATTGAAAGAGAATGAGAGAGAATGAGAGAGATTAAGAGAGAATGAGAGAGAATGAGCGAGAATGAGAGATTGAGAGAGAATAAGAGAGATTGAGAGAGGCTGAGAGGAAATGAAAGAGAATGAGAGAGTATGAAAGAGATTCAGAGAGAATGGGACAGATTAAGAAAGAATGAGAGAAATGAGAGATATTGAGAGAGAATAAGAGCGATTAAGGGAGATCTACCTCATTCTCTGTCAATCTCTCTCATTCTCTCTAATTCTCTCTCAATCTCTCTTAATCTCTTCCAATTTCTCTCATTCTCTCTCAATCTTCCTCATTCTCTCTCATTCTCTCTCAATCTCTCTAATTCTCTCTCAATCTCTCTTATCCTCTCAATCTGTCTTAATCTCTCCCAATTTCTCTCATTCCCTCTCAATCTCTCGAATTCTTTCGCATTTTCTCTTAATCGCTCCCAATTTCTCTCATTCTCTTTCATTTTCTCTCAGCTTCTCTCAATCTCTCTTATTCTCTCTCAATCTCTCTCAATCTCTCTCATTCTCTCTCATTCTCTCTTAATCTCTCTCATTCTCTCAATCTCTCTCATTCTCTCAATCTCTCTCATTCTCTCACATTCATTCTAAATCTCTCTTAATCTCTCCTAATTTCTCTCATTCTCTCTCAATCCCTCTAATTTTCTCTCATTATCTCTAATTCACTCTCAATTTCTCTAAATCTCTCCCAATTTCTCTCATTCTCCATCAATCTCTCTCATTCTCTCTCAATCTCTCTTATGCTCTCTCATTCTCTCTTATTCTCTCTCAATCACTCTCATTCTCTCTCAATCTCTCTTATTCTCTTTTAATCTCTCCCGATTTTTCTCTCATTCTCTCTCATTCTCTCTCTTTCAATCTCTCTCAATCTCTCTTATTCTCTCTCAATCTCTCTCATTCTCTCTTTATCTCTCTCATTCTCTCACATTCTTTCTAAATCTCTCTTAATCTCTCCTCATTTCTCTCATTCTCTCTCAATCCCTCTCAATCTCTCCCAATTTCTCTCATTCTCTCTCATTCTCTCTCATTCTTTCACAATCTCTCTTAATCTTTCCCAATTTCTCTAATTCTCTCCCAATCTATCTCATTCTCTCTTAATCTCTCTCATTTTCTCTCATTCTCTTTCATTCTCTTTCATTCTCTCTCATTCTCTCTCATTCTCTCTCCATCTCTCTCATTCCCACTCAATCTCTCTTATCCTCCCTCAACCTCTTTCATTCTCTCCCAATTTCTCTTAATCTATCTCATTCTCTCACATTCTCTCTTGTTCTCTCTCAATCTCTCTTAATCTCTCCTAATTTCTCTCATTCTCTCTCAATCCTTCTCAATCTCTCCGAATTTCTCTCATTCTCTCTCATTCTCTTTCATTCTTTCACAATCTCTCTTAATTTTTCCCAATTTCTCTAATTCTCTCTCAATCTCTCCCAATCTATCTCATTCTCTCTTAATCTCTCTCAATCTCTCTCATTTTCTCTCATCCTCTCTCATTCTCTCTCATGCTCTCTCCATCTCTCTCATTCTCACTCAATCTCTCTTATTCTCTCTCAACCTCTCTCATTCTCTTCCAATTTCTCTTATTCTATCTCATTCTCTCACATTCTCTCTTGTTCTCTCTCAATCTCTCTGATTCTCTCTCGTTCTCTTTCAATCTCTCTCATTCTCTTTCAATCTGTTTCGATCTCTCTTATTCTCTCTCAATCTCTCTCATTCTCTCTCAATCTCTCTCATTCTCTCTCATTCTCTCACATTCCTTCTAAATCTCTCTTAATCTCTCCTAATTTCTCTCATTCTCTCTCAATCCCTCTAATTCTCTCTCAATATCTCTAATTCTCTCTCAATATTTCTAATTCTCTCTTAATCTCTGCCAATTTCTCTCATTCTCTCTCAATCTCTCTAATTCTCTCTCATTCTCCCTCAATGTCTTTCATTCTCTCGTCATCTCTGACGACTTCTCTCATTCTCTCTCAATCTCTCTCATTCTCTCTTATTCTCTCTCAATTTCTCTCATTTTGTCTCGATCTCTCTTAATCTCTCTTAATCTCTTTCAATCCCTTCCAATCTCTCTCATTCTCTCTCATTCTCTCTCAATCTCTCTCATTCTCTCTCATTCTCTCTCAATCTCTCTCATTCTCTCTCATTCTCTCTCAATCTCTCTCATTCTCTTTCATTCGCTCTCATTCTCTCTCATTCTCTTTCCATCTCTCGTATTCTCTCTCAACCTCTTTCATTCTCTCCCAATTTATCTCATTCTCTCTCGTTCTCTTACATTCTCTCTTATTCTCTCTCAATCTCTCTGATTCTCTCTTATTCTCTTTCAATCTCTCTCATTCTCTCTCAATCTCTCTTATTCTCTCTCAACCCCTCTTTTTTTCTCTTAATCTCTCTCATTCTCTCTCAATCTCTCTTATTTTCTCTCAATCTCTCTTATTCTCTCTGAATCTCTCTCATTCTCTCTGAATCTCTCTCATTCTCTTACACTCTCTCTTAATCTCTCAATTTCTCTCATTCTCTCTCAATCTCTCTCAATCCCTCCCAATTTCTCTTATTCTCTAAATCTCTCTCATTCTCTCTCAATCTCTCTAATTCTCTCTCATTCTCTCTCAATCTCTCTAATTCTTTCTTATTCTCTCTTATTCTTTCTCAATCTCTCTCATTCTCTTTTAATCTCTCTCATTCTCTCTTAATCTCTCTTATGCTCTCTCATTCTCTCTCAATCTTTCTGTGTCTCTCTGTCTATGTATCTATCTATCTATCTATCTTATTCTCACTGCATCACTACAATAAATTTCCACTTGTATTTGAACCGAATATCGAGTGGAAATTCATTTTAATTTAAAACAATTATTGATCCAAGAATCCATCTTTTTCGAAAAATTTGTCGAGTGGAAATTCATTCGGATCTGAAAGTAAACAAATAACGAGTGTTTTCCCACTCGAACCGAAGACGGCGTTCGAATGGTTCCCCCACTCTCCACTCAGTTCGGATGTCAACAACGAGTGGGAATCCATTCGTCACTCGGTCGCGAAGTAAATACAGAATGAAAAACCACTCGTTACTCGAACGCGAAACGAATGGCGAGTGGAAATTCATTTGCCACTCGTACCCGAAATAAATTACGAGTGGGAATCCACTCGTCACTCGATCGCGAAACGAATGGCGAGTGGAAATTCATTCGCCACTCTTACCCAAAGTAAACGACGAGTGGAAATCCACTCTTCACTTAAGGCCGTCCTCTAGTTTCTCGGCTGTTTTTTTTATGGCTTTTTCAATAATTTTTTTACGGGCAAAGCATCGAAATAATCAATCTCATTATTTTTGCATAATCTTTATTAACATTTAAATAAGCTTTACAAATTTTTTGAAGTCAAAATATATAATAGAATAGCAGTTATAGTGGCCGACAGGAAGACATCAAGTAAAAGAGGTGCTTGACGGTGACCAAGATTGCGGCTGTTCTGCTTATCTGAAATCAAAAAACCAAACGGCATTTTAATCTTCATATTCAAGACTAGCGATTGAACTAGAGTGAATTCTAAATTACAAAAATTGACTTTTTTATACACTTTTGAAAATTACATTCTATTTTTTACTCATTTTTTCTTAAGTTTTTCGCTCGTACGAAAAAAACTATCGAAGCAATCATGATAATCCTAGTTCAATCGCTGGCTTATAACATATTAAAGATGCTGTATAAATTTGAACAAGATCGGTGCAATAGTTTCTGAAATATCGTGGTTACCGTTTCGAAAAATGGTGTTTCGAGAAAAACGCGTTTGAAAGTTCGCGCATGTGATTTATACTAAAAATTTCATCTCACCGTCAATCTGCTATGCCTGGACCATACAATAGGCCTTCCTCTTCTTCTTGGAAGTCACGCAGAGATGTGATTTATGAAAAAAAAAAAAAATCGATTTTTTCGACCCGAGAAACTAGAGGACGGCCTTAAATTTACAATAAATGAGGAATGAAAAACCATTCGTCATTTTTTTTTTTTTTAAGTTAATTTCGCCTATCCCTGCTCTCCCGCCCCCTGCTCTATCCCCTTGCGCACCCCTCCATCATTCTATTTTCTCTATCCATTCCTCCCCCTCTCCCTCGTCTCCCAGTACCTCTCCCCTTACCTCGCTCCACCCTTTCTCACTCTCCCAGTCCGTACATATCTCCCATACATGTTCCCACGTCTCCTCCTCCCTCCCGCACATCCTGCAGCAACTCTTTCCCTCTGTTTCTCAATACATTGCCCCCCTTATCTCTTCCCCCATTCTGTATCTCGCCATTCTCTGCCATCTTTCCTCCTTCCATCCCTTCTTTAGGTACCCTGGTATCCCTCTTCCTTTCACAAACTTGTATTCCTTATTCCCTCTCGCCTCCATTATTCTCCTCCACCTTTCCCCCTCTTGCTTTTCCTTTTCCCGCGCCACCATTTCCTCCCCTCTCATCTCCCCCTCTTCCCATTTTCTCAGCACTTCCTCCCCATCCCACCCCATTCCCTCGTAGAACCTCCTCCTTTCCTCTTCCCACCCCTCTCCCCCCACCCCTCTTCTTACCCTCCCCTTTATTTCTCCCCAGCACCTACTTGCCAACTCCCCTCCCCTCCCTTCCTCCGGCTTCCTCTCGTACCCCCATGCCCTCATCCCCGCTCTCCCCTGTAGCGCTTCCCTTTGCAGTTCCTCCCTCAGAATGTATCCTGGTACCCTTCTCGTTACCCCCATCACCCACCTCATAAACCTCTCATGCACCCTTTCCACCTCCTCTCTTCCTTTCCACCCCCATATCTCTACCCCATATCCTAACACCGGCCACACCAACCTATCGAATAACCACAGCCTCCTTCCCCAATCTCTTCCAAACTTCCTTTTTCCTATTCCCCACACCTGCCTCATTGGTTTTACCGCCTTTTCCACCCTCTCCTCCACATGCTCTCTCTGATCCCCGTCAGCTCTCACCACATACCCCAAATACTTATATCTCTTCACCTCCTCTATTTCCTTCCCTTTCCACCACCACTTCACTTTCTTTTTTCTCCCTCCCCCTGCCCTGCATCTCATCACCTTCGTCTTCCCTATGTTCACCTCAAGCCCCTTTCCCTCCATATACCTTTCCAGCTTCGCCATCATTCCCTTCATCTCCTCCTCTCCTCTTGCCATGATCACCAGATCGTCCGCGTATGCCAGCGAATACACTTTCCCCCCTCCCTCCAGCTCTACCCCTCCCCAGCATCCCTTCGCCAACTCCTCGTCCAGGTCCGCCAACAGCATTATAAACAGCAGCGGACTCAACGGGCACCCCTGTCTCACTCCCCTCTCTGTCCAGAATCTCTCTCCCTGCTCCTCTCCTACCTTTATCCTCCCCACCGTCTCCTTTAGCACCTCTTCACACCTTTCTACCAGCCCCTCCCTCACCCCTCGGTCCCTCATACTTTCCGCCAGCTTCCCCCTGTCCACTGAATCAAACTCCGCCCTTAAATCCACGAACAGTAGCACTAGCTCCCTCTTTTTCCTCCTCACCTCCCTGTTTATTATGTAGTTCAGCACATATATGTGGTCTATAGTCCCCATCCCCTCCCTAAATCCCGCTTGACTCGGCGGCAGCATCCCCCTCCCCTCTACCTCCTGTTTCAGTCTGTTTCCCAGCACCCCCGCGTACACCTTATATGCCGTCTGCGTCAGCGTAACCCCCCTGTAATCTTCCACTACATCTCCTTTCCCTTTCTTCACCACCGGCACCACCATTCCTTGCTTCCACCCTTCCGGCCAGCCTTCCCCCCTCCACACCCTCGCATAATTCTCCACAGGTTTTCCCTCACACATTCTCCTCCGTACCTCCACACCTCATTCGGCACCCCGTCCTCCCCCATTGCCTTATTGTCCCTCAGCTTCCTCACTACTTTCCACACTTCCTGCCTCGTCAGTTCTTCTTCTCCCTCCTCCTCCATGTTCCTTACCGAAGCTCCCACCCTCTTCTCGTCTATCCCTCCCAGCAACCCCTTGAAATATCTGTCCCACTCCTGAATGCTTATTCTCTCATTTACCCCTTTCCTTCTCCTCCTACCTCTATTTATCACCGTCCAGACTTGGCTTTCCGACTTTATCCCGTTTATCTCCTCTTCCCATCTCCTCCTTTCCTCCCTTTTTTTCCCTCGCACATCCTTCTGTACCCCCTCTTCTCTTCCTTGTATGCGCTTTCGTCAATCCTTCCTCCCCTCCATTCCTCCAGCTTCTTCTTGAGCCTTTCCTTTCCCTCTCTACACTCCCTGTCCCACCAGCTCTTTTGCTGCACCACTTCTTTCCCTTCCTCCGTCTTTTTCACTGCCCCCCGTATCCTCACCCCCATCTCCCCCCATCCTAGTATATTAGTATTATATTACTAATAAGAAGAGAATTGATTACATACGTACTAATTAGAATAATTTTTTACTTACCCATAAATAATTTTCAATGCACTCAAATAACTGCACTATTTCTGATACTATTATTATATCATCCTCTCATTTCGAGGTTATACCCAGCCAGACGCGTCCTCGTCTTAGATCGCGTGTACTGTCAATTGCGCAAGTGCGGACATTTGAGTCTTAAAAAAGATGACTTTCTGATGTCAAATTTCAGAGAGTTTAAAGATATCTCCTTACAGACCTTTATAAGATCTCTTATTTAGGAACTTCTAAAAAATGACATCTTTTGGACTTCTCAAAGTAGACTTCTTCAGTCGGATATCTTGAAGATATCTTCTTTATAATTCTAGAGGTTATCTTTGAAAAGAATTCTTGAGGATAACTTTCTGATTTTCGTGCTGTGTGGGTGATAATAATGATAATGTAGCGTGTAAACTTTTGACAATAAATGATGAAGTGAAATGGCTCCCAAATTTTCAATTTTGCACTTTTTTATCATTTTATATGTATATTCTTCCCCTTAATATGTCAGTAAACGAATGAAATTTTTCTCATATTTTTCAGATGAAAAGAAAAAAAATGGCAGCTGCACTTTTTGATGTCGCGAGAAACTGGCATCGGAAGACTCTTCATAACGCCACCATTTCGTTGGACATCCGAAGAAAAAAAAATTTGTCAAGTTCAAAGTTGTAATAAACTCATATCCAAATTTCAAAATGATCCGATTATTTTATCCCCTCTAAAAAAATTCCCGAAAAATGCCTATTTTTCACGCTCCTAAAGGTCCCCTTAAGCTCCCTTAAGGCGTGTGGGTCCGCGATGATCGTCCTCCAAGTTGTATTCTCCGGGTATGGGGAATCGGGGCAACCTAAAACTGAGCCTAACGATAGCGGAGCGATCGAGCAATCCATGACGGCTGGGTGATCGCAATCCCATCCACCAATGGCCGTCCATACGTAAACATAAACTTAATAGGGTCTGAAACGCAAACTACCCTTTCCTTCATACCACTTTCTCGAAGCGTCGAGATTCCCACTCGATCCTTTATACTAGCTTAAGTTACTTTCGCAAGAGACCGAGGATACTGGATGGCTCGTTATTTTGACCTTGATCCACGATAACTCGGGATCGTGAACGCGAACCCTCACGGAAAAAACACTCGATTTTTGAGTGTATATCCTCAATATTTAGCGTTTACACTAAATTTTGGGTGTAAATATTGATTTTTGAGTGTATACTCTCGTTTTTTGAGTATGTATCCTCAAAATTGGGTGTCGATTCCGATCGATTCGGATTTTTTTCAGTGTGAACTCTTAACATCCAGTGTAAATCTTCAATCGTTGAGTGTAAACACTTGCTTATTGAGTGTGAAACCTCAAGGTTGAGGATCAACACCGAAGGATCAACTCCAAAAGTTGAGAATCGACTCTCAACTTCAAGTTTATGTTTAAACATTGAGAGTCAACATATAGCGTGTCAGACCCTAAAAACACTCAGATACTGAGTGTTAATTTTCAAAGTTGGGAATTAACACAAAATGTTGAGAAGTGATCATCACTCTTATATTTTTTTTTATATATTGTTCCATTGCTTTCGGGGTTCTTCCCCTTTAGGCTGTCCCCTTTTTATTCCTTTTATTCCGTGAGATCCCCCCCCCCCCCAGAGTGTTTTCCGCAGCCACTCTTTCCTATCCCCTTCTGTATCGCATTCGCACGAGGGCACAGGGAAACTGCGGAAAACCTGTGCCGATACAGTCGGCTCTCTTGCCAGAGTTCGTGCTACCTAGGCGGGCGCCCCAGACTCTGGCAAGATGGCCTCCCGCTCAGCGATTCGATGCACCAGCCAGCGCGCGGCTAAGCGGTCACCGCTCCAAGTATTGGCCTCGACCAATGCTGCTTAACTTCGGTGATCGCCAGAGCCGCACGCCGACCGCGTACCTATCGCTGTCGGTTCATCACTCTTATATAACTTTCATTTAGGTTTGATCCACCGGATGTTATAAAGAAATGGCTTTTAATTCACTGTGTTCATTTACAACATAATAGAAAGTTATCTCACTCTATTATCAATTGCGCACCCTGAATCTTTGAGTGCTGCGATCATATAAGCCTTCCGAAATATTTTTAATTATAGTCAGTTACTTCTCACTCATTATTCTCTGAGCTTAATTCATTCATCAGTCACGTAACTCATTGTACTTTCACACTCTTGTTTGAATTTAACTGGTTTGAAATATAGTTTCACTTATGCGACCTTTTAATTCTTACGCTCGGGAGGATCTCGCATCTCCCAGATCATTGCATGCTTATTTTTATGTATGAAAAAACCAGGAGTCTTTAAAATAATTTTTTCAAATCACAGTGTATTATATATATAATGTTCTCTCCTTGAGATCCTTCCGAAGTAAAACACAAGGTTGATTCGTCTAAAATATAGAGTTTATTACTATGGATTACATGATCATTCTTGATTACAGAGATTTACCACGTGTTACTAACCTAAAATATAGAGAATCAACAATTAAATGTTCGTACTCCTCTATATTATACCCCCATGTGAGGTTCTATATTTTATAGATTTTGTAGAGAATTACATTTTATAACAGATTTTTTTTTATTATCAATAGAATTTATAAATTCTTAACAAGACGGCTCGCGTCGGGTCTTTCTATCTTCTCTCCTTGTATCTCTCTCGAACTCTCTCTCTCTCTCTGTCTTGCTTCACTAGTCCATCAACTAGCGACCTCTCTCATACCACCTCATACCTCGACATACAAGAATTACCGACCTGTTCACAAAGCTTACATATATACTTTAAAACTGTGTGAAACAAAAAAAAATATATAAAACTATGTTAAACAAGAAACTATAAAACTATGTTAAATAAAAAAATATATTAATTGCGTGCAATAAATACTTCATTTCTGAAATTTAGGAGATTTAAGTTTGTTTTACGTTGACAGTTAATTCTCAACTTGACTCTCAAAATGAGAGTTAACCCTATAACCTTGGGAGTTAACTCTCAACTTGAGGGTTAACCCTCGAGTTGAGGGTTGACTCCCAAGTTGACGATTAACCCTGTATTCCAGTGTTTACGCTCAATATCAGTGTTAACTCTCAAGTTTGGAGTACGAAATGATCATCAAATTGAGTGTCCATTTGGGTGTCGTTTTGAGTGTTTATTTGGGTGTTTTTTTATAGAGTTTTTTCCGTAAGGGAACTGACCCAATTAAAAGACTAAACCGATACTAAAGCGTACGATAGCGCGAAAACGGATGAATAAGTAGCTGAAATGGTAAAAAATACAGAATTCGAGAACAGACTTAGGCCCGGTTCCACAATCTTGGTTTAAGCGTTAAACTGAGTTTAACTTGGATTTCAGCCAATGGCAGGCAATCTTTAGCGACTTAAACCAGGTTTAAATGTTAAACCACGATTGTGGAACCATTAAAATGACCCGAGTTTATTCAAAAGTCGCCCGAAAGAAATGGTCGTTATGAACCGGGGCTGTATTCTTGAATGTGTGCGATAATTTCCGCATGCGATAAATGTCGGACGGTGAATATCGCATGCGATACTGAAATGGTGTTCTTGAATGCCATACGATTTACAGACGCCAGAATTATCGCATGCGACATTCCAACAGCGTTGCCACATGCAGTCACTATTTTTTTCGATAGAGAAATGTAAACAGGCCAATTGGGAAACGGTGCGATGACGTTCAATTTAGGGCAACATACTTCAAGTCATATCTGTATAAATTAATGGAACTCGTCCTTAAAACGATGGGGAAACACCTTCTCAGTCTGTCTCTTTTGCTTCACCGTGAGGCTAACGGCGCTATCTATCTTGCGCTCCTGGCACCATCAAGTAAGTTACGTGATTGACTCGAAAAGCGTCTATAAATTTCATTATTTGATTTCGTAAACTTACCTATTTCATAAAAAAAAACTGGTGTGCGTGCAGGAAATACACACGCTTGAAGTGAAACTTCCGCATCCAACCGCTATTTTCAATTTCTCTTTGTGTTAATAGACTATATTTATTTTCTATTCTATTTTGTATTTGAAATATTTTTTTTTCTTCATACCTCGGTCGAAAATACGTACTTCCGGTATCGATTATAAAACAGAAAGCCTAACTTTTATGCATTGGTAGAACTACACGCATGCGCTCTGTAACAGCGCGGGAGCAAAAACTTACTCGCACGCACCGATACCCGAAACATGTGACTCTCACTACTGCTGCGAGCCAGAAGCGTTAACTACTGTCACTCTCGCTTGTATACATATAACCTCAGAACTCACTTGAAATTAATTTGTTTTTATGTGTCAGTGAATATAATTCCAAAAGTAATATTGACTACAGATTCATAAAAGAAAAAGTAAAAAGCTGAACGAAACATTCTCATCTGATTAAACCACGGACGAAGAAGAGATTATAAAAGATTTTGATGCAGAAGCGCAATTAATTATACAAACAGAAACGTTACCAAAAAAATGTGCTGACAGATGACAGATAGTCTACAAGACCTATAAAAAATTACAATTAGAGCATAAAAGTTCTCTGTCAGAGTCTGATTATTGTATAATAAATAATATAATTGTGTTGTACGTATAACAAAAATGTAAATACATGTTTATAAAATTCAATTGATTTCTTCTGAAAATGTGTGATTATACTCGTTTTTTTTAGATGTATTTGATGCCTGCCCCCAACCAGCAGCACTCGCTTCGCTCGTGCTTGCAAATGTCAGGGCAGGCATCAACACTTGCTAAAACGTAGTTGTATTGCTTATAAAAATTTGATTAATCAGGGTACTTTCGACCGGGTATGAAGAAAAATAGTATACACCACGCGGGCAGGAATTTCAACTTTCTGCCCTTGTAGTGTAATATACTATTTATTAACATTGGTACAAGGTAGGAAATAATGTAATTCAGGGAATTTATTTTTGCGAATGAAAGGTATAAATGGGGGATCCAAGCACGAATGACGCGCTTCTCTCTCTCTCTCTCTCTCTCTCTCTCTGCTTCTCTGTTTCTCGTCGCTTTTCTTTCTCTCGCAAAGATGGCGTCGTCGTCCTCTAACGATATAGAGCGGTGCGCAGGTATCTTGTGACGCAACTTTTTAATTTTAGCGTCACAGGTCGTTCCGACCTTCGTTTTCTAGACTATATTCGTATAATCCGGTTAATTCTTAAGATTTCGCGTATGGATTCGTAATCGTTTTTTTTTTGTTTTCGCGTTATCGTACGTTTTAGTTTGCGAGTTTTGTTTTATGGTGTCAATAGTATGAAAAATACCGAGTCACCGTGAGACAGGGCCGAAATAACGAGCCACCCGGTATATTCGGTCTTTCTGGACAAGTAATCGAGGGGAGTATAAAGGATCGAGTGGAAATCTCGACGCTTCAAGATAAAGGGTATGGGAAGAGAAGGACGATTTGAGTTACCTATGGAAGGCCGTTGCCGGCTGGGAATGCGATCGCCCAGCCGTCACGGATTGCCCGATCGCTGTGTTACGTCCTGACCCTCGATTTTTCTCATCTCGGCCAAGAAAAGCGCGGCTTTCCCTTTAACACGTTATTCGAGATAAAATTGGCATTGGCCAGGTTATTGCCCCGTTTTGAGCCTAATCTTGCGGAAAATTGCTCAGGATGGGCGGAGAGTGCATAATTTGGTAACAATGGCAAATTGAAATAAGATCTCACGAACAAAACTCTTTAATTTTCGCGAGATACATCGAAAAAGACTAATAAATTGTAATTCGGCAAAATCGGACAAATGAACTCGTAATATAAAGGGACAAAAATAGTATGATCACATTAAATAAATTCTGATAAAAACGGGATTAAACTTTCACTGACGCGGGAGAAAATTAACTACAGGGCCATCCTCAAGATTAACCTCTTGAGGCTTATCCGCGCAAATTGCCAGGACAAATGTAATTATCACGAGGACTAAGATGACCACTGATACAACGACAGCTATTTTTAATTGGAAGAGGTCCATGGTCAATAGACAGGACAACTCACACAAACAAAAATCAACAAATAAATATTTCATAGACCTTCAACGTTGAGTAACCCGGTAGTTTCAGTTACGGGCCTCGAGCCGTCATGGGGTGTCGACCGGGGTCGGAGACACCGCGCAACACGAACGAAGATATACTGACACATGCGAAAAAACATTTTGAGATACTTACTACTTCGATGATTATGGGAACAAAGCGAGATGCAAGGCCGGCAAAAATTGGACGATGACGACGATGGAAGCGATTGACCACGAGGTTGAACGTAATGGTAAATTTGTGGCAGGGCGAAAACAGTGTCCAACAAAACAAAATGTTCACACAAAAAATATATTGCTCTTTAAAGCACAATGTCCACACGAAAGGAAAATGAAATGTCTGTTCACAACAAAATAGGAATAAAAATATTGTCCGCAAAAATAAAATGGTTCACAAAAATAAAATTGTTCGCGAAAATAAAATTGTTCACAAAATAAAATTGTTCGGTATTGAAATCGGTCGAATAAAATAAAACAAAATAAACTTGAAATACTGTGTCAAAAATGATGAAAAGTATATAAAGAAAAATAAATTGACACGACGATCAGCGATTTTGCTTGAGAACTTCTCCGGACTTTCTGACATACCGCGACTTAAAACTAAGATCTACTCTGGCCTCCGACTGCCAGCGATTCGTCTACTTAAAATTCCGCCGATTTTCTGACAGCGATTCGTTACTTAAAATTTTCTTCCGACTCTGACGGCGCTTCGTTACTTAAAATTTTCTTCCGACTCTGACGTACCGTGGGCTCATTACCCGGTCTTATACAGGGTCCTCTAGGATGGCTTAGTTTCGGCGGTGGGGAGGTACGCCCTTAGACGCCTCAGACGCTCCAGGCTTCTCCGCCGCCTCCACCTCGCATCCCCAATGATCCCCTGGAATCTATATAATCGAAAATTTATACTTATGATTAACACGAATTCATCCTTATGATATAATATTCACTCCTGCATTCCTTTATAATAATTATTCCATTATTACCTAATAATCAGAAAACGAATTTCTCGTACATACGCCGTCTTTTCATGAAGACGCTCACTCTGTCTCTCTCATACTTACATATTTCGTATTTACTTTCTCACTCACTCTATGCCTCGTTTTGGAGGTTCCACACGGCGGAGGAGTAAACCCCTCTTCTTCATTCTGGTCATTCTCTCTCTTATCCCTACATACTTGCATTTGACTTCTCCTATGGGCCACGCGTTGACCCGTCATAGGCTCTCGATGTCACACACACATACATACATATCCACACATTTCCATTCGTCTTTTCTCATTCGTACTCTCGTTCGGTGACAACTTCTCCTCTGTTTCTCTGCATCTTTCTCGCTCTGGATTTCGTTTGATCTTTTCTCTCATTCCATTCATTCCTATTTCTTTTTTTGATTATTCACCATGCGGAGGTTCTGATGCAATGGTGTATGACATGCGATTTCTTTTGGATTATAATTAATTCATTCCAAATTTTCCAATAATTACACAAAATAAAATCATTTTGCCATATCTCAATTACTCAAAATTCTCATACTTATTAACCAGTTATTCAGATTCTACGTTTGTTACAACAATTGAAAATTCTATCTATATGCTTCGGATCCTATGCAATTTTATACGTCCGGCTTATCATTTCTCTTACTTGTCATTACAGAAAGAATATACTTTATAATTACGCAATTATCGTTCAAACATTTGTTCATCAATCTCTCAATTATTATAGGAAAAAGATTCGTTCACAATTTTCATTTCCACAGAAACCTTTACCCATGCATTACGAAATCTCCTGAAATCTTCGAATTTGGTCGTTGTTAATTAAAAAGGAAAACGTTAATTAAATAATGCGCTTGTTACGCTTTTGGGGTCTTTGTTGGATTCGTAGCCGAATTTTGGTGTCACCCCTCCTTCGTAGGCGAGAGCTAGGATTCGTATGTCGATAGGACATACGCCTTCTGAACCTCAGGACGCTGTTGGAGACGATTACTTCTCACGTTGCGGGTGACGTGTACCCAGCCCTCGAGACAACGCGTTGCTTGATTTCTTTCTTCCTTCGACCATGAACTCGGCGTATTTTTGAGTTACATAAACATTCAGTTCTCTGAATTGGAGACGATATACACATCCGGCCGATAGCGGACAGGGCATGTTCTTAAAAGTTTATTTAATTTTTTTCGTTGACGGTTGGGTGGTCCTCCGAAGTTTTTCTTCCATCGAAATTCCTTGTCTCGGCCATTGGTAATTTACTGGCCACGTGCAGCACTCTATACAGGCCATCCATTGATTTCCTCAAGACGTTGTTTCAAAAAAAAAATCGTAGCAAGGCTCGAACCCCTCATAAATTTAGGGAGAAAAGAACGAGACGACAAGGAACAAAAAATGCAAAGAAGAAAATTCTTTTCTCTGACCAATTTCTTTTCATGGAGATCTCGACTCGGTTTAAAAAAAATAAAATCTAATATTAAAATGCAATAACCGATAATCTACCGCCACCTTTACCATCACCGATGACCTGACCCAGGTACCCATGCTCATTCTTGATTTTACATTTTTACATCCGTTCACTCACGTACTTTCGGGAATTCAGTTCATAAAGTCTTCATTCGGGGATAAGGAAAAAGAGGATCACCGGTCACTTAGCTTTAGATGAGGCATACACGCTCTGTCTCTCTGTCTCTCCTGTTTTCCTTCTCACACACACCCAAAGAGACCGCCTGTGGTTCTCTCGAAGGCAAAGACTTTGCACTCGGCCTATATTAGTGTACCATGCACATTGCTTTTCGTTGTGCACAAAGGCCCACCACTTCTGAGTAATCTGATGCCATGGCCAAAGATTTCTTCAGCATCGACGGATGTTTTTCTTCACGCCCGACGATGGACGTTTTGTTATAAAGAGCTGCGATGTCGACGCCGCCATGGCGTCACCTCTCGATAATTTATGCTCACTTGAGACCATATTCGTGTCGACGGCTTGATTTGAAGACAGCCCGAACTATCCGAGTTCTCCAAAGAAAAAAAGCGTTTCTCTCGTATGACCAGGTCCCTTTCCTTGTATTGAATTTTATTGAGAATTACAAGATATAAGTAATCTCAAATCGATGCAAAAGTCTCGAAAGTCGCGGGACGTAACAGCTGTTATCGTAGGTTTAGTTACGTTTACGTATGGAAGGCCGTTGCAGGCTGGGATTGCGATCACCCAGCCGTCACGCTGTTACCGTAGATTTAGTTTCGGTAGTCCCGATCTCCCCCATACTTGAAGAATACCCTTTGGAGGACCATCCTCAAAGTAAAAAGTACCCCACGCCATAACACCTGGGCATTTTTCCGTTATCGATTATTAAGACACATTTTTTATTGAATTCGTGTTCTCGTTCGAATTTTACCGTTTCGTGTCTGTGTTAGGGCTTTATGTGTGTGCATGAGGTAAGCAGAAGAGTGGGATTGTAATCTTATTACGCGTGCGCGTAATCGTCCCCTCTTTTCGCGTTACCTTTTCGATCAAGCTATCGATCCGATATTCGCTCTCTTGCGGCGCGACTGTCGACCCGAGCGGTTCACCGCTCGGGGAGCTCCCGAGATGCTACCGTTTCTGCTCCCGTTTTGGTAAGAGTGCGCTATCGTTTGTTCTCGAGCTATCGTTTCGACGTTCTCGTTTTGCTGCTATCGTTTGTTACCGAGCTATCGTTTCGACGTTCACGTTCCGTTATCGTTTGTTACTGAGCTATCGTTTCGGCGTTCACGTTTTGCTATCGTTTGTTACCGAGCTATCGTTTCGACGTTCACGTTTCGTTATCGTTTGTTACCGAGCTATCATTTCGGCGTTCACGTTTTGTTATCGTTCGTTACCGAGCTATCTTTTGGTTCTCGTTTGGCCGCTACCGTTTGTTCTCGCCTAATTTTGACCTGACGTTACCGTTTCCGTTACCATGCTCCGTTCCCGTTATCGACGTTATCGTTAAGAATTTTTGAATTTCTCTTCAGCGTTACCGAATTTTTTTTTTTTGCTACCGACGTTCTCGCCGTTATCGAATTTGTTTTATCCGTTATCACTCTCTTTACCGTGCTATCGTTGCGTTTTTTTCGTTATCGAGATCTCGTTCTTTTTTTATTCGTTATCGAAATTTGGGTTCTGGTCTGGGGATTTCATGTGAGCTATCGATTTAAAAATAAATTAGCCTGAACCAAGGCCCCATACCATATTTTTCGTGTTGAGTTCATTTATTTCAGGTTACGTTTTCGAAGGCACTCGAGAGTTAGCCAGCCGTTCACGCCCTCTCTCCACAACCTACACACTGAGCGAATCGGGTATACCGTCACCGATCTCGCCATCCAACACGCCAGCATCGTTTACGTCTTTCTTTCGTTTGTTTCGTTTACGTCTTTCTAAAGTTCCGGTTAAGTTTCGCGGGTATGGTAATTCCCGCCGTTCAATTAAAAAGATTACCTGGCGCTCAACGGCTCTCCCGGCGTCGAGGAGGGTGAGATGGGCTGAAGGTGACGCGAATCGCACGATTCCCGTCACAATCATTCTATATTTCTATTATATATATAGAAATGTATAAAGATGATATATATATGTGTATAGATGATATATATATGTATAATCGAGGCTTCCGAGACAACAAGCGCGATATATATAGCATACCGTCTACTTGGAGCGCTACCATCGAACGAGAGCTCTGGTGAAAGTACTGTCGCTTGGACTCCCCACCCTCCTGAGAGAAAGCCGGACAACTCAGAAGTATGCGCAGTCTGCTCAATTTGAGTCAAAAATCTTACAAATTACAGTTACGGAATACAGGCGTTTTGGAGGGGGAAAACGTTGGGCCCCACTATAGAAGTTTCACTTAAAAAATTATCACGTTGTATATCGTGTAAAATCTAAAAATCAATCATATTTGTATTGTATTCATTATTATAAAACTATTTAGCACCTTTATAAGATAAACGTCGTATTGTCGACATGAAACCCAACCTAATATAAGATGTACGTAATGAAATGCGAATATTCGACTACTACGTTGGTAGAATATTCTGCTACGTTGGTGCGTTAACGGCATTACTCTCTTTAACCCGCAAGTCTCGTACGGCGCGCACCATGCCATCCATCCCCTCCACGTCCCAGCGAGAAGTATGGATTGTACTTTTCAGGTGAAGCGTCATGCGGGTGCATTCGCTATGTGTAAGTCAAATGTTTTATGACCGATTTAAAACGTTTATGATATCGAGTTGCTCTAAATTCTCCCCTTTCAGCATCGTCAAGAATGTTAAGCATTTCGATGTTAGCAATGTTTTCCACAATATGAACTATTCTGTCACATTTAACCCCTTGGTAATCACTGAAGAAGACAAGAGCGAAAATAAAAATAATTAAAATTACGGAAAGAACATTTTCGCGTAGTGTGAACTGGAAATTGAATATGTACCGTCTATAAAACTTCACACTCATTAAACCTTTATATACCATAACCTGTAATAACAACAGTAAAAATATTATAAATCTTTATTATTCGTCCGTTTACTGCTATGGGCGCATGTGTCAAGTACTAGTAACACTGGATGTCGTATGCGATATTGTGGTATCGCATGCGGTAAACCACTCGTTGTAAAGCATGCGATAACTTTCGTATGCGATCGACGAATCACCGCTCAGGAATACCATTGTAGCACTCCATGCAATAATCTAGTGATTTCCTCCAAATATCGCATGCGATTAAATTCAAGAATAGAGCCTCTGTGATAAGATGACTCAAAAAATCGCGTCACACACCTCAATTATTTTTTTTTTGCCCTTCTATCCTTGTATTCCTCCGTACCTCCAGCGTTAACACGTCCAACTATTGACAGTATATTCGGAACTGAATCCCCGTTGCTACTCCCCGTACAATTCTCATAGAATCGCGGGAACATAAAAAAAACAATTTTTTTTCCTTCACCCCTCCTTTTGTGGACATCATCGAGGCTTGTCTGTTTCGATCGCAAAGTACCTTTGAGCCCCATCAACACCTGCCCTTGCTATTCATGATCTTTCACAAATTTTCGTCTGTTAATAACGAATAGAGACCGTGATAAAAATAAGTACCCTCGCTACCACCACTACCTATATGTGCATCACCCCATCCACGACCACCGCTACTATTACCGGGGCAAGACCTCCCTTCCTGCTGCTGTCCCTGCCCTGATGACCCCCAAGAATTAACAGCCTCGCCCGAACAGATGCGGATGGTTAGGGAGAGCATCACCCAGACTCACTTGCTCCCAGATCGACTCGTGCTCTCAGCAAGTTCGACCCAATCAATGTCCCAAGGGAGTGCCAGGGGTCTCCGACGATCGTGTCGCGGTCAGAGTCCTCGTACTCGAGCTCAGGGGGAGGGAAGTGGGTGGGTGGGTCGAGGAGCTGCTGGCACCCTGGGGCTGCATCACAGTACTCTACCGACTCGATTTCGGTGACCAGTCTGGACGCTTGTCTCCACTTCCACTCTTAGTCGTCGACCGGAGCTGTCCGGGCTGATGAGGGGGGGGGGGGAGGAGGTCATCACTATCCCTTCCTCCCACAGATGAGTTGCTCAGCCGTCCCCTAACACGATTCTGGCAGGTATTGAAGTCTGATTCGGGCCATCCGTAAATACCGCAAAAGTGGCGCCCAACAAGAGGGCTCCGACAGATCGTGAAAATACCCACCGCTGTGGATTAATTGATGAAAATTAATTCATTTGCAGAGGTAATAACTAAGAGGCTGACACGGTCAGTAGAGACCCACTCTGAGATTCCCTTTCCTGAGCTGCTCCACCTCCCCTCAGGCAGTGTCCCCTACCCATTATACCCCTTCCTCTACCGTCCCGGAGACAGCCGCAATCTGTAATACCTTAGTTCAAGTCCGAGTTTGAGTTTGTGTACGCGTCAAACTGTCATGGCCAATTTGGCTCTGCCATAAAGGAGTGTGTAACACAAAAATAAGGATGATTCGAAACGAATGTGGTAAGCAGCCTGGATAGCTCAGTTGCAAGAGCACTCGACCGGTAATCGAGAGGTCCAGGGTTCGAACCCCGGTCCTGTCCATGTTGCACTTATTTCGAATTGTAAAAACACCGGTGAGATATCTGGCTGCAGAAAAGGGGTAGGGGTGAGGAACACTGAAATAAAGTACAAGAGCACCGCCGAATACATTTGTCCCCAAAGAGGTTCCAAATTGCCTTTATTATTATAAAGTTGTTATCTTATCCAAAGTTATCGCGAGTTGTCTAAAACGCCGTGAAGAAACAAAAAAGGAGAGAGAAATCCGTGGAGCAAAACCGAAAGAGCTTGAGCAAGATGGCGACCCGAGTTATCACGAGGCCGGCTTTTCCGAATTTTCCCGTCACCGAAGCTGAGATATACGCCGAGATATTCTGTGTATGGAGCGAGAACCCAAGATATTATATCTTTGCCGAGCAAGTTCAATCGGTTTAGAAGTGATGAATTAACACAATGATCACCGATGCCGAAATTATTTTAGGGTATGTAATAGCCGGATTATTTTTCTATGGAGCACGTGTTGTTTCGTATGGTTATATAATACGTTGAGACAACTACCACGAGTTGATTCGTGAGAATTCCAAGTGATTCTGGTTCGATACGAGAATGGCCGAAAAACCGAGAATGAGTACGACCGAACAATAACCGATGTATTAGAGTTTTCTGGTTGAAGATAACGTTTTTCCACGTATTGAGCGGTAGATCGATTCGTTAATAATGAGGAGTAACCAATCCCTCTTTCCCGAGTTTGTCCGGAAACTCTGAGAGAGTGTGCGCGAGGAGAGTTGCCCGAGAGGTGCTGCCGCCGGGGAATTGCGCGCGAGAATTCGAATGGGATTTCCCCATCATGAATCCTTCCTCTAATCCGGTTTTTTGCAGGTACAATATTCATAACCAAAACTGTTTATTTTTGCTATTCACTGGAACTTATATTTCAAATTGTGTGTGCGACGCTAAATTTTAACAATATTTG
This sequence comes from Rhorus exstirpatorius, assembly GCA_963564615.1. Taxonomy (NCBI): domain Eukaryota; kingdom Metazoa; phylum Arthropoda; class Insecta; order Hymenoptera; family Ichneumonidae; genus Rhorus; species Rhorus exstirpatorius. The sequence goes on from OY751318.1 coordinate 6,885,889, forward strand.
GGGCTAAAAGTTAGTAAATCGTATGTATTTTGGCCTCTCAATAACTAGATAAATGCTTGTTGACGTCATTTTTAAAGTGATGAATTTGAAATATTTTCTATGATCCCCCTTCTTAGGTAGTGTTTTCCTAATACGCAAAATATTTGAAAAAATTTCAGGTGTAGCAATTTTGGGTTCTAGGTCAGAAAATCCCAGAAAATACATCCCATGCAAAAACATCCCAAACAAAAAAATCCCATGACAAAAAAATCCCACAACAAAAATTACCCACGACCAAAAAATCCCACGACAAAAAGATCCCATAACTAAACATATACTGTCATATTAACATAGCGCCGATAATTATCTCCATTTACAAAGTAGGTTGCAATATAAAATATATGAGTTCCAAATTTTAAATCTATCAATTTTTATTTGTACACAAAGAACGATCGCTTACAATATTTTTCATAAAAAATTTATTACAAAATTAATGTTCGAGGTTATGCGCAACTCCACGTAAATACTGCAATTTATCGACAGTACCCCAGGTTTTCACGACATTCAGTAAACGTCGATCATGGTTTTTGTATTTCCGTTTCTTCGGCGGAGGCTCATCACCACTAACAAGCTGTTCCATTTCAAATTCGGCCGACCCTTGCTCATCACGAAGGAAGTCAATGAAATTCCAAATCGTAACATGAGCAGCTTGAACACGTATATTAAAGCCGTTATGCCGTCCTTTAATAGGGTTGTTCGTCCGTTCGACTCCATCAATTGTAGATTGGAAATGATTCCATACTCCGATATCATAAATACTTTTTTCGCGTTCACCACGGTGCGTTAGCTTACCAATCCAAGTTTCGTCCATATAATCCAATAATTTGCTCAAATCTTTTTCATTTTCAACAAAAAAACGGCAGCTTAATCATCGACTCATAGACGGCAGTAACGTCAGTAACAGGTACATATGCTAAAGCATAAAACATCTTCAAATGCAACGCATAATCACCGTCAGATCCAAAACGTCCTTGTAGCCCAAAATTCTGGATTTTCCGTTGAATACATTGCGAATAATGGAACAGGCATCTTTTTATAGTACAATTAGGAAAAACTTTTTTTACAGCAGTTATGAAAGCAAGTTCAAAATCCACCTTTAGGGCTTAATCGAGGCTCCAATAAACACAACTGGCGAAGAACACTGACATACACTGATGTAGATTTACCAGTAACGAGCACGTAAACTAAAGGTATTACCTTACCCTTTATCAACCCATGAATGGAATATAATTGATAAAATATATTAGGAACAGTCCTAAAAGTTCCATCAGCATACCATCGATCACATGAACACAACATATTCAAATTCTGATGAGTTGCAAAAATCAAAAATCGTTCTTTACATTTAACTTCGTGATCACGTGAATCACAACACAAAAATAAATCATTCTTAGCAGTCCTCTTGTATTCATCACCAATAACGAGCTGAACGACTGTATTAGGGTTAGGTGGAACAATTTTCTTATCGGAACGAACTCGACAAACAGTGCGACTGATATTACCACGACTAGGTAATTGTCCAACCGTAGATTCCGAGACATCATGAACAGCACGATTTATCACCCGGCTTGTTGGCACATTTGAGGTTGATGCCGTAGCTTTAATATTCGCCATGACCTTACAGGCTTCGACCTTGGCAATGCTGGGTAAATGATTATGCTCCGTTTTATCCAATACAACACCGAATAAAATATTCCATTCAATTATTGTACTAAACAGACATGAATAATAAAATAACAATAACAGTAATCAATATAAAATACAAACCATCTTCAGCCTTGCTACTAGTAAAACAACGTGCAGTACATTTATTTTTTACATGATTAAAGGATAACACCACTGTAAAAATCTAATAATGCACAATTTTTTTTTGTGATGGAAGAAAAGGTAATAAGATAATAATATTTGAGGAAGTTATTAGGCATATATTTAAGTATAATACAAAAAATTATTATCAAAACATTGTGACGAACCGAGGTATCGCTACGTGCGGTCATTGCAACACAACAGAGTCATCAGATTCCAGAGAGTACGCCGACGCTTGCGACAGTCACTCTCTGGAAACTCGAGCAAACCGCGCGTCAGCAGATTCCTCTTTTCGTCCTCGGACTCTTGCTACCTTACCATATGACCTGGTTTATCCGATCCCTTGCATCACATATGATCACATATGATGGATTACCCCTTGCATCACCAGATTTCGTAAATCATCGAGATTTCCATCCATCGATGATTTCTCAACTCATGGGTTTCGAAATCATCGAGACCTACATCGATCGATGATTTCTCAATCCACCCCCACGAGACCCTTGTAGCCGGACGCCCAAAGCTAACGAGGGTTCTCTCGACATATTATCAAATTAGTCTTAATACGACGCTCTTAGCAATCGGTCGAGAGATCCCGTTCCTTAGCGGCAAGTCCGTTCGCGTACTTAGGTTCTCGTGGGCGTGATTGACGTGATCTTTTCAAACCCTTGTTTTAAACAAGCGTCGTGTAAGAACTCATTAAGTGAAGGATCACCTTAGCGGTGCTTCACTGCCTCTGTGATATAATTGTTCGTGCCAATTACCTTAGCGGCATTGCGCGTCAGTGTATCATAGAGTATAACATTCAACCTTTGTAACAACTTAAACTATCATTGTAAAAGTGACTGATCGATCTGTGTTCTTGAATAAATACATTCGTGTGAAACCACCTGTTCTCCTTCATTGCATCACAGCTCATCTGATCATCACCAACTACAACTATATACAAGGTGAGGTGCTACCCAGCTTAAATAGGACAGAGAATCTATTCGCCGGGGCCTTTGACTTCAGCGAATAAAATAATAATAATAATAATAAGTTACCACGGGATAAATAACCCGTGTGCAACAACATATTCAAAAATGGCAACACTGGAGCCATTCTCGCGAGACATGCGGCACGCAGTGTCACTGTCACAAATTTGAATTTGAAAAAAAGCACTTAATCTAAAGATATATTAATAGCTACAGAAATACGTAGAGGATTTTCGAGAAGTTAATTTAAACATTATTTATTAACAAATAAGTGCCCTCTCTTTTGTCGAGAATTAAAAATTTTCATTCAAATACTCGCCAATTACACAAAAATCAATATTTTTAAAATCCCCTACGTATTTCTCTAGGTGTAGACATGTAGATTAAGTAGTTTTTTTTCTAGATTTAAATTTGCATATGAAATTCTGCAGCACTGCGTGCCGCAGAATTCATTCAGTTTCACGAGAATAGCTCCAGTGTCGCCATTTTTAAATATTTTTTTATCATAAATTTTTGTATTATACTTAAATATATGCCTAATAACTTCCTTAAATATTATTATCCTATTACATTTTTTCCATCTAAAAAAAATGGTGAAAACAGCGCTTTTCTTTTGTTTTTACAGTGGTGTTACCCCTCAATACAACGCCAGGTTACTTTCTCCGCAGAATGACGATAACAAGTGTATAAAAATCCATCCAAACTCAGGTTTTTGCCGCCTTTTTGATTAATAACGAACGTTAGCGGCATTTTAAAATATTAACAACTAAAATTGAAGAAACGAAATATAATCAACGATTAAGAGTCATCGAGCACACGTGACCAACTCGGAATCGAGGGTAGCGCCTCTTGCGGAAAATTTTGAAAAAAAATGTATGTCGAGGTTAGCGTCGCTTGCGGCAGATATGTCAACTAATGCATTCAGCGAAAAGTGACGGTTGTCGATAGGGTATGTAGTTACAGTGACGGCGCATGTTTCATGCGAAGGGCCCCGATTGCCTCGATTGACCCTCAAAGCCCTCAAGTACCGGAGACGTGTCCCACATATTACATGTATCCCACCGATCCATGTGCCGGGTAGAGTAAATATACTCTCCCTCTCTCTCTCTCATGCCATATATTTTCCATGTCAACGATCAATCTCTCATGGCTCTATTTGTCGAATTCTCTCTCTATTTTATGGAATATACATTGTAACGGAACCAAGTTTCTGACGTACCAACACAACACATTACCCAGGCAGCGACGTTTCGACTGATGGTAACTCCCGCGTACCCTGACTTTCCAACACTCGCTAGATCACGATCGATAGAGATCAGAACGTGACGCATAGTACCTGACCAAGACACATAGAGTAGTAGACGAATAACAATAATAAACCTGCGCAAACAACCTGAGCAAACAAGTTTCGCTGATGACTATGGCCCCACGCGAGACACCACAGCCGCGACGGGTATAAAAGGCCGAGCAAACGACGGACGAGCACCATTCAACCATTCCTTTTCTTACCGTTCGCTCCCGAACACCTCTACCTATAAGTGCTAGTATCAGCATCGCGTCTGACGCTAGCATTAGGACCTTCCTATAAAAACCCTTCGGTTGCGAAGTGATCGTATTTCCGAAAAGTAATATATATATTACTTTTCGGATGGAGCACCTCAACAATTGAATCACAACAACCACAGCACGACAACAAACCCAAACACAGATCGACTACAACACCAAACACGGATTTCTAACGATGAGAGTGACTTCTAGCTCAAACTCATGTAAAATATTTAAACGACAACAAAAGTACAACGAAAATATTTAAAAATAAAAATTCTGTTTCTAATACAGACTTATTTTTCTCATGATTTCCGATTACCTCCATTAGTAATTTTTTATTGTTATTTTATTTTATAAGACATTAAAAATCATACCATATTATCATATCATATGAAGTTTTTTGTAAAAAAAAAAATTTGGATAATTTTTAAAAATTCTAAAAATATAGAAAGAATTGTTTTCCCACGACGCGACCAGGCTTAAAATTTGTTAAATAAGAACTAGTTCTTTTGAGAATGTTCCAAAAAAAATCGAAGGATATGAACAATGTTCAAAATGAGATTTTAATCTATGAATTGAAAAAAATCAAGCAAATAATTTTTTGATATTATTTGCGTCAAATTTTTTAAAAATTCAATGAAAAACACACAATTTGAAAAAAAAACATTCATATTGATGCATTTTTGAAAAAGTTATGAGCATTCAAAAATAAAAACATCTGAAATTTTGAAAAATTCATATCTCGTGAACGGCTGGATAAAAAAATTCGAAAAAAATCATGGAGCTCTTTTCCATAGAGTACAAAAAGATAAAAAAATTAAGACCAAATAAAAAATGTCAATTTCGATAGTAGGTTGAGTTGGCATGGAATGCCTCATATATACATACGTATACATATCTATTAGACTGTCTCAAAAAAAAACTTTTATTTTTTTTTTTATTTCCCAATTCATGAAACCATAGTTAATAACATAATATTGAACCGCGTGAAAGGAAATCACCGTGCGATTTTTTTTTGAGGTGACGCATTGAGTTTTTGTATTCACCAATTGATTAACACGTAAAAAATGCAATTCCAACGGTTGTAGGGAGATAATAATTTTTCTATACAACGGACGGAACTCTGTATGGTAGCGTTTGACAACTTATATGTTTTATTCAAAATGGCGCGTCCTAGAAAATTTTTAACCGCACGATCTTCGATATGTTTAAGATTGCGTTAAACGTGGTTTTTAATCTTTTCGAAAAATGGGTACCTAGGATAAACGCCTAGCTGCCTCGACTAGGCCACAGTAAAATGTTGAATTATATTCGTCAAATACATGAAATACAGAACCGACAGCGATCGGTAGGCGGTCGAGGTGCGGCTCTGGCGATCACCGAAGTTAAGAAGCATTGGTCGAGGCCAATACTTGGAGCGGTGACCGCTTAGCCGCGCGCTGGCTGGCGCATCGAATCGCTGAGCGGGAGGCTATCTTTCCAGAGGCTGAGCGCCCGCCTAGGTAGCACGAATTCTGGCAAGAGAGCCGACTGTATCGGCACAGGTTTTCCGCAGGTTCCCTGTGCCCTCGTGCGAATGCGATACAGAAGAGGATAGAAAAGAGCGGCTGCGGACAACACTCGGGGGGGGGGGGGGGGGGGGGGGCGGGCTGACGGAATGGAGGAATAGTGGAAAAAGGGGACAGCTTAAAGGGGAAGGATCCCAAAGCAATGGAACAATATAATAAAAAAATACATGAAATACAGTAGTAGTATTAGTAGTAGGGTGGGGACTTGTCTCGCTGGGTTAGACTAAAGACCCTCGCACAATGGGCAGATAGTTTTTCTGTTCATTTTCAGGACTTTTAGTTTTTGTTGATTTCGTAACCTTTTTAACACAGACCCAGTGTTTCGGAAGGACCTACAAATTTTTTAACAGAGTTTTATGATAGATGGTCAAGATTTTAAGGAAAGAGAAAACGTGTTGAGAAAACGTGAATATTAGGGTGTTTCAGAAAAAAATTTTTTTTAATTTTCCTCCAAACAGGTTTAAAAGTTTCATTTAGGTATACAAAGACTCCAGTTAAAATTTAAGATTTTAATATTTACATTAAGAGGTGGCGCATCGCTCCTTTCGATTTCCCATAAGAATAACATAGGAAACATTTTTTTGCTGCTTCTGATTTTTATAACTAGCTAACAAAGCATCGTACCAGAAATCTCAATACATATTTTTGTAGGAAATTGAACGCTCTACAAAAAAGGTCTCCTGTCAAAATTTCGTAAACTAACTGTATCACAGTTACAGCCTGTCAAAAGTTGAGTTACCTATAATTTCACCTTTTTTTAATATTACAGCGAATGCAGGTCTTATAAATAAAGTGGACATGATTTTTTTCTGTAAAGTATGCATTCAACTATAACTAGATGATAACTAATAATTACAGCAACAATAAAATAATTTTTCAATATAAATTTGGTCGGAAAATGTTTATTATTTATTTTTAATGGTAATTTTGCTTCCTCATAGAGGAAGCTTTGTGACGGTCGAAATTTTTTTTTCAGTTTTCAATGTCAATGAGCTTAAAATGTCCCAAAACATCGAAAACTCATATCTAGAAAAAAATGTCCGGATGTGTGTGTGTATGTGTGTGTGTGTGTATGTATGTATCTTCTGGCACTGTAAAATTGAAACGTCTATAACTCGAGAACGGTTTGAACTACAGAACTCCCGTTTTGCACATATGTTAATCGATACAACTTCTTCGTTTTCTGTAAATTTTGTAAAAATTCTCCAAGATTTACAAATTTTACGTCATTTTGAAATTTACAAAAAAACTCTGTGGTTGCTCTAACTTCCGCAAATTTTAAGATTTATGGCTAATTTTTTTCATATAAATAGGTTATCATGATAGGAAGGTTAGTATTGAGTTTGCGACATATCGGTCGAACGGTTCAAATTTTATGATTTTTCAAAATTTCCTGAAAATTCGAGTTTTTTAATTAAATCGTCGAAATACTTCAATTTTTGCAAATTTAGTTAGATATTATGTATTAATCTGCACAAGCACTTTATTCTCTAAACTTTATTCGCTAAACTTTATTCTTTATTCTCTTTATTCACTTTATTCTCGAAGAGGTTGTATAGATTAAGGGAGGGGGGGGGGGGGGGGGGTAGGGTTTTGAGGGTTCAAAAAAAGTGATTTTTTTTTATTGCATATTATGAAAGTATAGTAACTCAAGAATGATGTCTGTTAATAGGAAGTCAATCGGAGCAAAACTCACAAAGATATAGCTTTGAAAGTAGGCGTGTCTCGAACGACTACCTGAGCTGTAACCGCTCAGCAGGAAGGCAGCTGTTTCTCAATCTCTTTTGTTATTGTCCCTAAGCAGTTTACAGAAAGGTCCAAAAAAGGATGGGAACTCGTTTGCGTAATTTAGTCAAAAAAACTGTGACTGATAGTGAAACCAAAACTGGAAAAAAAATCCAAAAAAAAACTCTCTCAGGTAAAGGGAAACTGACTGCAAAAATGATTGATAAGCTCACCCAGTACTATGGTCGTGCAATTCGTTTCAATTCTAATTCTGTAGAAGAAATGAAAAAAGCCATTTGGGCTACTTACTATTATTATGCCTCAACCGATGCAAAACCACAACACGAAAACTGCCCTAGCGGAGAAGACTCATGGTGTGAATGGCAGAAAGCTGCAGCTTCAAACAAGCTGAATAATTTCAAACACTCATATTCTGCTCTACCAACTGATGTTTTACAAGGAATCAAGCCAATTTATGAAGATTTAAGCAAAGATGCTCTCCTAGAGCGATGTATTGGCGGATTCACACAAAATAATAATGAGAGTTTGAACCAGCTTATTTGGAAGATTGCGTCGAAAGTTGAGAGTGGTTCAGCAATTATCGTCCAATTTGCATCTTCAGTGGCTGCTTGTGTTTTCAATGAAGGCTGTAAAGCTTATTTAACCTTCCTAGAAGAGATGGGAATCAGTACTGGTCCAAGTTGTCATGGATGGGCGCTTCTAACCGACGATATTCGAATGAACAGAGCAGATGAGCGAGCAGCTGAAACCGCTAAAAATGATAGAATTCGCCGCAGACTTAATCAAAAAGATGCTTTGGACATTCTTGACGAAAGTTCTATACTCTATGGTCCCGGCATTGATGATTCTATGTGAGTAAAATAAAAAATAAATAGCTTACTAAGTTTTATCAGGGTCTTTTCGCTACGAAAAACTTTAAACGCGTTTTTCTCAAATCGATATTTTTTGAGTCGGTGCACTCTGTATCTCAAAATCTATTCAACCGATCGTTCTCAAATTTTTTACAGTATTTCCTTACATAATTTATGAGGTAACCCTGTTGAGATTTTTTCGTTTTTGATTTTATTTTTTTTATTATTAACAACAATAGTCATGAATTTAGGCCAAAAATCGGTATTTTCACTTTCAAGTCTTGTAAAAAGTTCAAAAATTAAAAAAAAATGGAAAAACTCGACAGAGATACCTAGAGGGACATAAAAATTAAAGGAAAAACTTTGGTTATTTCATTTCAGATGATCCAGTGCTGAGGTATGACGTGCACCGCAAAATGTATTTTTTCTGAGGCGCCTGCGAAGAATTGCTGCCATTCGGTCAATTTTCAATATTTTTCAACCAATATTTCACAGAATATAGTTCAATTACTACTCTTTAATGTACAATAATCAGAAATAAATTTACTTTCACCGTACGCCCAAAAAAAAATCTGTAAAAACCTGTTTTTTTCTGCCTTCAAAACCCTACCCCCCCCCCCCCTTAACATATGAGCCGTTCGCTCAAAGAATGACCTAAGTCGATTTAGGTCGTTTTTGGGATTTAGTTACCAGTGCGTAGGTATGAGTCCTAAAAGTATGTTTGCTAAGTTTCGTAAGATTTCGGCCATTATTGACCTTTTTGTGATTGGTTGAAACTGCGCGTCTAGAGTATTGTCGTTGTTAGTCGTCGCCGCGCGGCTGCGTCTCTAGTCTCGCGCTCCAGCTGTTGATGTGCGCTGTGGTACCCGCGCGGTACGTGATAATATCGTTTGCTCTTTTCTGTCACTAATAAATTCGTGACAGAATTCGGAATTCGGAAATTTAAGATGGCGGATCCAATATGGCGGGCTAAAATTGCAAAAAATCCTTTGACGGAAGTGAAAGTCGGTACTAAGGGGTTTCCAGGGTCGCTGATAACGAATCTGCACTCGGAATTTGGGAATTCAAAATGGCGGATCCGATATGGTCGACCGAAAATACAAAAAATCGTCCAATGTCAGTGAAAGTTGGTACTCGGGGTCTCTTGGGGTACCTGATAACGAATTAGTACTCACAATTTGGAAATTGAAATAGTGGACGTAGAATGCAAAAAGTGGTTCGATAAAGGTAAAAGTTAGTACTCGGAGGTTGATGTAGTCCCTGACTACGAATTCACGGTCAGACTTCGGGAATGCAAGATGGTGGATCTAACACGGCGACTTGCATGCGAAAAAACAATGCTTATCTAGCGTAAGATCAGTACAAAGATATTTCTGGAGCCGTTGATTGTAAATTGCATGTGACACGGCCGATGCAGACTTGAGAAACCGTTCATTCAAGGTCAATTTTTCATACTAGAGTACGATATACAAACGTACTGCATATACGATTGAGGAAATGGAAACCTCAATTTTCTCCAAAAAGTACCGCTCTTAGTCAAATCCAGAGACACAAACGAGGACATGGCGGTTGATGTCTCCGTTTCTAATTTTTTTTTTTGTAATTTTTTTTTGAATTTTTTTAATATTTTGTCGTTTTTTAGATTTTTTTTTCGTTTTATGTTATTTATTTATTTTTTTCTTCGTTTAAAATTTTTTTTTTTCGTTTTTTGTAATTTTTTATTTGTTTCATTGTTTTTTTTTCAAATTTTGAGTGCATATTCGTTATTAGTGACTCCGAAAACCCCTGATTACCAACTATTATTTTCGTCAAACGACCTTTTGCATTTTCGGTCCACCATATTGGATCCGCCATCTTGAATTTTAAAATTTTGAGTGCATATTCGTTGTCAGCGACCCCGAAAACCCCCGAGTACGAACTTTTACTTTCGTCAGACGACTTTTTGTATTTTTGGTCCGCCATATTGGATCCGCCATCTTGAATTTGCTAACTTCAAGTGCGGATTTGTTATCAGCGACCCTGAAAATCCCCGAGTACAAAGTTTCAAGTCGATTACACGTAAAGAAAGATGTGTGCTTGAAAGGGTTAAGTAGTTCGCCGAAAAAACGACCTAAATCATTTTGTATTAATTATACATTTCAGTGTTGTTAAAATGTATTTAACAACGATTTTATGGTCTTAAATCTTTATTCAGGAGTGTGTCTTCGAAGTTAAATTCAAAAAATTATACATTTTTGCACCTAACAATTTGCCATACAATGCTGAATCTTTAAACCGCTTTTTCTCAAAACGACCAAATTTGACTTAGGTCATTCTTTGAGCGAACGGCTCATATGTGCAAAACGGGAGTTCTATAGCTCAAACCGTTCTCGAGTTATAGACGTTTCAATTTTACAGTGCCAGAAGATACATACACACACACACACACACACACACACACACACACACACACACACACATCCGGACATTTTTTTCTAGATATGAGTTTTCGATGTTTTGGGACATTTTAAGCTCATTGACATTGAAAACTGAAAAAAAAAATTTCGACCGTCACTAAGCTTCCTCTATGAGGAAGCAAAATTACCATTAAAAATAAATAATAAACATTTTCCGACCAAATTTATATTGAAAAATTATTTTATTGTTGCTGTAATTATTAGTTATCATCTAGTTATAGTTAAATGCATACTTTACCAAAAAAAATCATGTCCACTTTATTTATAAGACCTGCATTCGCTGTAATATTAAAAAAAGGTGAAATTATAGGTAACTTCACTTTTGACAGGCTGTAACTGTGATAAAGTTAGTTTTACGAAATTTTGACAGGAGACCTTTTTTGTAGAGCGTTCAATTTCCTACAAAAATATGTATTGAGATTTCTGGTACGATGCTTTGTTAGCTAGTTATAAAAATCAGAAGCAGCAAAAAAATGTTTCCTATGTTATTCTTATGGGAAATCGAAAGGAGCGATGCGCCACCTCTTAATGTAAATATTAAAATCTTAAATTTTAACTGGAGTCTTTGTATACCTAAATGAAACTTTTAAACCTGTTTAGAAGAAAATGTAAAAATTTTTTTTTTTCTGAAACACCCTAGTGAATATATTATTGATCTCTGAGAATGCTGTCCGAAAATTTCAGTTATCTTTCTCGCACTCATATGTCAGTTAATCCACCTTCACAGACTCTTAAGAATTTAAATGGAAAGTTATTATTTAAACAAAGAAAATTATTCAATGAATAAATAATATTTTTAAAGGATCAAAAACTGACGTACGAAAATTTTCAATGTAAAAATAGTATTTATCAAAACAAAATATTTTTTTCTACACGAAAAAGTTTCTATTAAAATTTTTGATAATTTAATTTTCTCAATAGACAGGCACATCGAGTTCGGTTAAATTGAACAAATTGAATGTATTTCATGTGTTTGACAGATATTATTAAACATTTCACTGCGGCCTAGTCGCGGAAGCTAGGCGTTTATCCTAGGTACCCATTTTTCGAAAAGGTGAAAAACCACGTTTTACGCAATCTTAAAAATTTCGAAGATCGTGCAGTTAAAAATTTTCTACGACGCGCCGATTCAAAGAAAATATATAAGTTGTCAAACGCTACTATACAGTGTTCCGTGTGTTGTATAGAAAAGTTATTATCCACCTCCAACCGTTAGAATTAGATTTCTTACGTGTTAATCAAATGGCGAATACAAAAACTCAATGCGTCACCTCTTAAAAAAATCGCACGGCAATTTTCTTTCACGAGGTTTAATATTATGTTATTAATGTTGTGCCCCAGATTTCATCATGTAAGTTTTATTAAAATCAGGACAGTTTAGCAATCGATTGTGCTATGAGATTAATGATTCAGCAATTGTACAAACGTAGCAGTTTAAAGGGGACTATTGCAACACGCATACTGCTGAGTAGACATCGTACGATGCAACTGTTTCGGGGATTGAGCCGAAAGACCATCAATTAATAAGGTCAAGTAATTATATAAAAAGGCAGTCTTCTGTTGGTAATGGGGCTGTCAACTATTACGAGCTGTCCCGAGCGGAAGCTATCGTTGGTTACAGACAAGTTGGTCTCAAGGCAAATAATCAAGAACTACATTGTAACAAATATCATCACGAATAAAACTAGACCGTAATTTTGTAATACTCGAGTTGGAGATTTACTCAACCTTGACAATCACCCACAAACCCGTCCTCGACGATTTCATCCCCACGTGACGAAATTCGCGGGCACAACATTAACTATGGTTTCATGAATTGGGAGATCGAAAAAAAAAATTAAAGTTTTTTTTGAGACAGTCTAATATGTATATATTCATAACAAGAAAAGGACAAGAGGATATAAACATCAATCGATTTCAGTTTGTATTTCGTCTCATTCCGTTTCGTTAAGTAACATTAAGTTCATCGTAATCCCGTCGTAATAAGAGTGGGAAATTTTAAAATAACTTAAAAGTAAAATAACTTAACTTTAATGGGATATTTTTGTTGTGGGATGTATTGTCATGGGATTTTTTTATTGTCGGATTATTTTGTCATGGGTATTTTTTGTTTAAGATTTTTTTTACTGGGATATTAGTGCATGGGATTTTTTTAACCGGGATTTTCTGACCGGATACCGCAATTTTGATGTCACGCTGCACCTTGAAGCGCGGGTGGATTATCCACCGTATTCGTCAGGAAATATTTCATTAGAAATAAAAGTAAAATTAGACCTGACAGCGGATCAGTCACTTTTTTATTAGCGTCTTCTCGCTGCTTTTTTCGCTCTCTCGTTGCATCTAATACTTTTCCTCCACTTTCTCCTTCGGAATGCTAGCATGTGTACGCTACACCACAATATTGTTTTATGGAAAAAAAAAAAAAAAAAAAAAAAAAACAAAAAGTAATCTTAAAATGTAATAACCTAATGAATTTAATGTAATTGTATAATAATAATAATATTAATAATGGTAATGAATATATAACAATAAATTAAAAAGCACCACAGCCATGTGCAATACTAAGATGTCCCGCTTACACACTAGGCTGTCGATAAGCTTCACTATTCTTCATGTTCGCATAATTCGTTTCTTTCCAAATTTTTCGTTTCTTTTAATTATTGATAAGCTTACCATTGTACGAATTAAGAATTCATTATTTCATTAATCCACTTTCACTGCAACGGTGATTGCATCTACTCACGGTGAAAAGCTATTAGTTAGGCGGTTTATATCAACTAAAATGTTAATAGTATTGACATGACGGTGAACTTACAATTCAGAAACTGGATTTGAGAGTTATCGCCAGGATATTTTAAGGGATTATGGACATGTTCGGTAACTCATCGTTTCAAGGTTTTGTGCTGATTATCGTATTTTAGTGGGCAAGAACCGGAATAATACATTTCACGAAAAGTTTTCGCATTCCAGCTAAAAAAGTATAACTGTAAATCTATTGCTATTCATTCATATAAAAGAGGTTTAAGCAGGTTGTAGTGTTATTTTCAGGCATGAAAAGATTTTTCCAATATTAAATATTGTTCAAAAGCCGTGAAAAATTGATCTTTCCAGTTAATGTAGCGATACTCTAACTGTAGAATGGTCTAGGAATTTCTTAACTGTATTTATATTGTAAGCACTGAATTCCTCACAAAAAATACTAGAAAGCTACATTTTTCATCCCCGTAACACTAGTACATTAAATAGCTGAAAATTTGGATGTACCCTCCCCTTAATGATCTTTTTAGGCAAGAAGTTTCTGATCAAATACCCAAAGAATCGGGCAATCGTAGAAAAATTACAATTCGGTAGTCATGTGTGATGTCAGAGCCCGAACTCTTGTAGCGTTGCAGCTTTTACAGAGAACATGATCATCTAGGGGATAACAGCCACGTCCTTCACTATCAGATGATAGTACGAGGCCGCAGTCCTCACATTTGTAGCACTGAATGTGAAAGCTTCTGTCGAGAGCAACCACTCGCACTGTCTCGTCCTGTCCTGGCTCTGGCATTATCGGTAGCTTACAGACACAGCATCTCGGTGCAAATTTCCTTTGAAAATAATTTTTTTTGATAATTATTAACGGAAATGCAATGGACATTTTTAATGCGTATCAACGATGTAATCGCCTATTTCTAAAAGTGATATAAAATTTAGGCATTCGCTAGAAATCATGTTAGAAACTAATCATTGCCAGATATTGTCAAAAAGAATTGTAGCAAATTATTATGAAGTTAACCGATAGACTTACTTATGGAAGCACTGGATGCAATGTATCTGATTGGTGGCGTCAACCGTGAATGGAATACCATCAAGGCTTTGTCCACATACTACGCAACTAAAGCACGATGGATGATACGGTTTACCAGTAGCTCGTAATATCCTATCAAGAATCGGTCGTGTACAAACGCAACATTTTTCCAGGGTATTAAGGTAGTCCACTTCGCAGAAGGGTTTTGCCTCAAGCGAATAAAATGGTTTCCCCTGCAAATTCACTCGGCAGACGAAGCAGCAAAAGCAATTTATGTGGAACACCTTGTCCATTGCTGAACAGCCCGTTCCCTCACCCTCCACTTTCTCACCACACTGCGCGCAAATACCATATATGTCGGTTCCGCCCTGTGCATCCTCCATTCCTTGGACCAAAAGGTCGGTCAGCTCATCAACCTAATGATTAAGGATACGTACAAAGAGACATTTTAGCAACACTCGGCTATTGTAAACGCATTAAGCACAGGGGAGTCATTACAATAATATATTACGAAAGTATATAGAGTAAAAGATCCACGCGACATAGAACTAAAAAAAACATTATATGAAAAATAAATTCACCAGTTCATTAGTGTCAAAATTAACTTCCTAAACTAGCAGCTTAGATTAGTAAATGTTATGAAGACGAATAAAAACTAGTAAACGCCAATAAAACACGTTTTGTTGGAGATAAAAACTACACATTGTGGCTGTGACAACGACATGTGATGTCTAATTTTATCCTTGATCGAGCCAAACTTGACTAACTTCACTTTCTGAGAGGAAATAAGCGCTCGATTGAATCAGTTACCTTTGTACAAGGGTTTCGTGACGTGTATTTTCCACTGCCCAGAGAAATTGCGACAGGTCATGATATTAAATCTGTACTAATAGAAAATTTGTATGAAGATATGAATCAGCAGATTTTATCAGAAGGATTGAACTTGACATAGGTTATCATTCGTCCAGAGAAAGAAACCCGCCATCTTCCATACGTTTTTGGTTGTACTTTACTGTGATCACCCAAAGCAGTATTTTCGTCACCCGAGTACGAGGAGCGTTGGTACTTTATATCGACATAGTAATGACTTACAGTGCGGTAAAATATTCTGACATTACCTCTTTGGCAGAAGAAATTTTGCTTCGTGGTTGAGTAGACGTGGCGGAGCCATATCCAGAATACATGGAATAATTGCATGACAGTTGCGACGGTGGTCGTGGATTTATGGGTTCATATATCGATTCATATGTTGAGCTCGACTGTGAATCAGGTCCATAAATATCGTTCGGATAACTGTCAGATGGATAATCTGGTTCATAAGTAGCTCGTCTCAATTCACTGTAACTCGAGGACACTGGACTAGGCGGCGGTGGAAGCTCCTCGGGGGGTGGCGGAAAAACGTTGCCAGTTACGCATGGAACGTATTCGGTCGTTTCCGGAGGTGGTGGCAAATCTTCTGAAACAAAATATTTAAGTCTGAATATTCAATATCCACATTTGTTTGAATGATATGTTCAGAAAACAACTATCAGCACAAAAAGGAAAAAGGTACAAAAGTAATGCGATGGAAATTTCACTGAAAACGACCCAATCAAATGTGGCGACTGGAAAATTAAAAAAAACGTACAATTACACGCTTACACTTGTTTTCATACAACATTATTTACGACCTTTTATTTCATTTATAGACGCCACTCACATGAGGAGACAGGACCTAATTGTTTCCGTGGTGGTTCGGGAGATTTAGTAACTACTCGTCATATAAAGTTATATACTACATAGAAGATGTTCCTGCAACATTCGTTTGAGCTGTTTGAGTTTCATTTTTACTGGTAACGATAGTAAAGTTGCACTTTTCATAAAACGCACTCTTTTGTGCGCTTCATGTTATCCAAATCATGTTATCGCCAAAATTGTATTCCAACCTCTTCGGCTTCGGGTTTGTCTTTCACACTTTATTCCTACTATTACCATTTTTTTTCAGCTCAACTAGCAATATTATTTACCCGATTTTAAAAATAAATCCACACGTATTAGCCTCTGCCATATAGTAATAAGCTCCAATACTTTCAAAATGAGTTTCACTTTCGTGTAAGGATCACATTGCAATATGACTCATAGCTTCATTTTTTAATAGTTGCAGTTCATTCAATAGAGCTTCTGCCACCCTCATGTTTATATTGAGTACTACATTCTACAATACTCAAATTAAGGTGCTATTATTGATTTATATACGGGATATCCCATTTTTAAAAAAGCATTAATATATAAATGATGTCATTTTTTGACATGAATTTGTGTCAAATTTTTACACAAAGTCGATTCCGATTTACCGATTTCAGTGTTATTTTTTTACACCTATTTTTGTTCCCATATAACCACATGTGTGTCGATGGAAATTGCACCGAAATGTGTCATTTCGTGTGGTGTTATTCAAAAACTCCGAATCTACACCGTCCTATTTACACTCTGCTTTTACACAGAATTGAGGGACCTATATGGAACTCCGGAACTTTTAACCTATATGTCTTATGACTTTTCATCGAATTATCTGATTGAATAAATCGTAAAATGCTTTTAAAAACATGGACTAACTACCAAATCTATCTATCAATAATATATGATATGATTTCAATGATGGGTGAACAATATTTATCCCTAATTTGGACCTTCAATGTTATACCTGTCATATTATTTTGATGTCTTTTAGTGGTTTATCACTTTCATAGTTTTATTTGTTGATAAATACAATGATTTATCAAAATTTGAAATACGGGCAACAATGAATTTTTAATTCAAAATTTCGATTCGATTGGTTTTATTAGCGTCCGTCATTTAATTTGACATATTAGTTTAATTAAAATTTGTCTCCCAGTTTGAGGTGTCACGATCGAAATCACGAAGATTTCTAAAATTAAGTAAATAATTTTACATTTGAAGCTGAATTATTGTGTTACACATCAAGCTCAATTCAAACAGAACAGATACATATAAATTTTTTTACGAAAATACTTTTATTTATATTGTTTATACACAAAGACACATTATCTGCCAAACGGTCTAGGTTACGATGTCACAACTTACATCCACGCGGTTTTGAATATTTGTTACTTAAACTCTTTAAAATTAATATGAACATGGTTGTTTTTGTATACTTTATTATTGGTTAAGAGTGCATTGATTAATTTTAAATATTTTCAAAGATATTGATGAAACCATTAGATGTCACGACCGAAATTTCGTCACATTCAAAGTTCAAAAATTTGAATTTGAAAATTGAAACTTAGTTTTTTTTTTATTGAATACGAAGCGTCAAGTGGACAATAAGTGAACTAAGAATTGTAGAGAAACGCATTTTTCGGATTTCGCCGAAAATATAATAGTATCGCACAATTTAACATAAAAAATAAATTCGTTCGACTAGTAAGAAATCCCGTCTGGTCCTCCGCTCCGTGGAAAATTTTTTTTTTTTGAAACACAATAAATTATCGAAAACTCGAGGCGGCTGTCGGTTGCCCTCACTCTTTTTTTGCCAATTGATAAATTCATTTTATTATGAATTTCATGCACATCTGCCACTCTTCACCGGACCAGACGGAGCTGCTTGCCACTTTATTGCACTTCTTAAAAAAAAATCTAACTTGTTTCGTTGAAAAACAAAGCGATAATCCGAAAAATACACACGAAGCCGTCAAAACCGTGCTTACGGCTATATGACAGTACGGATGACGTCCTACTGACCACGAACTAACTGTCCACCGGGTCAACTATATACCACACGGATAGAAAATTTATGAATGTATGTATGCATACATTCATAAGTTTGCTATCCGTGTGGTGTACAGTCGACCCGGTGGACAGTTAGTTCGTGGTCAGTAGGACGTCAGCCTGATAGTACATGCTATGTATTTCACAGTTCCGGCTACTAACGCTAGGTTCGCTAGTCACGGTTGTCGGTAAGAGCAGAGAAGCAGCAGTGATGGCGTAAGCGCAAATTGAGCCCTGCGATAAAATAATTTTTTATTCTTTGACCGAATATTCGTGTAGAATATTGGTTCGTTGATGTAAAGTCAATAAAAGTGATCTTTGAATTTTTTAGGCATTCTTACCGAAATACTGTGAATAAACAATACAGCAATACTGTACACAGCAATACTGAAATGCAAATATTCGCAAATTCATAATTTTCCGTTTTATATGGTCCCCGGCTTCAAGGTCACGGCTCGAAGCGTCCATGCAGTTATGTGTGTACGTGTGTACGTGTGTGTGTGTGTGTGTGTGTGTGTGTGTGTGTGTGTGTGTGCGTGCGTGCGTGTGTGTGTGTGCGCGCGCGCGCGCATGTTGTGTGTGGGCGCCGCGTGCGCGTGTGTGTTGCGAGAGAGGGAGAGAGAGAGAGAGGATCCCAAGCGCGAACGCCTGTAACCGCGCTGTTGCCGCGCTACAGGCTAGAGAAACACACGGTTGCCGCGCTACAGACACACGCTGTAGCGGCGATGGTCCGAGTTTTCTCTCGATGCACAGGATTCAGGGATTTACAACATCACAACAGCTGATGAGCTGACAGCTGAGCGATATATGCAATGCTTGGGCCGTATGACGGAGCATCTGAGCTTTTTTTCAATAACAAACTATTGTTATTCACAGTGCTGTGACGGATGTTTTTCTATTAACTAATTATTTGATTCCTATTAATTAGTAATAATAATTATTATTATTATTTTAAATGATTTTTTTGTGTGTTCCAACGTATACCCTTGCGGGTTTTTACGTATTAACCCTTCCAATTTGCTTCCTCCTACCGTTCCCTGCCCGCACTTCGCTAGGCTAACCTCTTCCGTAGCATCCGCAGCTGCTTTTTAGCTACACTGTATCGCATTCGCCGTGGACATGGGGAAACTGCGGAAAACCCATACCGATACAGACGGCCTTATTTTTACTGAGTTTCCGATATGTTACCATCCGAATCTCAGTAAAACTGCCTCCCGCTCGGTAGTCGGCGCGCCAAGCCAATGCACGGCTAAGCGGTCACCCATCCAAGTAGTGGCCTCGGCCAATACTGCTTAACATGGGAGATCGCCAGAGCCGCACACCGACCGCGCGTCGACTACTGTCGGTTATTTTAAATTATTTTATTCTATTTGAGGCACATTTATATGAATTAATTTTTGTAAATGTTTTAAAGGTTATAAATTTTATAATTTTTCAACATTTTTTTCCATACTTTTGAAAATTAAAAAAAAAATTATTTTGACCGAGCTTATATTTTTCAGCCGGGAGTTTTTCCAAATCTTTTTTTCTTTCAAAATTTCCCAAAAAAATCGACAAAACACATTTAGAAAAAATGTCCGTTTGCGATGTGTGTGATAGTATCAGTGTCCGCGCTATAACATTCGTAAATTTAAAGCCATCGGGCCCACACTTATTTTTGCATTGATAGTCTGTACGAGAAGGAGATTGGTGTTGGGCATTTTTTCCTTGAAAATTTTGAAATTCTCGAAAAATGTATGCATGTGTTCTAACTTTCGCAAATTTGGCTTTTTACATAAATCGTCTGGGGAGCAAGGATAATTCGAATTGAATTTAGCAGTTTTTCCAAAATTTTTAAATTTTCGAAAAATGTATGTGTGCTCTAAATTTCGAAAATTTGAAGCTATCGAGCCTAATCTTTTTACATAAAATTTTAGAAAATTTCAAAAAATGTGCGTGTGCACTCCAACTTTCGCAAACTTTGGTGCTATCGGGCCAAAACTTTTCGCGCCAATAGTCTCAGGGATAAGGATGATTGGTATTTGGATGAAAATCTCTCAAGGGCTTCAGATTTTAAAAAATGTTGAAATTTTCGAACAATTATGTGCGTGCGTTAAATTTTGCAAATTTTAGCCTAAGCCATAACATTTTACCCTATTAGTCTGGGTGACAATGAAAAAATGGTGTAAGTTCACCGGTGTTTCACTTTTAAAAGTGACTTTTGGCATTTTTGAGGCTGTTTTTCTATTTTTCAAAGAAACATGAGCTCGTATTGTTGGACTAACAAGGAGAGTATCAGGCCTCCGGGTCATGGATTATGCTCAATCTTGGTGTGATTCATTAGCTCTAAAAATCAAGCATGTTATACGTAGTTATATCTTAATAGCAGGCCTTTTGTCACATGCTTCATTACATAAAATACCATTTTTAAGCAATGTATGAGTTTTTCGCTACTGCTCTGTACTAATCGAACCAACTTGGATATATGTTATTGAAACTTTGTCAGCGGATCATAAAAATAAATATACCACGGGTTAATTTACCGTATTCTATGTTGGTCGCTGCAGCTAGACCGATACACACTACGCACAAGCGAAGAAAAGTGAAGTGAAACAAACCAAAGTGAAGATTTATATTACAATTCGTCTTATGAGAATACGCATAGTATCCATGCTTGTAAATACTATGTGCATTCCTATAAAACAAATTGTAATATAAATCTTCGCTTCGGTTTGTTTCGCTTCAATTTTATTTGCTTGTGCATAGTATGTATCAGTCTGGCGTCAGCCGCCAATATTGAGTATTTAATGTTGGTTGCTGTCGCCACACCGATATGCACTACACACAAGCGAATAAAAGTGAAGCGAAGCAAACTGAAACGAAGATTTATATTAGAATTCGTCTTATGGGAATACGCATGGTATTCATGCTTGCAAATACTATGTGTATTCCTATAAGACAAATTGTAATATAAATCTTCACTCCGGTTTGTTTCGCTTCACTTTTCTTTCCTTGTGCGTATAGTGTGTATCGGTCTAGCTGCAGGGACTAACATAGAATACGATGAATTAACACGTGGAATATTCATTTTTATGATCAGCTGACGAAATTTCAATAAAATATCCAAGTTAGTTGAATTAGTACAGAGCGCAGTAGCAAACGACTGATAAATTGCTTAAAAATGGTATTTTATGTAATAAAGCGAGGGACAAAAGGCCTATTAGATATAAATACGCATAAGGGACTTGATTGTTAGGGCTAATGAAACACACCTGCAAGTTTGAGCAGAATCCATGATCCGGAGGCCTGCGATACTCTCATTGTAAGCAGTATATGAGCTAGATATTTGGTCTTTTTATGTTGATGAGTAAACGATGAAATTGTATGTGTACACTGTTGGAAATAATTTGTGTAAATGTTAAAATTTTCACATGTTAAATTATTTGTGTCAAAACTAACACTTTTTGAAAGTGATTTCAACATTTCATGTTTATGTCAACTCGTTAAAAAATTCAATGCTGTAATCAACATAAATGTTCGTATTTTCTACACAAAAGTACAGTAAAAAATTTTCAACAAAACGAAATAGTTAATTTTGTGTTATTCAATCGATACGACACAATGCGGGAGCAATGAGACACAACACAAAATTGTAGTTGCAAAACAACTAATAAATTTAGTTGTGAGGGACGTTTGTAATGCGTTGTTCTGACATCATGATCGTGTTAAATATACTCCGATGGTTCCTCTTCAGTCAATTCAACACGAAAAACTGTGTTGTATTCAGATATCTACACAAGAATACAGCAAACATTTTTCAACAAAAGATAAATGTTAATTTTCCGTTATTTAATTGATTCGACACAATGTACGAGTGAGTACGTAAGACGGAATTTTAGTTGTAATACAACTATCAAATTAAGTTTCAAGGAACGTTTGTGATGCGTTATTTTAAGGAGGGCGGCGGGTGGGGGTAAAAAATCAGAAATACCAAAAATCAGAATGGCCAGAATTCCGATTGTAAAAATATCGAAAATCCAAAACAAAGAACGCTCAAAATGGTGAAATTTCACCAAGCCAGAAATAATGTAAACAAAATATAAAAGTATCTAAATTTCAATCTATGGAATTTAGAATAGATAACTGATAAAAATTCCGGAAAGCCATTCGCAGAATGACGAAAATACGATCGCTCAAAAACTCAAATAAGATAATCTTCGGATGGATGATAATGTACAATTTCGGTTTATTCGAATTCATAAATGCGAAAGATCAAAAATCTATGCAGTCACGTTGTTCTATCCAGCCCTTTGAGACTGCGGCTTTTCATCAGAACTCGTAGACTAATGTCATTTAAATACAAGGAAATTATAAGGAAGTAATGGCGTAGTGCACGGAGAAACATTTCTATGTCATGACAACTCACCACGAGTCACAGCAACAAATTTTCTATGTCAGTATAGTGACAACAAATGTTCCAGTTGCGGTTACAAATAAATATTTGTTATCGTTATAACAGCAAATAGCATTTGCTAAAATAACGTTTGCGGATTTGCTGTTCTAACGGAGAAAATCACGTTACTAGAGCAAATCTTTTTGCTGAAACAACTTTTCCTTATTTGCTACGGTAACAAATGAATCAAAATGGATGTTATTGTTTCTTATTTATAAATTAGCAATTAGGAATGATCTATGAATGAATTTAAAACTATTATTCCATTATTTTTGAAAACCCTGAAAATTAATAAAAAAAAAGTAATTGACCGGGATTTGAACCCGCGATCCTCCGCAGTCAATGAATTCAGCACTTTCGATCCTTAATTAATCATTAAAAAAAAAAATTAAAAATTTAGATATTACTTTTTTTTACGAGTGTTTCCGGCTTCGTAGTCCGGACGTTTATCCGTCGAAATTAATTTTAAGCCTACCTGAGATTTTACCTGAGACCTACCTAACGACTTACCTAACGACTGACACGCTACCACTACGCTGTTATTTCCTTATTATTTTCTTGTATTTAAATGACATTAGTTTCAGCCACGAATTTTTTACTTGCATCGATTCAAATGAAATTCGGTACCCGAAAGTTTTTGGGGTCACTGATTACGAATCTGGCATCCGATTTCCAAAATTCAAAATGGCAGATCCAATATGGCTGACGTAAAATTGAAAATCGATAGTATTAAAAGTTTTTAGAGGTTAGGGCGTATCTTACTTGAAAATTGAAAATTTTTTTCGTAGATTTTTAAAAATGTATTATATGAAGTTTAATTTGAACAAAGTTTTATCAAATGAACCTTATAAAACTTTCATTACTCTATGAAATTTTTATGAGGTTTTTGTGAAAACTATAATCACTAGGTTTGTAGTGTTATATTACTTTGAACTCAGACGTGTGATACTTTGAATACGTTTCTTTGTACATTTTGTTAATAAATCTCGATTTTTCCCACTTTTCCGTTGTTCATTTCATTAACAAAGTAATTTTTTTTTAAGTTAAAAAACTTTTAATTTTGTAGGTAATAATATCACTAATTTATTTATACTTGTGTATTTATTATTTATGTATACTTACTTACTTATGTATACTTGTGTATTTATACTCCACAAGTCCTTCAAACTGTAAATTTCGTAAATTGAATACTACATTTCTTACCAATAATGAATTATTTTCGTAAATACATGTTAAAAATGTTGCGAATATGAAACCTTTTTCCCCTTGAACATAGGTTCGTTCCATTACTATATTTCAAATGAGTGGCCATGCACGCCAAGCTTCTCATTGGTGCAGTTGAATTAGGTCTAAAACATGGCCGCGCCAATAGGAGCTCGACTCCAATGGCCAGACTCTGTTTTTCAGGGACTCTACGCTACATACATTTGTGAGTTCCCGTAACAAATATTTCTTTGCTGATCGTACAATTTGTATGTTATATTTACAGTTCGTATTGCTACTGCAATAGACCAACGGTTAGCAAACCACGTTTTGTTGTAATAACATAGACATTTTTCTTCGGGTAGCAATAAAAAAGATCACGCTAACTGATTATTTGTTATATTAACAAATTATCCGCTACATAGATTTGTGAGTTGCCGTAACAAATATTTGTTTGCTGATTGTACAATTTGCATGTTACATTTACAGTTCGTATTGCTACTGTAACAGACCAACGGTCAGCAAACCACGTTTTGTTGTAATAACATAGACATTTTTCTCCATGTGGTAGCGTGTCGTTCGTTAGGTAGGTCGTTAGGTAGGTCTCAATCAAAATCTCAGGTAGGCTCAAAATTAATTTCGACGGAAAAACGTCCGGACTACGAAGCCGGAAACACTCGTAAAAAAAATAATCTCTAAATTCAAATTTTTTTTAAAATGATTAATTAAGGATCGAAAGTGCTGAATTCGTTGACTGCGGAGGATCGCGGGTTCAAATCCCGGTCAAAATTTTTTTTTTTTTTTTGCAAAATTTACAGGGTTTTAAATAATAATGGAATAACAGTTTTAAATTCGTTCATAGATCATTTCTAATTGCTAATTAATAAATAATAGCCTGATATGGGCCGGATTTCAGCCGGACGAAATTTCTACTCGGGATATTACATTTTATTTTAGTGAAACTTGACAGTAAGAGTTTGTAGATTTAACGGCATTGATCGTTCAATTGACATTTATTTTATTCTCTTTAACTGCTACGTATATTCTTTGATACATAATTTTAATGTTGAAACAACTCTCAAATACGAGTATATCAGATTTTGGGTTGATATTCCCTACTGAAAAAGTTCATGTGATATATCATGTAGAAAAGTACATGATAAATCACGTAATAAATTGTATGAAGTTATGACCGATATCAGTGCACGATTTATTGTGTACTTTATTTTGTGATTTGTTACATGATTTATTGTATAGTTCGAATTAACATCGTTTATTATGTAATTTATCATATGATTTCTCATATGGTCAGGGCTTATATTGGAGAAAAACAATGAGGACTTCGTGCGGGATCGAACCCACGTCCGTCAGATTCTGAAGCAGCCTCGCTACCGCCTGGGCTACGCCGCTTGTTTATACAAGTTAACAGTTTGATGAACATGAAGTCCACAGATGACCGGAATTTATTTCATTTTCTCTCACCGAGTTTAGCTTTATTGTAATCCAACTATGATTCGTATGTAATAAATAGCGTGACCGATGTGGTAGCGAGACTGCTTCAGGATCTGACGGACGATCCTGAAATATCCTGAAGGATCCTGAAGCAGTCTCGCTACCACCTCGGCCACGCTATTTATTACATACAGATCATAGTTGGATTGAAATAAAGCTAAGCTCGGTGAGAGAAAATGAAATAAATTTCGGTCCTATGTGGACTTCATATTCGTCAAACTGTTAACTTGTATAAACAAGCGACGTAGCCCAGGCGGTAGCGAGGCTGCTTCAGAATCTGACGGACGTGGGTTCGATCCCGCACGAAGTCCTCATTTTTTCTCCGTTATAAACCCCGACCATATGAGAAATCATATGATAAATTACATAATAAATTATATGAATTCGAACTATACAATAAATCATGTAACAAATCACAAAGTAAAGTACACAATAAATTGTGCACGAATATCGGTCATAACTTCATACAATTTATTATGTGATTTATCATGTACTTTTCTACATGATATATCACATGAACTTTTTCAGTAGGGTTACATCTAATTAATGTAGATTTGACATAAGGAATCGGTAGTTTCAACAGAACCGACTAGTAGAATCGACATTAGATTGCACTCCTGTTAACGTATCTGATTGTTTTTAAGACGTTATTGTGATGTTGAAATAACCATAATATGTGTTTATCTGATGGAAGCGAAATGTTGTTTTAAAGTTGATTTTTCAACATATTAACATAGTCAACGCTCAACATTAATGATGTATGTTGAATTAACATGAATTTTATAGTGGAACTTCTGGGACATGCAAATAATGTTGAATTTAACATTTTTTTTCTAACCGTGTATGCAATTTTGCATGCATATGCATGTGTGAATATACATATATGTCAAAGATATCCGAAAAATATAAGTTAAATAGAAGATTTTAGCATAAAAAATGCTGTATTTGTATTTTTCGTAAATATTAGACAGTTCACATACATATATATTTCCGTATATTTCACGATTTCACACGTACAAATAACCCATGGAAAAAATTTATTATTTTTATATACGTAAAATCTATATAAAAAATATGTGAAATATATTTTATATTTATATATGTAACATGTTTATATGTATATTCCATTTGCAATAAAGGGAGAATTCGACAAATAGAGCCATGAGAGATTGAGCCTTGACATGGCAAATCTCTGGCAAGAGAGAATGAATGAATGAATGAATGGCCATTTATTTTAGCGTTCTCCGCTATTTGAGATATTGCGCTTTGCGCTACATGCTATTCTATAAAATTTACTATTCAACATTTTTCTTTTTATATTTTTGCATTTTTACATTCGTATTAGTACATTTATATTTATTAGTATTTATTTATTATTAGTATGTATTTATAGTTATATTTATATTTATCCATTTAGACCTTGTAACTTCATCTTTATCTTACTCTCTGCGCTCAATTATCCATTTTGCTACGTTTCTTTTAAATTTAGTTACAATGTTACAATTCTTGATCTCTACAGGTATATTATTAAACATTTTAAATCCTTCATAGTAAATATCCTTTTGTCCTTTACGCAGATTTCTGTACTCAATTTTTATGTGCGTCGCCTGTCTCGTTTGCATCCCTGGCAAAAATGGAGTGTGAAACGAAATGTGAACTAATGTGAAATCGGAATGTTTATGCAATGTGACTGAAGCGTGAATGAAGTGTTGAGTAAGATGTGCCGGGAATGTAAATTGAAACATCGGAAGCGTGACAAGGTGTGCAGATGGAAATGTTCACGGAGCGTGCACAAAATGTGCATGAAGAGTGCACCAAGTGTACTCAGATTTTGCGGGAAATGTGCGCGGAGTGTACACCAAATGCGTATGAAGAGTGCACCAAGTGTACTCAGGTTTTGCGGGAAATGTGCACGGAGTGTACACCAAATGCGCGTGAAGGGTGCACAACATTTATTAATTTCGAAATCTGTAGATAAATTGCAAAATGTTACATATGTATATTTTGTCGTTGTTATAAGGTCATAGAAAGGTTACGCTGGAAAAAAAAAATCCTGCACAGATTTCTCGATAGGATTTTATTTTTCTCGGAGGGGGACTTGAACCTACCTACCTATCCTACCTATCTACCTAACAAGCTACCCACTACGCTATCGACTGCTTATGAACTTTGGTAATTCAAACCATGTATTTGACACGCCATCCAGCAAGTGTGCACGGGATGTGCACAAGCTCAGAATCGTCATGTGCATGAAGTATGTCAAAACACTCCAGGAAGCGTGCAGTCACTTCCCACAAACCTGACGCACATTTTTTGCACACTTAATTTTCACCGGGGAACAGTGAGATAATGTGTTGGCAATGTGCGCGAATGTTCATCCCCTGAACGTCCAGCAAATGTGCACGGGATGTGCACAAACTCAGAATCGGGATGTGCATGAAGTGTGCATGAAGCGTTTCAAAGAGGTCAAGGCTCGAAGCGTGCGTGAACTGTGCGTGACTGTGATAAAATACTTCAGGAAACGTGCAGTCACTTCCCACAAACCTGACGAACACTATTTTTTACACTCCATTTTTTGCCAGCGAAAGGTGAGCTAATGTATTGGGAAAGTGCGCGAATATTGATCCACTAAGCGTCTAGCAAGTGTGCGCCGGACGTGCATGAACTCAGAATTAGGGTGTGCATGAAGTGTGCATGAAGTGTGTCAAAGAGGTCAAGGTTCGAAGCGTGCGTGAACTGTGCGCGACTGTGTGAAAACACTCCAGGAAGCGTGCAGTCACTTCCCACAAATCTGAGGAACGTTTTTTGCACACTTCATTTTCGCCAGGGAAAGGCGATCTAATGTGTTGGAATAGTGTGCGAATGTTCATCCTCTGAACGTCCTGCAAGTGTGCATCGGATGTATACAAACTCAGAATCGGGATGTGCATGAAGTGTGCATGAAGCGTTTCAAAGAGGTCGAGGCTCGAAGCGTGCGTGAACTATGCGCGACTGTGAGAAAACACTCCAGGAAGCGTGCAGTCACTCCCCACAAACCTAACGAACACATTTTTGCGCACTCCATTTTCGCCAGGGAAAGGTGAGCTAATGTATTTGGAACGTGCGCGAATGTTCATCCCCTAAGCGTCCAGCAAGTGTGCACCGGACGTGCACAAACTCAGAATCGGGGTATGCATGAAGTGTGTCAAAGATGTCCAGGCTCGAAGCGTGCGTGAACTGTGGGTGACTGTGAGAAAACACTCCAGGAATCGTGCAGTCACTTCCCACAAACCTGACGAATACTTTTTTGTACACTCCATTTTTGCCAGAGAAAGGTAATATAATGTGTTGGAATAGTGCGCGAATGTTTATTCTCTGAGCGTCCAGCAAGTGTGCACCGGATGTATACAAACTCAGAATCGGGGTGTGCATGACGTGTGCATAAAGTGTAACAAAGAGGTCAAGGCTCGAAGGGTGCGTGAAGTGTGCGCAACTGTGAAAAAACACTTCAGGAAGCGTGCATCCACTTTCCACACACCTAGAATCGCGTGTGCATGAAGTGTGCATAAAGTGTGACAAAGAGTTCAGGGCTCGAAGTGTGCGTGAACTGTGAAAAAAGCGCAACTGTGAAAATCTACTTCCCATACATCTCACGAACATTTGTTTGCACACTTTATTTCCACCACGGATGCCGTTATGTTCTCCTACCATCTTTATTGTCCTCAAGTCCTTGTCCTTTTCCTTTTCTTTTAATATCATCTTATCAATAAATTGAGAGAGAGAGAGAGAGAGAGAGAGAGAGAGAGAGAGCTTATATTTACTTTACCCGGCCACACGAATCTGTGGGATACATATATTTGGGATACGACTCAGCGCAGAGCTAACGCTACTTGAGGGTTTTGAGGGTCAATCGGGGCCCTTCATGAAACATGCGCCGTCACTGTAACTACATCCTACCCTATCGACAACCGTCACTTTTCGCTGAATGCGTTAGTTGACATATCTGCCGCAAGTGGCGCTAACCTCGACATGCATTTTTTTCAAATTTTTTCGCGAGAGGCGCTATCCTCGATTCCGAGTTGGTCACGTGTGCTCGATAACTCTTAAACTATTATCGAATACGATTAGAAGTATATATTACTGTTACGTCCTGGGTGAGAACGATAGGGTATATATAGAAATAAGGGTGCCTCTTGTTGGGACCGGAATGCGCCGGTCGGGGATAGAGGCAAGAGTGCGGTGATCGTGTGACGCTACTTACGTGAAACGTAGATTTTTCTTGCTTCCTTTGGTAAAACGTGGTGTTTTACCATGGTTTTTGTTAGGTGATTTTTGTTTGGGCGTAGCGGGTGTTTAGTTGATGAAGACGACGTTGTCGGTTGAGGTGTCGCTTGAATTGTTGTTGCTGTGCTCGTACATTAAACAATTCTTCCCTGGAGCGAGTCGTTATTATTTTCGTATTTACCGCTTCGGCGTTTGCTCGTAAAAGTCTGAATGAAAAAGTTATCCTTCGAGTGTGTCCTATTTTCGGGTGGGACTCCCACACGATAGGGTTGAAACCTCCACCACAGTGCGTGCGTCTAGCGCACGGAGTTGTGGTTGGCTGGTTAGAGTACAGAGCGTGCGTCTGGCGCACAGGGCTGTACCCGGAGAGAGGAATAAGTAACTACGTGAGCATGTGCATCTAGCGCACTATGCTGTAGTTAGAGAGAGTGAGAAAAGTAACTACTCAGGCACGTGCATCTAGCGCACAGTGCTGTAGTTAGAGAGAGAGTTAGAAAAGTAACTACGTGAGCATGTGCATCTAGCGCACTATGCTGTAGTTAGAGAGAGTTAGAAAAGTAACTACGTGAGCATGTGCATCTAGCGCACTATGCTGTAGTTAGAGAGAGTTAGAAAAGTAACTACCTGAGCATGTGCATCTAGCGCACTATGCTGTAGTCAGAGAGAGAGGTAGAAAAGTAACTACCTGAGCATGTGCATCTAGCGCACTATGCTGTAGTCAGAGAGAGGTAGAAAAGTAACTACGTAAGCGCGTGCATCTAGCGCACAGCACTGTAGTTAAAGAATATGAGAGGAAACTACTAGAGAACGTGCGTCTGGCGCACAGAACTGTAGTTGGGAAGAGGCGTTGGGAACACGTGAGTTTTGGTGGGTGTCCCAATCGAAACTGAACAACTTGAAGTATGTTCGTACGTTTTATCAATTACCTTCCCGTATTTACCGGCCGAATCTATCCTCGTTGGATGAGCGGATGTAGGCGTAGCGGGTTATTTAAATGAGCTTGTCGAATCACTTTTTAATTTCAACAAGTAAATTTCGGCGTTTATTAAAATAGTCCTTGACCAACCCCGTTGGGGAAATCGGACAAGAAGTTTTCACAATTTTTACAATTTTTAAGTTTTAAGCTGCTTTACACGCGGTCGGGTCCCCGAGGTAGACCCGCCGGTTTTTCCGATGGTTCTTCGTTAACCTGTTCGACTGACTGAGTACTCTGACTCTTAACTGTTGATTACTCTCTACTCCTCACTGACTGACTTATAGACTGCTCTCAGACTGACTTCTCACTGGTCATTATATAGGCCCTTATTCTATTGTCGCATAAGGTGGGAGATGTCGGCGCGTGAGGGAAGAGTTTCTCTCACACCTCGACATCCTGCTGACGACAATCGCCAGACGGATTTCCAGTTATTATGGCTGGCGATTTTCATGTCAACTTCGTGTAATCGACATTGTCCAGACTGATTTCTGACTACTGACAGTGCAGGGATATCGATACTCACGAAGAAGCTTGTTGTTTATGTTGAGGCTCGTCCCTAGGCGATAAGCGCGGCTATCGTGTGCGAGCCAGCAAGGCGTTGATTTTCACTAACTTCCCGCATCTGCGGGAGCTTGGTGATAACGTGCGACATACGCCGGTTCGTCACTCACGCGCCTTCCCCCGTGACGAGCCTCGTTCGTAAAAGATTAAAGTTTTTGTGCGTTAGGCGGTGAACTCCGGCAATGGGGATCACCTCTGGTCGTTCATGTTTTCTTGTAATTTAAGTATTAAAAGAACGTATATGAAAATTTTCAAATTTAGGTGGGTATTTCGACCCAGGACGTTACAATTACAATTTTTTTTCGTTCTTACTCATTTTTTGTGGATACAATGATAATGATTTTTTGAATAAAACTACTAGTTAGTAGTAAGTTTTACTTGCATAGGCTTTTCGGCTTTTTACAACACTTTCATTCACTATATCACTCTTACACTGGGCCCACTATTTTAGTTTTTCTGTTCATTTATGGAACTATTTTTCTCTCTCGATTTTTGCAACCTCATTGCTATTGGCCCAGTGTATTTGTGAGAACCTACAATTTAAGGTGGGTTTCGAACCACCGAGCTCGCAGAAAAAGCATCTGGAAAAATCCATTGGTGCCGGCCGCTGGATCGAACCCTGGCCGCCTGCGTGGCAGTCCAGAGTCGGACCAACTGGGCCACTGCTCGCTCAATAAAACTACTATTTTCAAGAGATTGGTAAATCGAAGCACTTAAAAATGGATGCATGTACCAGAGAGCAAATTTTATTGCAAAAAAGAGAAAAGCGAACTCAGAAAATAGAAAAACAGAAAAAAAACGAATAGCATTCAAATTTTGTGGTTTTATTAGATTTTTTATGATTGAAAATACAAAAAAAGTTTGGGCATTGAAAAAAACGATGTTCTGCAGCATTTGATAAAATTTTATTTAATGTGAAACCATAATTTGTGTGCTAAAATGATGTGCGTTTGATTTTTTTCATTTTCATTTCATGTTAATCAAAGTTAAAGGTTCCGGAGATTCACCCATATGTACCACTAGGTGGTGTTACTTTTAACACCAAATTTTTTACAGTGTATAAATGGAAACGATGAGGTCGTACAGAAAAATTTTTCCTACAAAAATTTTACGGTTTCAAGGGGGGCATTCGATGGTGAAACAAATCATTCTTTTTTTTTGAGTGTTTACGAGATATATCGTGGTATTTCTCAATATTTTATACGGAAAAGCATAGTTTTTATATTTTTGAAAAATAGCTATTTTTAAACGAATCTAATGAAAAAGATGTCTCCAACTTGAAAAACAAGGAAGTCATAGCAGTATGAAGTTTTCGGAAATATTGTACGCTATTTCTGTATTCTCGGCGGCTCCTTTTCGTGCGGACATCGTACGCTCTCCACCCCTTTGATACTTGTGAATCACTAGACTTTTTCCATACGAGAAGGCTACGCGCAACGCCTATACTGGTACACACGAACTTTGGTGACGGTAGGACCCAAACGATTATCCAAAAATAAACCCTTCGTCAAGCCGAAAATGTGCCACCAAAATCCTACCGCCTGTATTAGCATTATCTGAGGTGTATTACATGGAAATTGCAAGGTTGGATTAATACTTCGTGTATGTATGTGGGTGTGTCCGTGCATTCAGATGGAAATGCGGACCCTACAATTCGTTACTTCTGAGGTAATTTTAACTTCGGACTGCTTCTCAACCGTGTACCTCACACGAATTGTTCAAAATTATCGAGGTAATTGTCTAGATTGACTCATTTTCCAAATTTTATTGTTTTTTTTTTTTTTTTTCGACAAAACCCTTCATTTAGGAACTAATAATGATAATCAGGTAGGCAAGCAAGTAGTATATGGACCACTCTGGCGACCCCCACTCCTATCCCCACTCCTATCCCCTCCACTTTCCCCCCGCGTCGGAGCCTCTTTCCGAGCGTGGTGGGGTTTGTGGTGGGGAGAGGTGGTGGGGGGAAAGAGTTCTGAGGGTTCGCCAGAGTGGTCCGATTATTATCATTATTCAAATAATAATAATCCATACTTTTTTTTCTCTTTATTTAATTTTATATACATTTTCACTTAATTATACGTAATGCTTTTATACAATGAGAAAAGGATTTATCTTTTACGGGCTATAACAGTTTTAACGATGTGATCCAAATGATGCGTCAGTAGATTGTCAATTATCGTTGTTTTTGTACAAGTAGGTAATTCGTTATATGAATTAATCGGCGATGTTCGTTTTTGGGTAGCTCTCTCTCGTATTTTCGCACGCTTCGTGCGAATATTACGGCGTATGCAGCTCGTTGTAAAAATGGATGTTTCTGATGTTATTGCATCTACAAGAGGGTCTCTGCAATTTGTTACCTCGTTGCAAACACGACGAAGCCACGAGATATTTCTGTTTATACTGGCTTGTAATAATGACAGTATAATTAATTGCTCTTTTGTAAAGCAGAATATCGGTAACGAGCGATGTGCAGGGTCTTCTTCATCCTCTATGTTGAAATGATTTTGAAAATCGTGCCAAGAAGGACCATCTATAGTTAAACAACCATGGATATAACATTTGAAGCTAATGACAGGCCATAACGTACCGTTCCGACAAATATCAAGGCCCACCCACACAGATTTCGTCCCCAAATTATTTAGCTTATAGGCGAACGATAGCAGTAGCGCACGTAGATTCTTAGCACGTTTCGCATACATCGCAGGACTTAATGATTTGTTGACGGTTTGAATTCGAGATTATTGAATTTTGTTCCACGATATTCCATGGCCAGTTTATTTTCACGGGCTGCGGCTATCATCTACTGAAATAGCTGATCGTCTTTTTCGAACAGTTGGACGAATCTGGCTGGTAGGAAGCACGCAAATGTGTTTCCCGCGTCGATGACGATACGCGTGCCCCATTTAGTTTGAACGGTTCTTATGTCGCTGATGCTGTAGTCTTTTTTGAGCTCTAGTTCCGATAACTTTTTCACAGGTAGAAACGCGGCCGTTTGTCCCACTTTGTTGATTCGTGCGAAATCCATCGTAAATATCGAGTTCGTCAAATTTTCGAGTTAAAGAGAGAAATTGCGATCTCGCTTGTATTACTGCTTCGATACTCGCAATGTCGTGTGAAAGTGCTTCTATTCGACGGTTTAATTCGCGTCGCTTTCTCAGCATACACCTCAAATGACAGCAAATGAAAGTCTTTGAGAGTTTTTGAAGTTTACTTCGATATCTGACCACGGTTTGATCACGAATGATGGTCGTTCTCCAGGGTCTAACTTATACTCTGCAGTCGCCCCTCCACTAGACCTCCCCCACTATAAAGATTACTCATTTTATTAGAAATACCAAAGACAAAAAGAAATCTGATCGTCTACATATGATACCCTATAATGATGACTCATTTCCTTAGACATAACAAAGGCAAAAAGAATTTTTTTCCTACCGATTTGAAGAATCGACGGTTTGATGCACATTCCGCTTGAAATATGATAGTCGCTAAAAGTGACTTTTGTACCCAAAGGATGCTGACTCCAAGGCGCGTGATCGCAGTTCAAGGATAGGTAGAAAAAATAAAACGTGAAAAATTTCAATGTCGATTTTATTTCTTATATTAAAATTAGATTCATTATTGCCGTACACGGGAACAACAGTTCTGTATACAGTGTAAGTTTTTATGATTAAAATTATTTGTACCACAGCCACCACCAACCGCAGAGTCCATATTGAAAACTTTGCCCCGAGGCTTAGACTTTTCGCGTTTTTTTATATACGCATTATAATAATCGTTCACTGTTTTATCGTTTCGGGATAAATCATCTGAAAATACGCTTCGAAACTTATTAATACCAAAGCCAGTAGACATATAATGAAGAAACATAATGCAATACTGTCCGCAACACTGCGAATCTGGACCCTGAAGCTGAGTAGCGTTGCATCGGAAAAACCTTGCAGTTTCTTCGGAGTCGGATGAGATGCTGCGGGACGATTGGAGGGATCCCGTAGCTGTCAAAGTATCGTCCTTCTCCAGTTCGATCGACGTACATGGCGACCCAGTGGGATCCGGGTAATTTGTGGCCATCGGTATTAACGACAAAAGCTGTCGGCCACGTCCACACCTTCGGAATACGATCGGCTGGGTATACACCTATCGTGTGGTCTGGTATGTTCCGCAAGGCCTGCAGAATTTCTAGACTGTTCATAGCAGCCTGAAGCAGAAGGTTTCTTTTTCTTTTCCTCGCGAGGCCCGCCTAAGCTCCAGCTCGTGGTCGTTCTATATTCCCACAAGGAGTCGATGCGATCTTCATGACAAAGCCAATCTTTTATTTATTTCGCATTATTCAGCGCACATTTGTACGTGAGATTGTTATCTAGCGATCCGTGATATATGCAACGAGTGTCGTCCTGATGAAGATAGCGGAATGAATGAGCCTCCTCCTCATCCTCTAAATTTATAATGAAGCAACCTGTCAGTTGCGCCAGGTACTCTGATTTTATTGAACCCCTTGTGAATATTCGATCAGACTGTTCCGCAATATTTTTCAAAATTGATTCCATGTGTTGCGACGTTGTATCGCCCTCACGCCATTGTAAACCATGATGATTTCTAGTCAACCAGGAATTATGACGCTTCAGCGCCTGTGATAGATCCTCAGTATCGTGAGGTGAAGACACAAGCCAATGAGTGGTGTACGGCCCGTGTAGGCAAATGATCGCAACTTCTTTCGGCACAAAACGATTGTTTTTATCTCGCAAACCCTGTATATCGATTGCGATATTCATGATGCTTTCTCGTTGCTCTCTCCGATAATACTGTTCGGCTCTTTGCGTCACGGAGACCTAGCTCGGCGGATACAAATTCTGCTGACTATCCAGAAAAGTCAACGATTACTTGTCTGGACGAGTCAATCTCCAGCACATTATCATACTCGGCGCACACAATACAATTTACCGTTGATGCGAGAGCCTTTTCGAATCGTACTTCTATTCTAACACTGCCGTGTTTTACCAAATTCCAATGAGTACTGCTGTTTGCTGATAAATCGGGCGTAAGATCAAACGCGAAAAAGCCTACCCCTTCGGGGTAGGCCTCCCGTGAAATACAATTACCTCCATTGAGAAAGTGAATACCCGTTCCGGAGAACAGAGTATGATACGCATCTACGTAAAGCTTCGATTTTGTAAAGTCGGGCTGCAGAGCCTTTGACGGTATTTGCATACCATCAACATATAACGATAGATAATTGATTTGATAATTTTTAAAATTAAACGGGTTTTTATCGAGGCAGTCGTTGAACGCTTTATTATCGACGAAACCAATGATGCTACGTTTTGGTAGCTGGCCGAGGGTTACATTATCGAGAGTTTCGCCATGTACTCCGCTATACATGGATATAGCCTTTACCTCCACGCGTGTCAGGGGGTATTTTGCCGTAGCTTTACACAGAGTTCTTGCATGTGCTAAAAGTATACCAGGTGCTATCTTGGCGCGACGTACGAGAAGCGACGCTTCGACAATATGTATTTTATAGTCTGCCGTCCCGCCCATAAGGCAAAATGAATTATTCGTGCGTACGAGTCGCAGACGCATTTCAACACCGTTCAATAAGAATCTCTCTTGATTAAAGACATCGCAGTGAAGATGACCGAGGAGATCAATAGTTTTTCCACTGCTAAGGAGGTCTCTGCGGCTAACAAGCCCACCGTTGGCTGTATCTGTATCCTCCATTTTTCCCGGTGTATCGGCGAACCAGAGCACACTCGTAAGATGAGAGTTTTTTTGCGCCGTCTTCATAATTTAGCAGTGTTTCAATGTATGCTCTGTATGCATACGCGTTATTCGGGGGCGATACAAGTTTCTGATTGAAAAACACATCTACTTGATTAAACATTGAATGCATCAGATTATTGACGGGGCCTATTTTAATCGTTGAATCAGGCTTCTCAGCCAAACACTGTATTTGAACGCGCATGCTTAGCATGGTGTGAGCAAGATCAATGTATTCATCACCCTGACCAGGTACCACAAACTCAATTGGTGAATCATCCGTTAAAGATGGGATCGGTTTGTAGTACACCCATTGTGTTCCCTCGATGGTGGTTTGTGTAGGAGGCAGTGTAAATAGCTCGAGCTGTGACTTTAAACACTCGCAAGAGTGTGTGTGTAAGAAAGCCATATTTACCCTCTCTCCATGCGAAAATATCAGCCACCGTTCGTAGAGCCTTCCTCTTCTTGGTTGTCTTTCTCTTATTTATCCTTCGCTTTGCCGTTGCCCGCTTTCTCGGTTTTCTCGACGAAGACGTAGCTTCCTTTCTTTTTTTCACACTATGGATACGTCGCACACCGCGGCCGGAAATGGAATGCCGAGATCGATTAATTTTTGCCATTTTATAGCCAGAACCTTTCATGAGCGTATCAATTTTTTCCTCCGCCTTTCGCTTCAGATTTTCGCCAGACTCGCGTAGACGCGTTTTGAACGCTTTTCTTGGTCGTACACCACTGTCCATTATATCGGTGGCAACATTAACACCGGCACGCAGAGCCTCCTTGCCGACAGCCCGTGCTCCATTCTTCAAAAGAGGTATAATACGGCGGAAAAGACCCCCGAGAAAACTGCCAATCCCGTGGCCCCTTTGATTCGGTAAGCCTATGTACACGTTACTGATACCCCCATATCCGGTCCGAGCACCGCCCGTTTGCATATCAAAGTATTCATCGTAATAAGTCATTGCGACGACTTCTCTAATCAGTACGCTTGAACTGTAATGTCACCGTCAGCGTCCCGTACTCAAATGGTATAGGCTGTCCAAACTCATCCCTTATATCGATATCGATCGATTGAAAGTTTGTATGAAGCAGAGGTACGTAGCGTGGTGGCGAGAAACCTCTAATCTTCACAGAGCCGTAATTGTTGCTATCCGCGGTATAAGATGGTACAACACGTAACAGAGGTGCGTGCACATCGCCGGTAATGTAGGGTTCACAAATATCCGTATAAACGAATAACATATCGGGAATAGCATTAGTTAGACTGGCAGGTCGTGCGCCTGTATAGCCAACATCTCTGAATGCAGGCGGGAGCGCCACACTGCTGGGTGTGGTAAATCCTAAAATCTTGTTGAGCCTTGGTGAGAAATGGAAAGCATGAATTAAATTTTCGCAAGAATCGCAGAAACAGGTCACTTGGACGTAGCCATTGCGAGCGCGCTGAAATAGTAAATGACCAGCAACGCCCTGTAGTTCATTTATTACTTCGAGCAATGAGTCTATACTCTTATATACACCGGGTGGAACAGACACGCAGCTCTTTTCAAAGTCAATAGCAGAATCGTGAATACCCGATTGTACTTTATACGGTGCGGTCTTGATAAAGTTCTGCTCGTCTTCCTGAGGTATATGCAAAATCGTCATGGGTATATGTATTTCTGTAAGTCCAACGGCCCAATTGCCTTGCAAAGATACGCGCTATAGCAATCGTGTGGTATAACGCGTTGTCGTATTTTCCGGGTAATATTTCATACTGCTGTTGCTCGGTAAAACGATATAAAACTCGTCTCTCATCGTGATTTTTTATTTTTTTCGGTAATAGTACGAACTCTCGATAACTCGGCCTCGTAAAAAATGCCGTTAATATCTTCGCCGTGAAGATCGCGTAAAAAGTACGACGTCGGCCAACTAGTCGTCGATATGCGATGAATTTTGAACAGCTCGCTGCTCCAGCCGTTCTCGTAACCTTTTGCAAAGGCCGCTTTTGCACTACTGATTCGTACAACATCACCGATCCCGTATTGAGGGATGTGTTCTCGCTCCGAATCCTTGTAACGCTGCATCAAATTAGCACGAGCTTGAGCTGCAGTGGCAAGAGTCACCGTTACCGGGGCCATTTTTATGCTGCTATGCCGGGCATTATTATATGCAGACACTATATTTTGCAACACATTGATGTATCGCTTCGCGCGAGTATACGTGAAGTATCGCCACATTCTTTCTTTCAATGTTCGATTAAATCTTTCCACAATTGCGGCTTTTATATCAGGATTCCGTGCAGCTCGAAACTGAATATCTTTCTTCTTTAGGAGCTCCAGAAATGCAGCACCCATGAATTCTTTGCCTCGATCCCATTGCAGGCATACGGGTGATCGGCTATTAGTGGCTTTTTGCGTGAGTATCCGCGTAAAAGCCTTAGCTACAGACGCAGCAGTCTTGTCGCGTAAAGGTTCGACCCATGCATATTTACTGAGCACATCTATGACTACGAGGAGGTAGGTATGACCATCGTTGTAATCTTTGATCGAGCGAAGATCTACGAGATCAGCCTCCCAGACATCGTCAATGTATCGCACGCTGTAATGACGTCGTGGAAATCGATGTTTTACAGGACGATGTTTCGTGTAAGCATCCTGTGTCTCCAACCACTGCGCGGTCTTTTCGTTAGAAATTTTTTTTCGCGTTGCGCGTAATAATTTTGCAGCGCCCGAGAACGATGCTTCGTGGGAGGGATTATAGTAGAGCTTTTCTAATGTTTTCATGGTTTAGAGTTTTAGGTTAGCCCAAATTACACGATTCTTCTTCTTCTTTTTACACTGGCCAGCGCCTGTTTGCTCCCGCTCAGAGGTACTGAAGAGCTCATAAATACTGGGATAGGTGGATTCGTCGCTGCTGTGATTGGCTCCCGCGTCGCTCAACGACAAGTCGTGAGAGTGCACAGGTATTTTTCTTTTTTTCCGAAAAGGTTTCGAGGTGGGCACATCGGATCTCCACAGATCCTGGTTTCCAACAAACTCGTGTGGAATTTTTGCCGCTTTTAAAAATCCTGCAAATGCATGACAACCAGCCGGCGTTGAGATTTTCCTCGCGCGCATAGCATCGTTTATAAGATCGACAATATAGGAGTCCTTGATTTCTTTGCCTGCGATGGAGACGGTGCCTGTAGGATCCCAACAAAACTCTGTTACTGGTACAAGGCGTAAACGACGGAGCAATAGTTTTGCTTTGTTGCGATATTTTGTCGGGACACTCTCAACGATCATAGAGTCGTTTATGCTTGGCATCTTAGCGCCTTTTCCACTATCCCCCTCCTCCTCTATAGGTGTCGTGATGTAATCATCATTTTTTGCGAGTGCACGATACTGCTGCGCTCGCTCATTATCGGCAAAATGGAGATAACGCTGCAACACCGCGAAATACGCCGACCACTTTTCCCTCTCATCCTTGTACGAATTAGAATTCAGAATATCGTTTATCCCAGTGTCGAATCTACTCAGTGTCGTACCAAGGGTTTGCACTGTTTGCTGCTGTTGCCGTTGAACAGATTCCGTTTGTCGATTATTCTGCACACCTATATGCTGAAGATTCTCTTCAGGCACGAGCACCATTTTTCTCGCATGCTCCATTATCCACTACCGCCGATCAAACGTGACAAGAGCGTACCCAGTACGGGGGCGAGCAGCAGCGGTAGGAACCCACCCTTTGAACCACAAAACGTTTCTTGCTCTTCCAACTACCGCTTTTCGCAGCTAGTCGTCGAAGAATAGATGCGTGGCGACGCAACTTTTTTCTTTGTTCAGGCTTCAAAAGCACGTTACTACGTAGAATGTTTAACGCACACTCACAAATACAACGAATTATTCGTGGATCGGCTTTACGCAAAACGGCGTCTCGCTGCTCCTTGTTGAGATGCTGGAGTGCGTGCAATATTGCAACGTGCTTCTTGCAGAGAGAGGACCTGCTACCCGCCATCACAGCCGCAAGACTGGTACTTCTCCGGCTGTGTCGGTGCTTTTTAACTTTTTTCGCGGCACGTAAACGAAATGCTGTGGATCATCGGGGAAAATACACGTTCGAAATCTACAGTTATCGGGAGTCGATTGTTTCAAGTCCAAGAGCAGATAACCGTGTGGTTTGCTCGTCGCGTCGTAATAAACTTCCTGCAGAAATCGGGGGTTTTCGGGGTAAACCTGACGCGCCAAGTGCTGTATTTGAGCGCGATCTCGCGGATTTTTGAAAAATAATATATAATTAGCGTTCAGCGATATATCCCGTTGCCCGCGGCCCTGATGAAATAAATGTTGCGTTATAAAAAACACGCTCAAATTCTTATGATGACTACCCTTAGTGAAGAGGTCGACAACGCTATTGTTCGATGCCTCGCGCATCAAATCGTCAATAATTATAAGTTTTGCACGCGGATCGTTTGCATAATTCGAGGATTGCGGCAAACCTTCGCGAAACTCTATCGAAGAACCGTACTCCATATACGCTTGTTGCCACTCGGAATAATAGAAAATAATTCGTTAAAACGGTTCACTATTCAAATGCGAAATGAATTTCAAAAACTTTTTCACAAAGTATGTTTTACCGCAGCCCGTGGGCCCGCAAACCATCGCCGTCCAAGGATGTTTCCACCGCACATCCATTTTTGCGAATGAGCACAATCTTTGTATTAGCTTAAACATATATAGGGTTCGAAAAGACGAATATACGTGAGAACATAAAGTTTTATTTATATATATTACTTACAAAGTAGTGCGAGGTCTATATCTATATACATTATTCTTTATAACCGTAAGGAAGAGTGCCATATTCGCCATTTCGTCTCCGTTTGACGCTCGTTGGTTTGCATGATTTGGTTTCAGGACGTGTGACGACCTGATGAAACGCCGTGCGCCGTATAGCGTCATACTTTAGCACAACAGGCTCGTCTCTCTCACCGGTTATAAAGGAGCGCACTGAGTTATAATTAATGAATCCCTTGTTCGCAAAATTAAGCGTTATCCCTTTTACTTTACATACTTCTTTTTCCTCTCCATTGGGAGTGCATACGATAAAAGAATAAAATTTTGGTCCGCCTGAAATGAAACTTCTAATATAACTACCTTCCCCATAAAAGCTCAGCTCATCTGTGAGATCCCCTAAGAGCTGTCCCGTTGGAGGCTCGTACTCGTCTTTTTCTTCGTGCGATACGTAAATTACGGAATCGGTATCGCAGTACAAAGCACGATGACCCAGACGCTCTAGGTAACTATAAAGTTTCAGGCGGGCCTGGGCTGTGGTGTATGCTGCTACTACGGCGTTCGCTATGCTGGATGGTATAACAGCGTCACTGATTTTCGTGTAGCTTACATACAATATGTCGTTATTTACGGGTAAAATCCCCGTGATTTCGTACTCAGGGCTAGTGTCAA
This sequence comes from Rhorus exstirpatorius, assembly GCA_963564615.1. Lineage (NCBI taxonomy): Eukaryota > Metazoa > Arthropoda > Insecta > Hymenoptera > Ichneumonidae > Rhorus > Rhorus exstirpatorius. Next base: position 6,928,553 of record OY751318.1, read on the forward strand.
TAGTTCCATAAGCTTTTTACGCGTCGAAACTATTTCTGTCTGCGGTAGATTTTCCCGCTGCCCAAACTTCCCCCAAAATGAGTTGAGGCATAGCTTTGCGACAGATCGCAGCCCCGGATTTTTAGCTATGGAGTCGCGATTTAGCTTGATTCCTTCCGATCGTTCAAAATCGGCTATATAGAGGTCTTGCGCAGCGTTATCTTCGGAGCAATTGTCGGGCCACCCACTGGCTTCTTATTTGATTTTTAAAAACGTGTTAATGTATTCGACAAAGTGGCCCCCTGTCTGTGTATCGCGATTGAATTGTGTCGTTTCATATTGCCAGATTTCAGTCACGTCTATCACTCTGTACCTGCATGACACGGCTTTTCGCAACTCGTCGACAACCCATGTACCCTTGAACACGCGCTCTACAGGGTATTCATGTGTGCATACATCCTGATTCATAATCTCACAACAGCTTCGGCATAGAGCAAATAATAAGCGGTTATGCATACGCACTGGTAATACAGGATGGTAAAGATTACGAGGCGGCAATACGGTGCATTTTACGAGACCCTCAACGAGAGTTAGATCGGTGTTATCAGGACCTGTCAATTCCATGCACTCGTTACCCACGTATACTTTCGGATGGCCCACGGGGTATTTACCGAATTTACAAATGTTTGGGTTCAAAGAGCAAACGTCTACGTAACGTATTTTTTCCGTAGCGTCAACGTCATAGAGCGTAACCATGTTTTCCGTCCGTCCGCCGAAAAAAGCATCACGCGGATTGAGAGGTTCTGCTGTAGCTAAAGGATTATCTTGCAGGAAAGTCCTCATCTCGGCTGTCGAATTTAATAAGCTGTTATACTCACACTCCCAAATTTCCGTAAGCAAATACCCTCCCGTTCGAATCCTCTCAGTTACAGCAGTAGTTCTCTCGAAACGTTCGTGTATGGATATTCCGCCGCTTTGTCGACTGTCTCTGTTTGTGGGATAGCAACGTGGGCAACCGTGCCAGTAGCAACCGTGAAACTGCAATACATGCGCCCCGTTAGGAGTCTCGTAGTACCCGTCTACCAAGAGATTTTGAGGTATTCTGAATTCGCGAGATCGGCCCGCATGAATAATACGAACATCCAGCGAGTTCTCTATCCACGATAGCCATGAAACCGCTTTTTTCGATTGATTTTGCGCCCATCTGTATCCCCCCGTGGGTATAATGCCTATTGAGTTATCTTTCAAGAAATTTTTTCGAAAAACTCTGGAGCAGGCTGATGCTATTGTTTTACTTTCATCAAACGGGCAGACGCGACCACTGATAATGAACATATTCCGAAAAGCCATACACGCACGTCGTAAAATCGTGACATCTGTCTTACAATAGCTAATAAGCTCTTCCGAAAAAATGAATACGTAATTGTTGTCTTTTGTTTCGCGATACCAATCGAGAAATTTTCGGCGCTCATCGGCGCGCATCGTGTCCGGAGAATAATGCTCGAGAGGCGGTAATTCACCTACGTAATTTTGATTTTCCGGTCGGTTAAACAAGTGCGGAAAAGTGCCTTTAACGATAGCACCGGTAAGCCCAAAGGCTTTCGGTAAACCACTCAGAGGCATGTGAAAGTAATTCAGACTATCGAGAAATACGAGCTTTCCGATGCGCATCGTAATAATTTTCGTACCGTTCATGATTAGTGTGGGGAGCTGAGTTTTTTTCTCTTCGATGAAATAACGCAGGATGAATTGAGCGTCGAAACCCCCTGCATTATGAGCGATACAGATGGTACGCGAAAAACCTTCGAGCGGCTGCATGGCTAGTTCGACAAGCTGGGCTACGGGGCTGTGACTAAACACAAATTCGTGTTCCCCGCAATGCTCGCACGGTTCGGTTATAGAGTCGTTAACGCAGTAAAACGTGCAAACGCGCTGTGCCACGCAAAGATTTGGTTCGTGTACAAGAGTAGTCGCATCACCCTTCACAGGTGTGCTCTGCTGTGTTTCACAATCATAAAAAATGAATAGTATTTTTTTCAAGTCTGGAGTACTACGAATCAGTTTCATGAAACACAAATGGTTATTCGGTTGATCGGATTTGCACGTTTTGCAGTACCCTACTCCGCATTTATGCGTCTCTGATTTTTCCAAAGGCCTTATTGCTCGAAAGCAGTTCCGGCATCGTTTCAGAGCTTCACAAACGCTAGGCTTTCTACGCCTCATGGTCACGATCGGTACCTTGTCTCTGAAAGCAGTCCTCTCCAAAAAAATCGCGATTGCACGCCTCACATCTGATTATATCGCGCGAGCGCGTATTGCACGCCTGTAGCCCTCAGCATCGAGGACATTTTTTCTTTAAACATCTATGACCGAGTCGACGATAAGCCATATTACACGAGGAACAAAAATCTCTACTACCGACAGCTGCTCTGAGATTGAGAATAGGCTCGAAATGATGTGAACGCTCGTAATACAATATATACAGGGTGTGCTGAATTGTGCCTATGCTGTTCAGAACACCCTGTCTTCCGTCAAATAGAGGCTCCTCCCCGCGACCCAAAGTTAAAAATTCGTAAGCGACAATTGCTAAGCCGTCTCGTGCCAAATAATTCTGATAGCGCGCAATTTCGTATACACCACAGCCCTCTGCAGGTACGTGGACATCTGCTTCTCTTGTAAGTTCGAGCGCTGCCTGTTTTTGTACGGACCCGTTAATTTGCCTCATACGTTGCCATTTATTATGAAGGCTACCCGCACGTATTTCTCCTCGTTCTGCGTATGCTCGGGCTGCTACCAGCGAACGCGGTAAACACAGATTGTCGGTGTTTCGGATCGAAAGAATAGATTGTTTTGCGACAGCTTCGTGTGTGAGACCTTTCCGACCGCGCCCTTCAACCCCCTTGACAGCGCACATTTTTATCGTGCACGAGTCATCAATGTTCAAAGATGATGCACTTTGTGCCACGCTGCTTATCAATTTCCAAATATCTTCGAATACATAATCGCGGGCCGGTCGGAAAGATAACCACACGGGCCCGTGCGGCAAACTATTCGCTGTAAACGAAACGCCTACATAATCGCCGCCCTCGCAGGAGCTGATGATGTGTGTTAACAGATCACGAAACGCACCGTTGAGCCAGTCCATCACGGTAACTCCAGAGACTGGTTGACGAATTCGCAACGACGTTTCACGCCCCCGTATTTTGAAGCGCTTGAAGTACCTCGTGTAATCACCGATGATCTCAAAATGCTTTCCCGGCGGGTGTATTTCATGGAGCGGCTCGCTCCTTGCTGCAGTACGCTGCCTGCCTGACCCACTTTGCAACTCTGGAAAAAGAGACATGTATTAGATTCTAGAGCTGATTAATATGAAATTATTAAATTTTATCAATATTTGTACCTCTCGCGCATCATAGTACTGCTTAAATAGACCGATATCACCACTCAAACAAAGATGTTGACGAATACCCTGTTACAAAAGGACCCACTTACTTACAAACTTAATTAACTTTTTCATGTGTAAGAAATATTATTCACCAGAGTCGTCATCAGTCACGAGCATTTGAAGCCAATCGTCAGCTCTTTGAAATGCTATTTCCTCGTCTCTCTCGTTCTCGATCGGATATTCCCACAGCTGATTTTCGCGATGGTCAAAAACATCATCAGGGTCAGAGGTTGGGGTTGCTCGTCGTCCAGAATGGCATAGGCCTGATGGGCCTGGTACAGCAGCGTCTGTTACCCTCTTCCTATCTATGCCCTCTGGATAAATTTATAATTTAAAATTGACGCCACACCAATTTTTAATTTTTTAATTTTTTTTGCACCTTAATTTCAACTTACGTTCGAAAATCGACGAATTAGAAAATATGTCCGAAGGATGCTCGATACTTGAAACCGTACTCGTAGGTCGCTCATCATTCAGCTCGGTGCATGACAGGTGCTGGCTCGTTGCGCTCCTCTGCTGGCATGCTAATTCCACAGCACAAGCCGCTTCTAAGCGGCTGCTTCTTCATTCGCTAAGAGCTGCTTCTTCATTCGGCGATGCATCCAAGAGCTGTCGATATACTATATTAGGTGCACAACCATTAAAAATAATATCCCTCTTTTAATAGAAGTAGTGCTTTCAACTCATAATTTTTCGAGTAAGCGAACCGTGTTAAAATTTCATATAAATGTTTCTCTTACGATAATAATGTAAGGAGAGAGAAAAAGAGGAGATTGGTGAATAAGAATACATTTTTTAAATATATCATATTGAAATTCGTAAAATATTTTTTCTAACGATAACAGGCGCTCTGTATCCCTTTAATGAAAGAGAGAGAGACAGCGAGAGGTAGAGAGCGCGGAACCACGCGAAGCATAGCACAAAGAGTAGAGCTCGATAAATAACGATTATCTCTGCTTACGCAAACAGGTGCTCTGCATCGTGCTCATGAAAAAAGAGCGAGAGAGTGAGAGAATTGCAAAGAATGCGGAACCACGCGAAGCATGGCACAAAGAGTAGCTCGATAAATAGGGTTCGACCATACTATCGAAATAACAGCCGTGAAAATATTTTTTCAATACTCTATAAGATCCATACCGCTTTAACGAAAGAGAGAGAGAGAAAGAGAGAGAGAGAGAGAGAGAGAGAGAGAGAGAGAGAGAGAGAGAGAGAGAGAGAGAGAGAAAGAGGAAATTGATCAATAAGAATACTTTTTGAATATTTCGCGTTGAAATTCGTAAAATTTTCTAACGATAACAGAAGCTCTGTATCGCTTTCATGAAAGAGAGCCAGCGAGAGGTAGAGAGAGAGAGAGAGAGCTCGGGACCACGCGAAGCATGGCACAAAGAGAAGAGCTCGATAAATAAGGCTTGCCCGTGCTAGCGTAATAATGGCATCGTGAAAAAAATTTCAATACGTGCTGGCGTAATAATGGCATCGTGAAAAAATTTTTCAATACAGTTTAAGTATTACAAATATACATGATTATTTTTTATGATAGAACAGAACTTACTTCTGATTTCATCGACAATACCGCGGACACATGGCGCGTTTTCCAATCCTCGACGCTGCAGCTCTTCAAACACACACGCTAGCACTTGTTGACCATTTAGTATGCCTCTGTTGTAGGCTGCCGCTATGATTCGCAAGGGCGCCCACCATACAATATATTTTAGGCGTCTTATAAGTCTATCGCCCGATAATCGATTTAATTCGTTGCACCATTGCTCGTTACACCGACGACGAAGCTGAGAACTATGTAATATGGCCAAACGCAAAAGATTTAATATACACTCGCGAAGTGCTCGATCTGCCATGATTGATAACGATACGTGATAATACCCTGCTGGCTTGAGACTGATTAACGTTGCATCTTGTTCTTTCCATATAAATACTTAGCGCTAGCGCTAGCCTTCTGAGCGAATTTACTCATTTACTTAAATTGCAGCGCCATCAAAAATCGATGCCCCTTGCGGCACAAAAACATGCATGATGAGGTATCAAGATATCAAGATATCAAGATATCAAGATCTCACCACATATGTATATAAGCATTCCAAATGCTCTTATTGTTTCAATGTAACATGATATAGCGAGACTCTGATCAAATTTTTTAAACAGCGACTTCTTCGAAAAGCGCAACGAAGTGGAGATCGCTTAGCTTTGATATGCATTTTAAAACTTAATATCATTTTTCAAAAAATATACTTTTACAAACGAGAAATAAGTAGGTGGTCTCAATAATTTTCATAAGTCTTAATGGGTCTTGAGGCCTAAATATATTAAAATTATATTACTATAAAGAGCATGAAGTACGAAAACACATTAAATGAAGAATAAGGAGAGAGATTCGCAGCAATGAGCAAAGAAGGCATGCAGTCTGCTGATGCTCCGCTGATCGTGCGTTTCACGCACCTCGAGAAATCGAGAAATCTCATAGTATTATACCCGAATACTCGGTGTACATCGAAAAATATAATAAAAAAGCCCGCTATTGCTGCGATAGAAAGATTCGAGGCATGGAAAAAGATATGCATCAGAAAAAGAGAGAGAGAAAGAGAGAGAGAGAGAAAGAGAGAGAGAAAGAGAGAGAGAAAGAGAGACAGAGTTAGCGAATATCCGCACAAAGAGGAGAGCTCGATAACTATATGCTCGTGATCTCAGCCGTACATATTTGCTGACCCTCGAGCTCATATCTCTCTCCAATATTTTTTTCTTAAAGTCCGATCGAATTTTCTTACATACCTCTAATAGGTCTTATATCATTTTCATGAATCATTGTGATATTGATACTCGGTTTTCGTCAAAACAAAGTAAACCTTGGCGTGCGCAAACTAGCTGTCATCCTCTATTCCAAAGAATAGGACTTATGGATTTGGCTTGCAAATTTTTTTATGAAATATTATTCTTATGCATATGCTGCTCTTCGAAAGAAAGGGTTGTATATATATATATATATGTATATATATATATTAGACTGTTTCAAAATAAATCGAGAATTTTTTTTTTTGCTTTACACAATCTTTAACCATACTTGGACATAAAAAAATAATTCTCGCGAAAGGAGGGGCCGGTCCTTCAAGATTTAGAGGTGTCTCATCGGAGTTTTGTCATTTTTATTTCGTTAATACGTGAATAATAAATTTGCATGGATGGAACAAACGTTTTTCTAGTCCTAAAATGATAAATATATTCCAAACTTATGTATAAATACTGAATATACTAGAAAAAACGATCTTGATGATCGCAGCAACAATTATCGGTCGATATATACGCCAATAAATGCAAAAAAAAACAAAAAAAAAAAAAAAACGAAAATCCCCGTAAAAATGAATTTCCTTAATGATTTTCATTTAAAACATAATTCTATTATAACCACCCGACGTTTAGAAACATATATTTATTCATATAAAAACGTATTTTTCGCAACCGATACATCAGGGATTTTTTTTACCGACGGAGCGGATGGTTAATACGGCTTATTAGCTTTTTTCGATTCAATGGTTCCTATGGATGTGAAACAAAAGATGTTAATAGCCTTAAGGACACGTGAGAGTACATCAAAGAATCAAAAGTGCATTGCCCTGAGTGATAGCGAGTGTCAAACACTGCCTGAAATTGACATAAGTCATTTCATCACTCAAAAGTCGAGGTGCTTATTTCAACAATGTGAATTGCCCCATGATTTCCTGGATGAGCCTCTCAAACAATGGGAATCTACTGAAAGCTTTCAAACGTGCTTAAGGGTTTTCTCACAAATGAAAGTAGTAAATGATTCAGCTGAACGTGGAGTAGCCCTTGTCGAGGAATATAATAATTTGTTAACTAAAAATGAAGAACAAAAACAATATTTGTTCCAAATAATTCAAGACCATAGAAAAAAATACCCCAATTGCAATAAGTCAAGTTTTTCGTAGCCGAAAATGATTATCGTAACAGCGTATTAATGAATGTATTCATTTAAGATTATTGACGATAATAAAAAATTCATTTTTACGGAGATTCTTGTATTTTTTTTTGTTTTTTGCATTTATCGACGTATATATCGACCGATAATGGTTGCTGCGATCATCAAGATCGTTTTTTCTGGTATATGCAGTATTTATACATAAGTTTGGAATATATTCATCATTTTAGGAAAAAAAAAATATTTGTTCCATCCATGAAATTAATTATTTACGTATTAACGAAATAAAAAAAGACAAAAGTCCGATGAGATACCTCTAAATCTTGAAGGACCGGCCCCTCCTTTCGCGAGGATTTTTTTTTGATGTCCAAGTATAGTTTAAGATTGTGTAAAACAAAAAAAAAATTATGGATTTATTTTGAAACAGTCTAATATATATATACACCGTAGTTTAGCATATATATATATATATGCTAAACTACGGTGCTCGCGAAAGACGCGAAATAAAAAAGATGCTGTATAGGCTAAACAGACAGTCGTATCTCAGGGCTCCGTTTACTCTTCTATTAATTACAAAGGGGCTCATTTACACGGACCACGTGCATTTTTGCGGACTATGCATTTCTTGAAGAACGCACCTTCAATATCGTCACAGCATCTTCTCTGCTGCTGTATATTATAGCACGTAGACTTCAGTCGTTATTGAGCAGGCAAAGAATTCAGTTCGCCAGCGAGAAATTTTATTTCAAATTAAAAAAAAAAAAAAAAAAAAAAAAAGAAAAAAAATGTATCCCCAATACAAAGACGATGTTCCGTTGGATGCATTTTGGTGTCGAGTGATTGGGGTACTTAGTGCTTAGTTTGTAGTCATACGCACCGCCGAAATGGTGGATGCGTATGAACAGTTGGCCCAATTGTTGTGCGATTTTTATATCGCACAACAAAAAGGCACCGTTATGACGATCGATGATATGCTGGCGGGAGCTTCGTGCGTCGCGCGGTGCGGTATGACCATGTTACGTGGGGAGATAGTTTATTCCGACGACGCCGGATTCACGGAGGTACGCCTCATCGACGAGGGGCACACCGAATATTTCGAGCCCGCGGATCTATACGAGCCGGAACCGTTGTTCGCCATGCTACCACCCCAGTGTGTGGTATGTCGATTGATGGGCCTGGCTGGCGTGGACGACGATGGTATCATGGCCCTTTTAGAAGACCTGTGCCTCAACGAACCCATCATGGTGGCTCGCATGGCGTACCATAGTCATGATATACCATGTATACGCCTGCGGTGCCCTGATCGTAGGGATGTAGGGGGCATTTTGATAGATACCCTCGGTGGCGACATACCCTACGATCGGGGGTACCACGATGAAGGGTTCGAAGAGGGCGGTGATGCGTAGCGAGTCCACTTGTGCGCGCGCTCGTGTGTGTGTGTGTGTGTGTGTGTGTGTGTGTGTGTGCGCGTGTGCCCCTCAGTGCACCGGCTGTGGGCGTCGTCGGAGCGGCGTAAGGATCTCCCCAACAGTCACGTAAGTTTTTCATATTTATTAATAAATAAAAAAGAGAAAAAAGTATGGATTATTATTATTTGAATAATGATAATAATCGGACCACTCTGGCGAACCCTCAGAACTCTTTCCCCCCACCACCTCTCCCCACCACAAACCCCACCACGCTCGGAAAGAGGCTCCGACGCGGGGGGAAAGTGGAGGGGATAGAAGTGGGGGTCGCCAGAGTGGTCCATATACTACTCAAGCATGAAAAAGTTGAATAAATAAATGAATAAATAAATAAAATAAATAAAGTGCAAAGGATTTTCAATCATACAGCATCATCTAACGAACATAGCGCGATAGGTGAAGCATTATCCCATTTTTCTCGGAAAAAAAAAAAATGGTTCTAGACAAAAAATGTATAGAACATAAAAGATCAATCTTTTCATAAGCTAAAACTTTTGTTGCAAACATTTTTCTCTGAGATCAACACTTTTAAAAATAAAATGGAAAAACTGATTTTATTTATTTATTTATTTATTTAACTTTTTCATGCTCCCCCACCTGATTATTATTGTTAGTGCCTAAATGAAGGGTTTTGTCGAAAAAAAAAAAAAAAAAAAACAATAAAATTCGGAAAAGTAGTCAATCTAGACAATTACCAAAATTTAAAAGACTCTGACTTTGACGAAAGGTTAAAGGAATGCGAGACGTGTTTCAAGGCAACACTAAATAAATTACCGTTTACGAAGACTCGATATCGAGAAGACAGGCCACTGAAACAAATTCACGCCGATGTAATGGGATGCATAAGTCCACCGACTTATCCCAAACAGTATAGATTTATAGTCACGTTTGTTGATATCTATTCGAGGTACGCGGCGATTTATCCAATTAAAAATAAGAGCGTTTTCTACCTTCTTCTTTCTTTTACGCAAAACCCCTTTACCCTTCTCTTCATTTGTCTTTTCTTCCTCTTTTTTCTCCTCTTCACCCTCTCTCCATTCCTTCCTCTCCACATCCCCGCTCATCATGTCCCGCCAACTCGCTTTCCCTGTTCTCTTCCCTCCGCCGCCCCTCTCACAATCTTTCTCCTTTTATTTCTCTTCTCTCTTCCCTCCTATCGTGCTCGTATTCGCTTTCGTTCTTTTCTTTTAATTTTCTTTGCACCTCGTTTTTCCCCCACCACTCTCTTGCTCTCTTTGTCTTTTGCCCTTCATCACATACTCCTCCCACGTTTTCTTCTTCCCGTTATCCACCGTCATTTCCCCTTTCTCCTTGATCATTTTTTTTTCTCCCCTCGCCGCGTTGCCCAACTCGTTCCTTCCTTTCATCTTTCTATCGTCACTCACTTCCAGCCATTCCTCGTCCTTCTCGCACTCCCTGCCCTTCTCCCGCTCCTCACCGTCTGACCACTATCTCCCCCCGGGAAGTTTTCCCTTTTTTACTCTGTCCTCATCCTTACTTTTCTCCTGCTCCTCGCTTATCGTTTCCTCCTCCCTTTCATTTGTGCCCACCTCACTCTCCGTCTCCAGCTCACTGTCCGTCTCACTCTCACTTTTCTCGTCGCCGTTGCTCCTCGCCTCTCCGTCTCCGTACCTCATGCCCCTTTCGCCGTACATCTTCACCATACTCCGCAACCCTTCCAACTCTCTCTCTCTACCCCTTTCAGCTCTTCCGCCACTTCTTTCACCGCCTCCACCAACTCCTTTAAGTGACTAATACCACAGGAAAAGAAAGAGGAGTTCCCCTTCCTTTTCCTTTTTTATTCTCCATACTTTGTCCTTTTCCTTTCCCTTCGTCCTTTTTTGCACTACCCAGCCTCTCGCCCACGCCTCTCTCCTTTTTACGTGTCCACTTACCCCACCGTCGAGGATTCTTTCTTTCCCCCTCGTCACCTCCGTCACTTTTCCCGTTTATCTCATTAGTACTAATGCGCCGCTTCCATTCCTCACTACCGTCCACAGCACTTTCCACCACATCGCCCCTCAATCACTTTCCCTGTCCGCTTCCTCACTATAGCGTACGGTGATATCGCCTCCGTCTGAAACACTCTTTTCCACGCTTTACCTCATCTGCTCTCACCGCCTGACTTGCCAGCACTAAAACGCTCGGCTGTCCTTTCGCCTTGTGGTCTCCCGCCTTTCCACCTTCCCTCATAGTATGGCCGACGCCATACTTTTCACATGCACCGACTCGAGGTCCCGTTGCTCCTTCGCTTCCGTTTCCTTGCTCGCTTCTCTCCACCTCGTGCTGCACTCTTTTCTCAGTTGTCTCTTCGTCCACTGCCTTCTCAATCCCCTCGTCTTCGCCTCCTCTCTTCTACCCCTGACTTTCTTTGCCGCTCACCTATCTCCTTCGTTCTCGCCTCTTCAGCTTGGGCACTTTTGTTTTTCACTCTCCCCCACACCTTTCCGCACTTTTTCCCTTTTTCTTTCCATGTCCCTCAACTATACTCTGTTTTTTCACCACTTTTCTCGCTTCTCTCTCCCTTTTTTCCCGTCTTATTCCTCATTTATCCACGCACCGACCAAAAGTATAGCTGCCCTGTTTGCCATCTTGGGGGGAAGGGGGGGGGGGGAGATGCGTGCAAAAGCTTGTTATAAATTCTTACATATTCAATAAAAAATCCAGAGCTACAAGCAAATGACGCCGCCTACATCTGATGATTTTATTCGAAAAATAAAACTAAGCTCTCTGTCCACTTCTATCAAATTTCATAATTCATCGTTATTTAATCCTCAATGATTCATTAATTTGACATCTTTTCACGATGATAATATAATACGTTCAAGGATAAATGATTGGTGATGTAATTTCTATGAATATTTTAAATTCTGTACAATGTGACAGGAAAATAAGATCCCTTCCTCGACGTCAACGCACGACTCGACTCCTCCGGTGCTACCTGACTGAGACCTATAGGTTATTGAATAAGGAGATATAACTATAAGGGTTGGTCGAGACAAGACTCCTCACACTAGCGAGAATGAGAGGTGGCAACAGCGCGTGTCAATCGATCGGTCTTCGATGACGCGTGCGCCTTGGCAATTTTCGTCGGACGAGCCGAGAGCGAGCCAGCAAACGAACACTTCGCTTCCGTCTTTTGTCAAACCAAGTCAGTTCTCGAGGAGTCTCGTCGCGTCGAACATATTTGTCTAATTGTATTAATCGAACTCATTGCAAATTTGGTCACGTCTATCGACTAAATTTGCCGTACATTAAAATTATTGAATCGTCTAATTATCGTAATCGCATTCATTCCAAATTTGGTCATATCTTTCGAAAAAATTTGCCGTTTATTGAAATTATTAAATTAAACCTTAAAGGCCCAAAATGGCATAGATTTTATGTTTTGTTCAGTTGCTGTGTTAAAGGTGGTAAAGATTTTTTGAACTGTCCGAAACCATGTATCCTGAAGTAATTTTTCCTGCTCTTTCCGAATCTGGCCTCAGATTCATGATATCTGCCGCCATTTTTTAAAGATGGCGGCTGGGAGGCAAAAAAATGTGAAAAAAACCCGTTTTTTTTTCAAAGAATCGTGAATTTGCACATGAAGGCAATGTTGTAGGGTGCTGAATCTCTATATCTGGTGGAATAAATGGTTCCTCTAAAAGATAGGACCACTAGTGGGCTGAAATTCCATATGGCAGATCCAAGATGGCGGCTAAGGTCAAATAAAAAATTTGGTTTTTCGAAAAATCAACAAATTCGCACCAAATTTGGTATATAGGGGTTTTCTATGATGCTGATCACGAATATGACATCAGTTTTATGAAATTCCAAGATGGCGGCCCACTACTGCGCATGCGCGCTTGAAAAATGTGCGTCGCTTGGCCTGATTGGCCTGGAATTTTGCACTCAGGGGTTTTCGAGAAAGCTGAGCACAAATATGACACCAGTTTGACAAACTCCAAGATGGCGACCCGGTACTGCGCATGCGCACTGAGAAAAGCATGCAGCTACAACTAATTGACCGGAAATTTTTGACTCGGGGGTTTTCATTTTCCCTTAATGAAAATTATTTTCCTTAAAATGGTTCGTGGGACACTTTTCCATGCCACAATATTTTCTCCTTCCTTAAGGTACAAACCAAAATATTGTAACGATATCGCAACCCCCCCCCCCCTCCCTCCTTTTTTACGACGCTTCGACGGCCGCGTCGTGCGCGTCGAAGAAACGCGTCATGGAGATCCGGCTTAACGGTGGAAAGGGGAGAAGCGCGGTACGATAGAAACACCGCTTGAGTTCCGTGACGTCAGAGGCGAGGGTTCTCACGCGCAGAGGATTCTGGGAGACGGCCACGGACGGGTATAAATAGAGGAATTTCGGCCACTAAAAGGCACTTCACTACGAGACCGGAGTAGAGAACGGAGCTCTAACCAGCCGACTCTATTCTCGATTGGAGAGACCTACGAAGTCAAAACGAGACTGTCACTCTGCCCAACGACAAAACGCCATTACTAAATTAAAATCACTCGAGCAACTTAGAAATTGTATTAGAATCAGCAAGAGCATTAATTTGTGGTGACGAAATTAGAATCAAAGTATCCTCATCCCATTCCGAGTGCCAGCAACGGATTTCTTTGGGAAGACCTCGGATTTCCCGCCGTTGGGCTCTACCTAGATCGTCCGCTTAAATTCCGAGTGCTAGCAACGGATTTCCTTGCGATGACCTCGGATTTCCCGCCATTAGGGTCTACCTAAATCGTCCGCTTAAATTCCAAGTGCCGACAACGGATTTCCTTGGGATGACCTCGGATTTCCCGCCGTCGGGCTCTTCAATCCTAATTAAAATCTACCTCATCTACCATTACGGAAATTAGAGTAAAAATCACCATAAGCTATTGCGATAAAAAGTATATTGTGAATGTAATGAATGTATCCTAAGTAATACGAGATACAAGACTGTGGAAAATAAACAAAGAAAATAGAAAATCAAATTGCATTTCAGTCTCTTTTCACCTGCTCCGTATACAACGAAGCACGAATTCACGCGTAGCGTGAAAAATCGTCATATCGACGAAAGCGTACCGTTACAATATCGGTGGTACAATCAGGTACAAACCGGGCACAAACGAATGCAATAAAAAAAATTATTTTTTGTCAAGTCAGTTGACTACTTCATATAGATACGTTCTAGGACATTTTGAACATACTGGCATAAAAATCTCGAATTTTTTTTCATGAAAACAAAGATTCCTTTATCAGAAAGCAAAAATGTTCAGGCATAGTAATTTTTTTACCGTCTGAAGTGGCGTAGACCGTCTTATTTGCATTAATGCAATCCCACTACGCAACCATTTGTTACAATACTAAAGGGTGGAACTGAATTTAACGTAATAGTTTCAAACTCACCGTTGTGATCAGCTGCAAGAATGTTACTGTAAGTATTCTCAGATTTCAGATTCCATTTTATATTACTGTAAATCAATTCTTCGCCATTGGTCATGGTGGCAGGAACGAGAATGGGGACAGGTGGCTCAACGTTGCTGTAAACAGTATTCCTTATCGCTCTCTTCAACCGGTCTTCATGAGGAACTTGCGGCGACGACATAATTGCTAGCTGTTCCTGCTGAATGTTACAATACGAATTATTCTCATGATAGTCATACTTCCATGCGAATTTGTCTTTAGACACATTCGTATCAAAATTATTGGGTTAAAATTTGACATTGACCCTGGCGTTCGTTGGTGGTACCTGGGACGAATGTGGAAATGTATTGTCCACCACGTTGGATGTTACGTGAGATGGCGGCAATTTCGTATCCATATTCATCGGCTTTTCATTAGATCCGCTGTTATTTAACAGAGTACTATACGATGGAACGGGTGGTGTCTTTATAACGTAACTTTGTGGTACCTATAAAAATTATAAGAAGTTATTTAAATATTAGAAAAATAAAAAACTTTCACACCAACATTTTATTAGATGTAAACTAAATTTAATTATCTCATGACTATGAAAAAAAAACAGATTAAAAAAATCTTCTATCTTCCCAAAACGAATTTTTTCATAAATATTTGTCAATGCATATATTTCAAAAAACAATTCAGATTTATTTTTATATCAGCCAAGTACAATGTACATACTTCAGAATTCTATTGAAAATTTTTTGAAATAGCTTGACGTGCATGATAAAATAAAATAATTCCGGGGGTTAAAAGGGCAAGAGATGAAATATCCTATTAATCTGATACCTGCAGTTTCAGCTTTCTACGGCAGATTTTCTTTGAAAAAATAAACGTCCTTTGGGTTGGAGAGAGTTTCCCTTATAGCTACTACAACTAAAAACGTGTAAATATTGAAGGAAATTTTGAGAAATGCATTTTAAAAATTTAGTTAACTTTTTTCTATTATTGACACATTCTCAGAAATGTTTTCTTCAGTACATCGAAAAAAATCGTATTATATTATTATTAATTTTTCATCGGATACTCGATGGCAACTTCCTAGCATATATACGTGTAATTTCACGTAAGATACCTACGAGACATTTGAACGGTCGTTAGGGGAACGATGGTTCAGTCACGATGAGAGAAAAAGAATCGAGTGTGCCACCCGGGATTCGATCCCAGACACTCGGCTTGCTAAGCAAGAGCATTAACCACCGCGCAACGGCCACTGATTATTCTCTCTCCTTCAAGTCATCTACTTGTATGCTATGCTGGACCATCACACCTATATTACCCCGCCATATCATCACTACTCGTGGTCGCTACTTTTTGTAGCGAGTAGCGAAATTTTTTTCGCTATCCGCTAATTTTATAGCGAATAGAGAAATTTTTTTCGCTACCCGCTACTTTTGTGGCAAGTAGCGAAATTTTTTTCACTACCCGCTACTTTTGTAACGAGTAGCAAAATTTTTTTCGCTACTCGCTACAAAAATAGCGCGTAGCGAAATAACGAAACGAATTTCGTTGTTTTTTTTTTTTTTGAATCCGTAGTTCCCTAAGCATACAGTGATTACAATTACCCATTATTTAGAACATTCAAAATATTTTCAGAATGATTCTCAATTTTTTGGGAGTTCATCATATCTTTTTAAAACTTTAGATTTTTTCAAGAATTGAAAAATTACTTTGGGGATATTACGATATCTCTGGCCCCTATTTCTGACCACGTGAACCTCATATTTCGGCAAAAATTAACACTTTTTCAATTTAAAAAAATCGATTTCGATTAAATAACGGCGCTATAGCGATTGAAAGTAAAAGTACTCTGTGTTCGTGCGTGTGTGTGTGTTCGCGCTCGTGTGTGTGTGTGTAGTTAGATGTGCGCGTGCGTGCGTGCGTGTACGTACGTGTACGTGTGTGCGGATGTGTGTGTGTGCGTGTACGTGCGCGTTCGTGTGTTTGTGCTCGCGCGCACGTGTGGGGCACGCCGGGGTCTAGGGAGGAACCCCCATGGGGTCCAGGGGCGAAGTCCCCCGCCCCGGGGAGGGAGCCCCCGACTGTCACAAACGTATATTTTTATGTTTTCAACTATTGATTTAAACGATTAAAAAATCGACATTTTTTCTTAATGGCTATACCGCCGTTATTTAATGAAAAATCGATTTTTATTAGTTATGAGAGTGTTTATTTTTGCCGAAATATTAATTTTACAGAGTCACAATGAAAAAACCCGAAATGTCGTGTTGTGCCCGCGAATTTCGTCACGTGGGGATGAAATCGTCAGGGATGGGTTTGCGGATGATTGTCAAGGTTGAGTAACTCGAGTATTACAAAAATACGGTCCAGTTTATTCGATGATGATGAAGTATTGGTTACAATGTTGTTCATGAATATTTTGCCTTGAGACCGACTGACTGATATTTGTGCATAGTTTCCGCTAAGGATAGCTCGCTTAATTGAACAGCGCTGTTGCCGACCAAAGACTGCTTTTTTATTTTCTTGTAATCACTTTTCCTTCAATTTTCTGGAGAAGTAGAATCGTACAATGTCCGCTTGATGGCGTGTGTGTCGCAGTCACCTTTAAACCTTTAGACTGCTAACTTTGCACAATTGCAAAGTCACCTTTAAACTGCTATGTTTGCACAATCAATGGTTGAGTTGAATATAATTCTACATGATGAAATCGGAGCATAACACCCCACCCCCCTTGGGAAGACGAAATGACCAATTTCGGCGTTAATACTTTGCATTGTCCTCTCTTGGCTTGCAATGTGTTATTCATAAAACAATTCTTAATATAAAACTTTATATAATTATATATTTTCCCAAGATAATCGTTTAAGGATGTATCGGACGTACCTACCCAACCAAAAGTGACTTTCATCGACAATATTGCATACTTTGTGATAAGATAAAAATCAGAAAAAATTCAGCCACAATAATGACGATATGAAGATTAATTTCGAATAATAATAATGCCAAAAAGTTATCAATAAATTGTTTAAACAAAACATTTTTTTACAAATTTTTAGGGAAAGTTTTTTTTTGACACGTGAAATGAATTCGTTGATTTTTTTGACTACACATGAATTTAAAAAAAAAAATTATCGTTTGGAAATTTCGGTTTTCAAAAATTTTTTATGTTTGAAAAATGAAGGAAAAATCGTGAATTTTGGAAATGTTTTCGTAAAAACGTTGCATATTACAATTAAGAAGTTTTCAGGGCATTGAACGAATAGTTTCGTAAATACAACCTTTAAAAATTTCCGATAACCGAAATTTCAAAATAAGAAAATTTTTAAAAAATTCATGTGTAGTCAGAAAAGTCAACGAATTCATTTCACATGGCAAAAAAAACATTCACTAAAAATTTGTGAAACAATGTTTTGTTTAAACAATTTATTGATAACTTTTCGGCATTATTATTATTAAAAAGTAATCTTCTTATCATCTTTATTGTGGTTGAATTTTTTCCGATTTTTATCTTATCATGAAGTATGCAATATTGTCGATGACAGTCACTTTTGTTCGGAAAGGTATGTCCGATACATCCTTAATCGTGTACGATAGAATTCCCAATTTTATTTTATTTTTTTTATCGTGTATCCGTTTGTGGCGTATTTCTTTTGAATGTAATGTTCATGTTCGGATTTATCCTGCGTTTCGTTGCGCGCGGAAGGCTTTCCGCTGCGTCGGCAGAGTCGTTTACCTCCGGTGTGGCTCGCGCGCAACGCGACGGGGTCGCACATACATATATATATGCCAAACAGTATTATTATTATAGCTACTATGCCATACGGGGAATAACTTCCTATTGGGATCCAACATGTAGGCGGGGCCTATTCAATATGGCGCAGAAAAGTTCCAGTGATATACACAATCCCTATGTTCAGTATTAGTATTTTGCCAAAATGTTAATAAATATAGAAAATATATGCGATTGGGCCGGTACAAATCCTGCCTAACGCAATTCGCTGCGATTGATCGGTTTTTGAGCGAATCGGTCGATTTGTCGAAAAATTCCTGGATAGAAAATTGCCTCGTCTACACGAACTGACTGACAGCTGACAGTAGTTGTCGAGTTTTAACAGCCGTGGATTTTATCGGGTTATACCCACTCCCTGTTTTTGACGATTAAACGCGATAATGAGTGTATTTTTTACGTATATTACGCGATGGTGCACATAAAAAATCCGCCAAGTGTAAATGAAAAACGATAAATATACTCGCGGTGTCAGATGCGACAGTTTTTTCGATGTTTATAACCCCGCGTATGCGCGATGTGTATTTCCTTACTTCTCGCTCCGTGTGTCATTGAATTATTATTTATCGACGATTTTTTCGCTGAAACGATGCGTTCAATATACTATAAGTGTGTTTTACATGGAAGAAAAAAAAATATTCCCTCCATGTCAAATGCATTTTGCAAAGTGTAATTCACACACTCTTATTTGTCCTTTTATTTGCTCAATTTTTAAAGCCCTTGTCCATGCTTTAAAGCGGTCAATTGTCTCAACGAATTGTATCAGCGAATATTTTGCTGGGTGCATGATTGCAATTTACAAAAATTGTATTGCAATTGATCAAATCCATATGAACACGTATTAACTGACTGCTCTTATTCCTCCTTTTTCTGTTTTTACTTTCGGCCACCAGATGTCATGTCTCCCTATGTTGGATCCCAATAATATAAATGAATGTTGGATCATCTTTGATATCCAAATTTGTATGAAAGTTTTCGATTCTTTCTCCTAGCTTGTTTATCTCCGCTGGGTCCGTAATTATTTTATCACTGTAATGTGTAATAGTAGGATGAGGTATTTTTATTTCGTTCGATAAAAATGTTAGATTGAACGGTGGTAGGAAGGTTATGACTTCTTCCTTATTACTTTTTTTTAACGTTTCTATTCTAAAATTTTCGAAGGTGACGGAACATTTCCCGTCCAAAGCCAGTATGCCTGTATCATATATTGTAACATATTCTATAGCGTTTTCTTTGCATTTTATCGTGATTGTTTCTTTGACGGGCGCTATTTATATCCAGCGTCTGTCTTGTTTTAAAGCGATGAGCATTGTTTTGCTAATGTTTACTATCCGCCGTGTACAACTTGGTTTTTCTATGCTCTGTCCCCAATATGCATTTATTTCGCAAGGGGCATCGGGTTGTATAAATTGAGTTGTGTGTTTTGGGTGACAGAAGTATTTCTTTGAGTCATGTTTACAGTCGAGCAATTTTTCATCACTTACGGGTAAATAAATTTTCTGCTCCCGATTAGTTATTGCGTATTTTTCCGATGTTTCTATAAATTGAAATGTGTTATTTTCCATCCTCGAGGGTAGTGAATATACCTTGTTAACATGGAATTCAGTATATTCTATTAATGGTACTCTTAGAACTAGGATGAGTACCCCTGAACTGCTAAATGCATTTATGTTAGTGACCTTGAGCAGGCTGCTCATTTAATGATGGCCCATTGGCGTTGGAAAATTAAATCCTCTTGGTAAGTGAGGCCATGCTTTTATTAAATATTCTATTAATCCTTTAGGAACCATTGGGCTAATTATCCCTTGTTTAACATGTATTAGAAAATTTGTTAGCTGTCTTATCTCGTCCCGCAATGACTGTACTATTATATTTATTGTAGTTACTTTTTTGTTTATTATATTTGTTTTTGTTTTGTTTATAATTGCTTGGACGTTATTTCTTTCGTTTTATTACAGAGTTCACTCTGTATTTCTGATATTAATTGTATCAAATGGTCTTCGTTTGCTAACATTTCGTTGAGTATTTTTGAGCTGGAGTGTACAATTTGTAAATTTTCTTTTAACGCGTCGTTCGTAGTTATTTGCTTTCTTTAAATTGCGCTTATTATTTCGTTTATTTTTTGGATGTCGCTTGTATCGATGTTTGCAGTATTTTTTGTTATTATTTTTTCGATCCCGTTAACGAAACCTCTTATCATTATACTTTTATGTGTTCCTGTTATGTCGTATACTGTATCTGTATCGTCTTCCATCTTTTTTATTAACGTCTGTACTGAATTTGTGATGATACACTGTTAAAAATTTCTGTTGAAAATTTACAACAAATGTACAGGAAGCAATATTCGGGTACGGTATTGTAAAATTTACTACACATTTATGAAGTTATTTTAAAAGACTTGCATTTTAATCTTATTGTACATTTACAGCGAATTTACTAAACATTAGTGTAGTAATTTTAGCAAACTTGAGTATTATAAATCAACTCATGATTTGCGAATTTAAACTGTATTTGTCTATTAATTTTGATGTGCATGTATTTTAAACATGTCATACGATCACGCAATTTTACCAAACATGTACACATTAAATTTACTGTACTTTTACAGTGAAGTTACTGAACATTAATGTAGTAATTTTAGAAAACCTGGGTATTATAAATCGACGCATGATTTTTATTTTTTATTGCAAATTATAAACAAACATGAAATATATCACTTGCAAAAAGGTTCCACACACATATTTTGTCGTTACTGAAAAAAAAAAAAAAAAAAAAAAAATCCGGCACGGATTACTCGATCGATTTTATTCTCCTCGACGGGGACTCGAACCTGCGACCTACCTGCCTATCCTACCTATCTTCCTAACACGCTACCCACTACGCTATCGACTGTTTTGGAACTTTGGTAATTCATTTCATGTATTATTTGACATGCCAGAGAACACTTGATCAGTTGCATGTTGGGAGCTATATACCACCGTGCAGAAAAGAAAAGATAGTGAATCATAATAAAAATCGTGGCCGGCAGATTTAATTTTCAGATGGTGAAGTTTCTCGTCCCGAAAAACCGCGTCATAATAATAATAGCAATAACATTTACAATAATAAGAACCACAAAATAAATAATGATAATAGTAATAACAATAACAACAATAACAAAAATAAGCCACACTTTTATTATTATTATTATTATTATTATTATTATTATTATTATTATTATTATTATTGTTGTTGTTGTTGTTGTTGTTGTTGTTGTTGTTGTTATTATTATTATTATTAGTATCGAATAAGGTGTTGACAAGCGTTTATAATTTTAATATACTTGAGCTTAATTTTCTTTAACGTTAGTGAATTTAGCAAACTGGTCAACAAATTTCTAGTAATGTGTAGTAAATTTACAAAACAAATGAGGTTACTATGCATGTTTAGTGTATTTAAGATGATGTTACGTATTTCTCGTACTACGTATAGTAAAATTAATTTTTTGTATTGTGAATATAGTAAATATGCATAGTAATTGACTTTGCTACTCCAAATTTGTTTTTTCGCAAGGTTTTCGTATAGTAAATGTATTGTAAATTCACAATAATTTTTTACAGTGTGTGTTTGGTAAATTTAGCAAACTGTTGAGCCAATTTCTAATAATGTGCAGTAAATTTACAAATGAAATAAATTTGCTGCGCATGTTTGGTAAATTTAAGAAACATTTGGTGGAGTTTAATGGAATCAGAAATCTTTATTGCAATTTTAATACAAACGTATAGCAATTTATTTTGCTGTACTGAGTTTGCAATACTATGCAGAAATGTCACAAAATTCGAGTGGATCAAATTTAATACACTGTTCAGTAATCTCAACAATCACTTCAATTATTTTGCTATACAATTTTGTGAATTTAAAAAATTTGATTGCAAAATAGAAACAAACGCACAGCAAATTTGTTTGCATTACTAAATTTATAATTTTAGAATACTTCAAATGAATTTCCTCCATCCTGTGTGGTAAATTTAGCAAACTGTTGAGCCAATTTCTAATAATGTATAGTAAATTTACAAATGAAAAAACTTTGCTACACATGTTTAGCAAATTTAAGAAGCAGTTTCATCTTTCTCGAACAAATTTTAGTAAAATCAAAAATATTCATTGCGATTTCAATAAAAATGCATAGTAATTCACTTTACAGCAGTAAATTTGTAATTGTGCAAGACTTTGGTGCCGTAAATGTGTAGTAAATTCGCAATTATTTTTAACAGTGTAGGTCGTAGTGTCTCTTTTTTCATTCCATGACAGATTTCTACTAAATTTACCAATGATGTTTTCATTTTTTGTCCTCTTGCTACGATGGAATTAAGATCCATTTTTGTTGCTAATCTCCAAATATCTCGTGTAACGAATAGCGTTCCAATTTCTAGCATAATAAATGCAAGCAGGTTCCTGAAAAATGACACGTTTTTTTGTTCTTTAATATTAAAATTTATTTTCTTGTGGATGTAACGTTGAGAACTGTGTCGCGATTCTCGCGGTTGGACCTACGTTTCCTGTCTTGTGCTGTGTCAGCGTTTCTGCTATCGTCTTCGAGGTGCATTTCGATAAGACGTGTGCTTCGGGTCTTTTACTCCGCTCTTAGCAGCATTACGCCACAGTGGCGATGATTTCAAGGAAGCGTTGATCTCATCAGCATACGTTGAACGTAGAATGACGGGAAGTGTTTGTCTGAAATCACCTGAAAGTAGTAACAGAGTGCCGCCGAATAGTTTGCCGTTGTTTTTTTATATCTT
This sequence comes from Rhorus exstirpatorius, assembly GCA_963564615.1. NCBI lineage: Eukaryota > Metazoa > Arthropoda > Insecta > Hymenoptera > Ichneumonidae > Rhorus > Rhorus exstirpatorius. The sequence goes on from OY751318.1 coordinate 6,951,360, forward strand.
TGAATGTTCTGTTCAACGCCTCAAGAGAATGTTTGTGTCCCATAGTGCATTCATCCCAGATGATAATTTTGAATTGTTTCAGCGCTGTTGCCATGGACGATTGTTTTTTTATGTTGCACACTGCGTCTGGGTTATTTTGAATGTTCAGTGGCAGCTTAAATGCTGAATGAGCTGTTCTGCCTCCATCCAATAATGTTGCTGCAATGCCAGATGATGCAACGGCCAATGCGATGCCATTATTTGATCGTATTTCGGCGAGAATTAGAGAAATGAGAAATGTTTTGCCAGTTCCACCTGGTGCATCCAAAAAAAAGAATCCACCTTGTCCCGCCAAAACTGCCAGCATAATGCGGTCGTAAATGATTTTTTGTTCATGAGTCAGTAGTGGGACATGGCGAGTAACAATCGCTGCCATTTCTGCAGTATCGTACTGCAGTTCACGATTCATTTCAGTATCCATTAAATCAGATGCACGTCGATTTGGCGAACTAATACCGAAATGACTGAGTGGTGAATTGGCAATGACAACGCAAAGATCCTCGATAGCAATCAATGCTTCATTGTACATAGCGTCGCTGAATGTAATCTTTAGATCGTTGCACCGTGTACGAATTCGATGCAATATATCGTCAGTCATTGAATCTTTGTGCTTATCCCACAACGTGTCTGCTCGTCCCGAGAAACATGTAGTCATCACTATAGCGAATAGTAGACGAATTTGTGTTGCTGTACAGCCCAATGCTGCTTCAGCAAGCATATCGTCCCAGTGATTGTCGTCTTCGAGCAAGCCGAGTGCAAGGCATGCATCTTTATATGTTGGATACTGTTGTTCATTCACTTTGCGTATATCTTGAAATGATAATAGCCGGTGACATTAACCAACAACAGTCGCAGATAGAAGGACTCAATCCGCCTTGGATTGACTGTATATACTCGGCCCAAAGTGTTTAATTTGAATAGGCCGGGGCACGCATCAATTGGTGTGCCATGTTTGCGGAGCATCCATTTTTTCTGTTGATTCCATGTGACATAGCGTCCCCGGATAGGGACACCCTTATCACCTAGCGGTATGAAATATACTTTCCGACTTATTCTCGTAACTACCATATATACACGTAACTACCATATATACATAAAAAATTTCATAAAAATCGGTCGAGCCGTTTCGGAGGAGTGCAACCACAAACACCGTGACACCGTGACACGAGACTTTTATATACATAGATAAAAATTAGACCACTCTGGCGAACTCTCTCTCTCTCACACACACACACACACACACACACACACACACACACACACACACGCACATACACACGCGCGCGCAACGACCCGCTACCCACCCTCCTCCTCGCCGAGCCCTTCTTCGTCGTACTTCCGATCGTAGGGGATGTCAGCGCTGAGTGCCTCTATGACGATGAGATAAAGACTTCATGCTACTATGTAAATAATGTATTGTGACGGTTTTCCATTCTGAGGATCGTTCCCTGGGCGACATTCAATCGCAATAATAATAACACTTGTCAGAAATTCGGAATTCCTCGAAGGCCCGAAATAGATTTTAATCCTTCGAGGAATCGTAATACGTCATGAGCGTACCGTGTGCAAAAGCTCAAGAAGCTTGTCAAAATTTCCCTACCACCTATCCATCGGCCAATGAAATCATTGCGCCGATGAGAACGGTAAAGGTATTTAACAGCCAGTCAAGCAAGCCTCTTTCTCATTTCGAACGCACAATTCAGTGAGCACATTCCGCGTTAAGCGTTGGCTTAACGCATTTATTATCGGCGCTTCTCGCCGTTTGACGAAAGTATGGCACTTTCAAACATACCACAACTCGAAGCCGTGATAGACCGGACATCTCCCCGACTTCGAGGCCAACCCGACTAGGACACGATCTCCATCGAGTCTTCACCATCGACTTGCCTTTTTAAAAGCAATTAGAGAAATCTACAATCGAATCGTCTTTTTCAAGGTGATTCTCCCATAACGTAATTTCATTAGTTTCTCCCATAGATTCTCCCATAACGTAATTTGATTAGTCTTTTTCAAGACTAATCAATTAGCAACTCGTTCTGCAATAAAGACTTTCAGGTACCAGGCAACCCGTTTCAAGGGAAGCCCTGGGCATTGCGCCTAGCAGTTGGATCTTGAGACGGGTGATCGTCTCAGAAACCCTCAAACACCTAGGTAGCGCCCCTCAAACCGTGTGAAGCCCTAGCTATTGCAGCTGGAAGTTGGATCACGGTGAAAGGTACTTTTTTGTTGGAGAACCCTTTGTCTCAAAACTCACAAGCGTACTCTTCGAGGACGCACAGACTCTAATATAATTCCAACACGTGGCGACGTGCACCGATGCGAATTCGACGAACAAAGCTCGATCACTCATACATCGCACACGACGTGACGTTACGAACACGTGAGCAATCGAGAGAACGAAACTCGACTATCCTCTTCCCAAATATTAACTGTGGGACTCATATAACAACATTATTAACTTGTTCAATTTAGCTTGAATCCTTTCACTAATTACCTTCGTTAAAATCAACCTCTAGGCTTCCCCTTTTGTTAACGTTTCAGTCGCACTACAAAGCGACAATTTACGAATAAAATAGTACATAAATTTAGACTCCTTGCATTTTACTCTCGCTTCTCGAGAGTACAATCAAGAGCGCAATTCCGCTTCCAGGAGTTGAGACAACGTGGACCCCCAATCCATTTTCAATGGCCGATGATGAAGGGTCAACCAACGCGCAGCACTATTGCTCATAGTCGTGGTTAGTACTCTGAGGCCATCTCGAAAAGACATATAAAAATTCATGGGCATTCTGCCTGTTTTAAATCATGAAGTAAACTCTTATTCCCGGCTTCCTTATCGAGTCCAGTACACGAACTCTGCGTACGGTCACTGACCGACACAGAAACAAACATATCCAAAAATAAATTCGTCGCTCGCCTCCCGAGCGACAACAATCGAGAGAGAGAATAACAGTCGCGTGTGTCTACGCGCAACTGTAAACTCTCAATTCTTGATTACGTTGCAGTATATAAATAAAGACCTCGTGCTACTGTGTAAATAATGTATATAACAAAGACTTTATGCTCTTATTTATATTCGCCTTTTCGAACCCTATATATGTTTCAGCTAATACGAAGATTGTACTCATTCACAAAAATGGATGCGCGGTGGAAAATCCTTGGACACTGATGGTTTGCGGGCCTATGGGCCGCGGTAAAACATACATTGTGAAAAAAATTTTGAAATTCATTTCACTCACGAATAGCATGCCCTTCGAACGAATTTTTTTCTATTATTCCGAGTGGCAACAAGCGTTGCTGAAGAACGTTGTTGAAGAACCGCACGTGGCGTGCGGTTCTTCAACAGAATTTCACAAAGGCTTACCGCAATCCTCGGATTATGCAAGTGACCCACGCCCAAAACTTACAATTATCGATGATTTGATGCGCGAAGCGTCGAACAATAGCGTTGACGATCTCTTCACCAAGGGTAGTCATCATAAGAATTTAAGTGTATTTTTTATAACTCAAAAGATATTTCATCAGGGCTACGAGCAGCGGGATATATCGCTGAATGCATATTATATAGTAGTTTTTAAAAATCTGCGAGATCGCGCTCAAATACAACACCTTGCGCGCCAGGTTTAACCCGAAAAGCCTCGGTTTCTTGCGACCATCCAGTCTTGCGGCTGTGATGGCGGGTAACAAGTCCTCTCTCTGCAAGAAGCACGATGCAATATTGCACGTACATCAGCATCTGAACAAGGAGAAACGAGACGCTGTTTTACGTAAGGCCGATCCACGAATAATTCGTTGCATTTGTGAGTGTGCATTAAACATCCTACGTGGCAACTAGCCTCTGAAGCCTGAGCAAAGAAAAAAAGCTGCGTTGCCACGCGTCTATTCTTCAACGACTAGAACGACGACTTCGACGACTTCGAACGACGACTTCGACGACTTCGAACGACGTTTTGTGGTTCGAAACAGTGGGTTCCTACCTTTGCTGCTCGCCACCGTGCTGGGTACGCTCTTGTCACGCTTGATCGGTAGCAGTGGATATGCAATGTAGCATGCGAGAAAAATGGTACTCGTGCTTGAAGAGAATCTTCAGCATATAGGCGTGCAGAATCATCGACAAACGGAATCTGTTCAATGACAACAGCAACAAACAGTGCAAACCATTGGTACAACACTGAGTGGATTCGACACTGAGATGAACGATATTTTGAAATCTTATTCGTACAAGGATTAGAGGGAAAAGTAGTCAGCATATTTCGCGGTGTTGCAACGTTATCTCCATTTTGCCGATATCGAGCGAGCGCAGCAGCATCGTGCACTCGCAAAAAATAACTATTACATTACGACGTCTATAGAAGTGGAGAGGGAGGCTGGTGGAAAAGGCGTTGAAGTTCCGCGCATAAACGACTATATGATCATTGAGAGTATCCCGACAAAATATCTCTCCAATATTGTTGATTTTATGAACGACGCTATGTGCATGAGGAAAATCTCAACGCCGGCGGGTCAACATGCATTTCCAGGGTTTTAAAAGCGACAAAAATCCCACGAAAGTTTGTAGAAACGAGGATCTGTGGAGGTCCGATGTGCCCACCTCGATGCCTGTTCGGAAAAAAAAAATAGCTGTGCGTGTCCACGACCTGTCGTTGAGCGATGCGGGAGCCAATCACAACAACGACAAATCCACCGATCTCAGCATTTATGAGCACTTCAGTTCCTTTGAGCAGCAGCAAACAAGCACTGACCAGTGTAAAAAGAAGAAGAATCGTGTAATTTGGGCTAACCTAAAACTCTAAATCATGAAAACATAGGAAAAGCGGTACTATAATCCCTCCTACGAAGTCTCGTTCTCGGGCGCTGCAAAATTACGTGCAACGCGAAAGAAAATTTCTATCGTAAAGGCCGTGCAGTGGCTAGAGTCACAGGATGCTTACACGAAACATCGACCTGTGAAACATCGGTTTTCACGACGCCATTAGAATGTGCGAAACATTGACGATGTCTGGGAGGCTGATCTCGTAGATCTTCGTTCGATCAAAGATTACAACGATGGTCATACCTATCTCCTCATAATCATAGATTTACTCAGTAAATATGCATGTGTTACGCGACAAGACTGCTCCGTCTGTGGCTAAGGCATTTACACGGATACTCACGCAAAAAGCCACTAATGGCCGATCACCCGTATGTCTGCAATCGGACCGAGGCAAAGAATTCACGGGTGCTGCATTTCAAGAGCTCCTAGAGAAGAAAGATATTCAGTTTTGAGCTGCACGGAATCCTGATATAAAGGCCACCATTGTGGAAAGATTTAATCCAACAATGAAAGAAAGAATGTGGCGATACTTCACGTATACTCGCGCGAAACGATACATTGGTGTGCTGCAAAATATAGTGTCTGCATATAATAATGGCTGGCACAGCAGCATAAAAATAGCCCCGGTAACGGTGACTCTTGCCACTGCAGCTGAAGCTCGTGCTAATTTGATGCAACATTACAAGGATTCGAAGCAAGATCACATCCCTCAATACGGGGTTGGTGATGTTGTACGCATCAGTAGTGCAATAGCGGCCTTTGCGAAAGGTTACGAGAGCGGTTGGAGCGGCGAACTGTTTAAAACTCATCGCATTACGACTAGCTGGCCTACGGTGTACTTTTCACGCGATCTTCACGGCGAGGACATTGAAGGAGTTTTTTTACGCGGCCGAGTTATCGAGAGTTCGTACTACAGCCAAAAAAAATAAAAAATCACGATGAAGGACGAATTTTATATCGTTTTACCAAGCAATAGCAGTATGAAATATTACCTGAAAAATACAACACCGCGTTATACCATGCAATTGCCACAACGCGTATCTTTGCAAGGCAGTTGGGCCGTTGGGCTTACAGAAATACGTATACCCATGACGATTCTGCATGTGCCTCAGGAAGGCGAGCAGAAATACATCAATGTCGTGACGAATAACGTATAACCGGGTATTCTTCCTTCTGCTATTGACTTTAAAGAGGATCGCATGTGTGTTCCACCCGGTGTGTATAAGAGGATAGACTCATTGCTCGAAGCAATAAATGAACTACAGTGCGTTGCCGGTCATTTACGATTTCAGTGTGCTCGCAATGGTTACGTCCAGGTGACCTGTATTTGCGATTCTTGCGAAAATCTGAAACACGCTTTACGTTTCTCGCCAAGGCTCAACAAGCTTTTGGGATTTACAAAGACCGACAGTGTGGTGCTCCAACCAGCACAGAGAAATGTTAGTTACACTGGCGCGCGACCTGCCAGCCTGACTAATTTTTTTCCGATGTGTTTTTCGTTTATACGGATATTTGCGAATCCTTCATTACCGGCGATGTGCATACACCTTTGTTACGCGTTGTACCATCCTATGTCGCGGATAGTTGCAATTACGGCTCGATGAAGATTAGAAGTTTCTTGCCACCACGCTACATACCTCTGCTTCATACAAACTTTCAATCGATCGGTATCGATATAAGAGATGAGTTTGGGCAACCGATACGAATTGAGTACGGAACGCTGACAGTGAAATTACAGTTCAAGCGTATGGATTAGAGAAGTTATCGTAATGGCTTTTTACGATGAATACTTTGATATGCAGACGGGTGGTGCTCGGACCGGATATGGGGGCATCAGTTACGTGTACATAGGCTCACCGAATCAAAGGGGCCACGGGATTGGCAGTTTTTTCGGCAGCCTTTTCCGCCGTACTATACCTCTTTTGAAGAATGGAGCACGGGCCGTCCGGCAAGGAGGCTCTGCGTGCTGGTGTTAATGTTGCCACCGATATAATGGACAATGGTGTACGACCAAGAAAAGCGTTCAAAACGCGTCTACGCGAGGCTGGCGAACATCTGAAGCGAAAGGCGGAAGAAAAAATTGATATGCTCATGAAGGGTTCTCACTATAAAATGGCAAAAATTAATCGATCTCGACATTATGTTGCTGGCCGTGGTGTGCGACGTATCCATCGCACACTACGACCACAGCGTGAAAAAACGAAAGAAAGCTACGTATTCGTCAAGAAAACCAAGAAAGTGGGCAACGGCAAAGAGGAGGATAAACAAGAGAAGGACAGCCAAGAGGAAGGCTCTGCGAACGGTGTCTGATATTTTTGCATAGAGAGGGTAAAGATGGCTTTCTTACACACACACTCTTGCGAGTGTTTAAAGTCAGAGCTCGAACTATTTACGCTGCCTCCTACACAAACCACAATCGAGGGAGCACAATGGGTGTACTACAAAACGACCTCATCTTCAACGGATGATTCACCAATTGAGCTTGTGGTACCTGGTCAGGGTGATGAATACATTGATCTTGCTCACACCATGCTAAGCGTGCGCGTTCAAATACAGTGTCTTGCTGAGAAGCCTGATTCAACGATTAAAATAGGCCCCGTCAATAATCTGATACATTTAATGTTTAATCAAGTAGATGTGTTTTGCAATCAGATACTTGTAACGCCCCCGAATAATGCATATGCATACAGAGCGTACAGTGAAACACTGCTAAATTATGGAGACGGCGCGAAAAACTCATCTTACGAGTGTGCTCTGGTTCACCGATACACTGGGAAAAATGGAGGATACAGATGCAGCCAATGGCGGTCTTGTTAGTCGCAGAAACCTTCTTAGCGGTGGAAAAACTGTTGATCTCCTCGGTCATCTTCACTGCGATGTCTTTAATCAAGAGAGATTCTTATTAAACGGTGTTGAAATGCGCTTGCGACTCGCACGCACGGATAATTTATTTTGCCTTATGGGCGGGTCGGTAGACTATAAATTACGTATTGTCGAAGAGTCGCTTTTCGTACGTCACGCCATGATAGCACCCGGTATACTTTTAGCGCATGCAAGAACTCTGTGTAAAGCTACGGCAAAATATCCCCTGACACGCGTAGAGGTAAAAGCCACATCCATACATAGCGGGATACATGGCGAAACTCTCATGAAATCCTCGGTCAGCTACCAAAATGTATCATCGTTGGCTTCGTCGATAATAAAGCGTTCAACGGCTGCCTCGATAAAAATCCATTTAATTTCAAAAATTATCATATCAATTATCTTTTGTTGTATGTGGAATGTGGATGGCATGCAAATACCATGAAAGGCTCTGCAGCCCGACTTTACAAAATCTAAGCTTTACGTAGACGCCTATCATACTCTGTTCTCCGGAACGGGTATTCACTTTCTCAATTAAGGTAATTGTATTTTACGGGAGGCCTACCCCGAAGGGTATTTCCTTTTCCCGAAGGGTAGGGCCTTTTCGCGTTTGATCTTATGCCGGATCTATCGGCCAACAGCAGGACTTATTGGAATTTAGTAAAACTCGATAGTGTTAGAATAGAAGTACGATTCGAAAAGGCTTGCATATCAACGGTAAACTGTATCGTGATCGCCGAGTATGGCTGACTAATAATCATCATGGTTTAAAATGGAGTGAGGGCGATACAACGTCGCAACACATGGAGTTAATTTTGAACAACGCAGCCCCATAAAAAAAAGGTCGTGATTTGGGGGACTGACCATGGTATTCCTATATATTTTTCGACGCTGAATCCGAATCTGAGGTCAAAAAAATTCGTTGACCCCCAAACTTAAGGTCAAATCAAGGTCAAATCTAGAGAATCTATTGTTAACGAAGGAAACCAAGATATCTATACGTTTTTAGGGTCGCTGAATCGGAATCCGATGTCCGTTTGACCCCATCACGTTAGGTTCAAGGTCAATTGAAGGTCAAATGTTCTATTTCCACAAAAACTTCATTTTTGATCCTAGATTCGGAAAGAGCGAACAATTTTACATTCAGAATGTTCAGAATTACATTTACATTTAGCAGAAAGATTCATGCCAGAAGTACTGGGAACAGGTTCTGTATTCGCAACATTTTTTTTCTTTCTTTTTTGAGTTATAGATTGATCGGGTCAAACAGACCCCAGATTTGGATTCAGCGACCCCAAAAATGTATTGGTAACATGGTCTCGTCTTTCGGACATCCCACTTTTTTTTGTGTGCCTGTGAAATTGTTTGAACTTCGTATGACATTTAGAGGTCATGTAAAAAAATTTCTATAAACATATCTGAATGTAGAATGTTCCGCTCTTTCTGAATCTAGGATCAAAAATAAAGTTTTTGTGGAAATAGAACATTTGATGTTCAATTGACCTTGAACCTAACGTGATGGGGTCAAACGGACATCGGATTCGGATTCAGGGACCCCAAAAACGTATAGATATTTTGGTTTCCTTCGTTAACAATAGATTCTCTAGATTTGACCTTGATTTGACCTTAAGTTTGGGGGTCAACGAATTTTTTTTACCTCAAATTCGAATTCAGCGTCGAAAAATACATAGGAATACCATGGTTAGTCCCCCAAATCACGATCTTTTTTTTGTGGGGCTGTGTAATATTGCGGAGCAATCTGATCGAATATTCACAAGGGGTTCAATAAAATCGGAGTACCTGGCACAGCTCACGGGGTGCTTCATTATAAATTTAGAGGAGGAGGAAGCTCCCTCATTCCGCTATCTTCATCGGGACGACACTCGTTGCATATATCACGGATCACTGCGTAACAATCTCACGTACAAATGTGCACTCAATAATAAGAAACAAATAAAGGATTCGCACGAAGCGAATCCTTTATTTGTTTCACATTATTGAATCTCTATGACAAACATAGAGATCGCATCGCCTCCTTATGGGAATATAGAACGGCCACGATCTGGAGCTTAGACGGGCCTCACGAGGAAAAGAAAAAGAAATCTTCTGCTACAGGCTGCTATGAACAGTCTAAAAATTCTGCAGGCCTTGCGGAACATACCAAACCACACAATAGGCGTATACCCAGTCGATCGTATCCCGAAAGTGTGGACGTGGCCGACAGCCTTTATCGTTAATATCGATGGCCACAAATTTGCCGGATCCCACTGGGTCGCCATGTACGTCGATCGAATTGGAGAAGGACAATACTTTAACAGCTACGCGGTCCCCCCATTCGTTATTCAGCATCTTATCCGACTCCGAAGAAACTGCAAGCTTTTCTGATGCAACGCTACTCAGCTTCAGGGTCCAGATTCGCAGTGTTGTCGACAGTATTGCATTATGTTTCTTCATTATATGTCCACTGGCTTTGGTATACATAAGTTTCGAAGCGTATTTTCACATGATTTATCCCGAAACGATAAAGTAGTTAACGATTATTATAATGCGTATACAAAAAACGCGAAAAGTTCAAAGCCTAAGCCTCGGGGCAAAATTTTTTATATCCGCGCTGCGGTTGGTGGCGGCGCATAGTGGTTCCAAATCCCGAATTGCTGGCCAAAAACCGAAAAATGAAGTTTATATTCAAGGAATTCTACCTGTGGGGTCAGGTAGAGGGGTATTTCGGGAACCCTTCCAAGGGTCGGTAGGTTGCAGGTGTTGCATTTAGCCGTTGGGATCTCATTCGTAACGGAGCGCTCGAACAGGTATAGTCGGTCGTGTGCTACGCTGGAAAAATATCGTTGTATTTAAAGTGATATATCTTCAAGTAAAATTTAGTTATTTTAATTCTGCAAAATGGAGTCTCTTCCTGGATGTAAGTACACTTATTATATCATTGCGATTTCTTATATTAATCATACACCGAGCAACAAACATTGTGAACATCTACCGTAAATTCTCGTGCTCGCTGCGGAAAAAAGTTATGTTCACATTGAGTAAAAGTTAATAATTCTAAATAATTCTAATTCTGGTGAAGTGCCACGTTATTGTATACACTCTTGAGTAATACCTCACCAAAAAATTAGGTGCACCAAGTTGCCCCTCTGGTAATGGTGAATTTTTTAATAAATGGACGCGGGAATTCATGCACGGCGCATGCTGGCGCGGCATGTATACTATACTGTGCGAAGTGCACCACTGTAGGGTGCGAATTTGAGTGATTTGTTTCTCATAAATATAATTATTATTGTACCGGATTCGACTATCATTTTCATTAACAAATCATTACTGATTCTTAAAAATTTTCTGTTATTGTCTAACTTTTGAATTGATTTTCCAGGCTATCGTGATAGCAGTGAGGCGGTCAATTTCACGCGAAAGGAGTTGTTTGATTTATTCGCTGATCGTTTGAATGATAATGCGAATGACGTGTACGAAATCTTGGAGGTCGAATTGTCTAAAAAACTCCATTGCTCATACACATTATCTGCGGATGAAAAAAAAACAATTCGCAAGTTATTATATGATATGAAAGACGAATGGCAAACAGCTAGAAGAATGAAGGCGAGGTTTATGGAGAAAAATACGGATTGGCTAAGCAGAATCGTCATCTTTGTAAATAATACGGAAATTTCGAAGGAAAAGATTCAGATGCAGTTCGTGGGCCTGGTCGACATTCGCAGAGCTTCGAGGACTCCAGTGAGCGGTCGAAACGGAGAAAAACTGCAGCAATTCGTGAGCAGTCCAGTGCCGAAGAGCTTGCATTTGCCACCCACATGAGTCTTCGAGCTGCAGGAAAATTGGATGCAGCAAAAGTGGTGAAAGAGGTTGCTCTGGGCAGTCCTACAAAAGCGTCCAAATACAAGGAAGCCTTACGCACTGTTACGGACATGACGACCAATCGTTATTCCGCTGATGCTGCGTTATCTCTTATAATTGAATACCGCATGTCTAAACATGTATATCAGGGAATACGGTCTGGAGCACTGGAACTAAATTCGAAGATGTACCCATCGTACAAATCTGTGTTGGAGGCGAAGAAAAAATGTTATCCACCCAAAGATGACATCACGATTACTGAGGGTAAAGCTGCGTCCAAACTTCAAGCACTGTTAGACCATACAACGAGTCGCATATTAGCAGTGCAAAGTGAAGTTTTGCATCTCCTCCCATACAGCGAAATTTATAAATTGAATTTTGTCTGCAAATGGGGATGCGACGGAATATCTGGGCAAAGTACATTCAAACAAAAATTTGATAATGACGACGGAGATAAAACGTACGCAACTATTTTCTTCACTTCCTTCGTGCCACTGCAGCTCGTGTTTGTTGACGGGGGTGATAACGAAGGAATAACCGTGTGGAAAAATCCGCGACCCTCCTCCCCTCGATTCTGTAGGCCAATAAAAATCGAGTTTTTGAAAGAGACTGCAGAAGGCACCCGAAATGAAGTTCAAAACATCAAGGAACAAGAAGAGCAGCTTCAACCTTTTCATACAATTGTGAACGGAAAAGAAATCATTGTATCCTACAAATTGGGCTTAACAATGGTTGATGGAAAAGTCTGCAATTCACTAACATCTACTGCATCAAGTCAACGATGTTATCTTTGCGGTGCTTCATCCAAAGAATTCAACGACATCGACAACATTTTGAAGAGGAAAATAAATGAAGATCATTTACAATATGGGATGTCACCACTGCACGCGTGGATTCGTCTTTTCGAGTGCCTTATACATATTTCATACAGATTATAAATTAAAAAATGGCAGGCCGATAAGAAAAGCATCGAAAGTCGGAAAAAGATCATCCAAAAAGGTTTCCCTGAACGATTAGGACTTTTGATTGATCAACCAAAACAAGGATATGGTAGCACGAATGACGGTAATACTGCTCGTCGTTTCTTTCAAAATTCCGATGTTTCCGCATCTCTAACGGGAATAGATGAGGATCTAATCAAAAGATTCCACGTGATCTTGGAAATAATATCGTGCGGGTTTGAAATAAATGTTGATGAATTTGAAAAATACGCTGTAGAAACAGCCCGTAGATACGTGCTACTATATCCTTGGTATTACATGCCGACTACTGTGCACAAACTTTCAATTCACGGCGCAAAAATAATAGGGGTTTCCATGTTGCCGATAAGACAGATGTCCGAGGAAGCCCAGGAATCTTGCAATAAATATATAAAATCATTTAGACTAGACTTTGCTAGAAAATTTAGTAGGAAACAAAATATGGAGGATGTTTTTGCGCGGCTTTTGATTGCACCTGACCCTGTTATCTCAAGTTTGCGTAAACTACCAGCTAAGTCAAGCAAATCATTATCGCGTGAAGCCATGGCTTTGTTGGAATCGCCAACTGCAAACAAACCAAGAGTAGTTGCAATGTCTGACTGCAGCGACTCTAGCGATAATAATGATAGCGATTCGGATGACATTGGAGCCTTTAAGATTAAGTGCCTTTTATCATATTTCATCATATTTTATCATATATATATATTATCATATTAGATATATATATAATTTAAAAAAAAAATTGTAGTTAAGTTAATGTGCTAAATAATTGTACCTAAGTTAATGTGTATACTCTCTTCGATAGATGTAATAAATTCGTTCTGAGGAGGGCCCGCACTCGGGTCGAAACGTTAACGTAACTGATGCTTCGTCTTTGACCTTCATATCCAATAATCCACATCATTCATTAAGTGCCTTTACATCATTTTATTATATGAATGTAATATTTAATGTAATTTCTTAATAAATAAGTATTTGTATTCAAATTCGTATTTACATCTACATACTTTCCCAATCTACTATATCCTACACATGTACGTAATAATTAATTATTTCTATTCAAAACCCCCTGGTACCAAATTCCATAAAGATTGATTCAAGTTTGAATAAAATAATCCGCCATTTTTGGGCCACCATTTTGTTTTTTTGAAATTTGACTTCAGATTCGTGTTCAGCGACCTCAAAAACCCTCTAATACCAAATTCCATGAAGATTGATTCAAGTTTGAATACAATACAATCTTACTTATACAATAAGTACTTATACAATCGGGACATACTTATTTCGTTTTTATCACTGTAATTATCTCTAATAATGAAATATGTATTTTTGATATATTTTTTCCGCTATCGAGTTCGCGTCTGCATTTATTAAATTTTGGGTCCACCTGCACCAGATCCCTTCACAAACATTTTGGTCCTTCGAGCCGGATCTGGTGGCCATTAGTGCAGTGCAGCGAACATTACTGTAATTACAGTGGGGTTCAGGTTTTTCGGCGTTCTCTTCGGTACGGGATAGTCTCAGAGTATTGTGCCCCGAATGACGGTTACGCTTGGATCGGGTATTCGTTCGTCGTGGGCGGCGCTCGGTCTCTCTCATATTCACGAAGTGCGCGCTCGTGCTCTCTCGTTCTCGCACTCGGGTTGTGCTACAATAGGCAGTGCGCGGTGGTCGTCAGTGGCCGCCATCTTCGGTTTTGGACAGTGCGCGCTCGGGATCTCTCGCTCGGGTCGGGTTCTCGGTTGCCATCAGGCACATTCGTTCTCTCATACGCGCGAGACGCTCGTGCTCTCTCACGCTCACACTCGGGTTGCACGACAGACACAGTTTGCGGTGGTCGCCAGTGGCCGCCATCTTGGACCAGGACTCTTCTCTCACACACTCACGCGTTCATGACAGGTGCTCAGTGATCACAGACAACACTCGTTCGTGCTTATGCACACGAGTTTCGTTTTCATCGGGCAGCACGTGCATTCGTGCGAGTTTTCATTTTCGAATATTTTTTGTGTAATATCTCGGGCTCGTGAGTGCTTCGGATTTCGGTTCGGACAATTCCGATTTATTTCGGTTGAGCATTCACATCGCTGCGGGTTTACTCGTTTTCGTGCATTAATTTTTGTGTGAATTCTCGGGCTCGCGAGTGCTTCAGGTTTCGGCTCGGACAATTCCGATTCATTCCGGTTGAGCATTCACATCACTGCGGGTTTTCTCGTTTTCGTGCGATTTTTCATTTGTTGCATTATTTGTTGAGTGAATTCTCCGGCTCGCGAGTGCTTCGTGTTTCGGTTCAGACGATTCCGATTCATTGCGGCTATGTATTCACATCGCCGCAGTTTTTTTCTCATTTTCGTGCGAGTTTTCATTTTTACATTCCTTTTTCTTTTGTGTGAATTCTCGCGTTCTCGAGCACTCCGGGTTCCAGTTCAAAACAGTTCGTTCACTTTTCGTTCGGGTATTCGCCGTCGGTGTAACGTACGTGGTGTGACTTTTTTCAAGAACACTCCTCGATCATGTCGGATGATGAGGTGTACAGTGAGAACGTGGAAACGGTCGGGCCAACGGGATCATCGGAATCATCTTCAAGAAAAGGCATTGACACCTCTGACGTTGGGAGCGCCACAATGAGATACTGGGGCATGAACTTATTCATCTACGGAAGCTACGAGGCCGGCGGTCCTCTTAGCCACGGGTCAAGCTAACCTTTCAACTCCGCACGGGTCAACAAATCGGGTACGCATGTTACTCGACATGGGGTCCGAGGTTTCACTCTGGGTTATTGCGATCGAATGATGGCCGTGGCGATTCCTCGACCTTGACCGAACGAACGATACTAGACTCGTATAATGTGTCGTCTATGATGACCTCAAATTTAGCAGGAACTCGAGTTGAGTTTTATGAATAAGAAAATGAATTTAAATTAATTTTGGAATGTTTTATTTGAATAAACGGCGTCACAATTTCAAATCGCGATCTGTGAAGCGTCACCTCGAAGAAATATATCTATATAGACGGGGACTTAGCTGCGCCTCGTGGCTCGAAGATGAGGAGAGCGCGGCGTGGAGAGACAAGTTGGCGGATGCTGTCGTTTTGCGTAACAGTCACCTCGTGGCTCGCTCGATCTTTCTCTCTCTCTTTCGCGATCCTCCGATGTCGGGCGTCTATCGATGCGTAGCTATCCTCGCGGCGAAACACGACGCAATTCGTATAATGCGAGCGAATGTTATATGTCCGCCGCAGCGAAGATGCAATTACCAAATATGTATCCCTCGGGATATTATCGACGTCAGATCCCCTCAGGGTCTCGACGCTTGAGCTCTCGTGACTCACAACGGCCCAGTCACACTCGGGTGCTGGAACGTGTTTATTCTTTTTACAAATATTCAACAGAAGAAAGCGTCGATATGCCTGAACGGCTTACAATTCCATAGCGATGCTTTACGGCGAAGGAGTGTTTTACATACCTCGAAAGATCGCGCACAATAAATGGTCTCGGGGAGGCCTATGAGAATATATATGTATAAATAATGGCGAACAAACATTAGAAATCGACGATGCGCTCCCCGAGACGATTCCGGGTGCACTGGGACGAGCGATTAGGTCGATGGCCCGGGCTTGCGTAACGGGGAGGGGGGAAGGGGGGAGACCACGCGGCCGAAGCCAGCCGGCGAAAATCGATCTAGATCGACGTGTCGACCGAATCGGCACGGGACCCGATAGATGACGCGACGAGGCCCGTTGGGGCTCGTTGGTCGTTACAACTCATCTCGGACGCGGTAGTTCATGAGCTTAAGCTGCGACGGGAATCATCCTCCGTTCCGATATCGGGATCGGGGGAACTTCATCGGGACAGACACGCGGAATGGTTACTTGTACACTTGAATCGATCCATTCGTCGGAATTTCTCACATTAAAAGCTCACATTTTTTCCAAGTTAATGTCGGTTCTCCCTATATTTACCCTATCACATTTACATTGGAATCATCTGCAAGGGCTCACGTTGGCAGCTCCCGACTTTTCTTCTCCGGGATCGATCGATCTCATGCTAGGAGCAGATGTATATGGGCAATTTATTCGGTCACAGATCAAATGGGGACCTCCTGAGGCTCCCATTGCACAGGATACTCTTTTCGGCTTGGTTATTCTCGGGCCAGTTACTGAGACACATATTTCAGCTGGTCTCGTTCATCACGTTGCAGTAGACCACGGGTTTCAGAATTTACAGGAACTACTTTCGCGATTTTGGGTGCAGGAGGAGGTCGCTGTCCTATCGGGTTATCAACTCACGCCGGAAGAGCAAGAGGGTGGGTCTCATTTCGTTTCCACTCATTCTCGGGATAGCACGGGTCGCTATGTCGTTCGGTTTCCGGTCAAGTCAGCCTCAGTTCACTTGGGTGGGTCCTACAATACGGCGTTGGCATGTGTCCAACGACTTCAAGGAAAACTATCGCGGGATTCAACCTATCGGAAACTCAACGAATCGTTTCTCGGCGAATACGAGGCTCTACAACATATGGTACGGGCCTCGGCAAGTTCAATTTCTCGGGACCGGGCTTATGACCTTCCTCACCACGGGGTATTGAAGGAAAGCAGTACAACTACAAATCTCAGGGTTGTCTTCAATGGGTCCAGTAATACTGACTCAGGGGTTTCACTGAACGACATTTTACACACAGGGGCAAAGTTGCAACGGGATATTTCGGACGTTCTTCTTCGGGTTCGGCCATATCGGTTTATATTTGCTACAGATATCACAAAGATGTTTCGGCAAATTCGGGTTCATCGGGATGATTGGGATCTTCAACGGATACTTTGGGCTGATGATCTTGGGAACATCGTTCCGTATCAGCTGACTACGGTCACGTACGGAACGAGACCAGCTCCGTTTGTCGCGGTACGGGTACTTCTTCAACTTGTAGAGGATGAGGGTGATAAATATCCAGAAGCGGTCGCTCTTCTTACAATGGGGCGATACGTGGACGATATTTACGGAGGTGCTGATCACGTTCCTGAGCTCATCACACAGGCGCAACAACTCATCGGGATTTTCAACGCAGGCGGCTTTCCACTAGCCAAATGGCAGACCAATCATGACGGGCTACTACACAAGGTCGGGGTAAGTTCCAGTACGGAGGTCTCACGCTCAATTGACGAAGGTGAGACCAAAGTACTCGGACTGTCATGGCTTCCAACGCCAGACGTATTCAAATTCACGACACTCCCATTCACGGGCGGGAATACGATTACGAAGCGAGTAATTCTGTCGGAGATTGCTCAGCTTTACGATCCTTTGGGTTTTCGTTCACCGGTGATCATTCCGGCAAAAATTCTGCTTCAACGGCTATGGCTAGAGAAGCTTTCATGGGACGACCCTGTTTCGACAGGAGTCAGCAATTCATGGGTCGCCTTTCGGCAAGAATTAACTCACCTTGGTACCATCACCGTGCCGAGGTGGATCAACATTGCGTCGGGTGCATCAGTCGAAATTCACGGGTTTTCCGATGAAAAATAAATAGTGCCCTGCAAGGGGAAGAACCCATAATATGTGTGTTAGTCCAGGAGCCACCACCTGTTTTTTTTTCAGTGATTAATAACAGGCTAAATCTTTCTGAGCAGGTTCCATTCGACGAGACGCCCAAATTTTTCCTCTGTGAAAATTCTCGATAAAGGGAGCTAATAAAGTGTGCAGCTGTTAAACATGTCGATTTGGTGGGCTGTCGAAATTGTCTGACTAACAGTATATTTTTTATTGGAATGTTTAAATTATTGTATTTTGAACTGGGAAGAACAATTGTCCTACAAAATGGATGGTTTGTTTAAGAGCGTCCTCCACTCCGAATATGTCAAAATGACGAGGCCATAAAAATTATTAATAACAAGCTGATTTTTTGTATGCAGCTTTGTAAATATTGTTATAATGGAATGACCGTATAGTCCTACAAATTTAGTGGTACGATTTCTCAGTCCGACGCTTGGAAGTTGTCTATTCTACGGTAACACTTTTTTCATTAATAACCGTAGGACAAAAAAACACATCATGGGTTAGTGCATTATTTGCCTAAATCGAACAGTGTCCTACCAAAAAATGGGTATGTATCGCTAGTCCTACAAGAATATTCAAAATATATGACATTATTTCGTAGTTGTACATATACATATGTCGCATTCCACGTCAACTCAGCCACCCCGTTTTTTTTATTGTCTCGAAAAAATTATTCAGTATGGGCAATTCAAAGGACAATATATCCATGACATTTTACCAAAATTTCATCCCCCCACTATTGTTGGTTCTCGAGATAATGATTAATGAAGTCTCAATTTTGTAAAAATCATAACTTCGTAACGGCTGATCGGATTTTCACGATTAAAAAACGAATCTTTTTGATTTTTTTTGCTCTTTTCGAAAAAAAATATGTCATCATCGGATAAAAGCTCATTAGACAGTTTTCGGGGTAAATTAACAAAAAACAATTTTTTCCTCGTCACTGATGCCTTGTTCCATTTTGAAAAAATCCTGCGGAGTTGTGTATTGCCTCCTTCTATCAGAAAAAAAAATACTGAGTAGAATTCCGATTGGCCCTTTCGTGGAAAAAAAAAAAAATCGAAAAATTTTCCTGAAAACTGTCTAATGAACTTTTCTTCAATGACGGCATATTTTTTTTCAAAAAGGGCAAAAAAAATAAAAAAGATTTTTTTTTTAGTCGTTAAAATCCGATCAGCCGTTACGAAGTTATGATTTTCACAAAATTGAGAATTTATTAATCATTATCTCGAGAACCAACAATAGTGGGGGGACGAAATTTTGGTAAAATTTCATGGATAAATTGTACTTTGAAATGCCCATACTGAATAATTTTTTCGAGACCAAAAAAAAACGGGGTGGCTGAGTTGACGTGGCTGCGTTGACGTGTCGTATTCCACGTTAACTCATCAGCCACCCCGTTTTTTTTTGTCTCGAAAAAATTATTCAGTATAGGCATTTCAAAGTACAATATATCCATGACATTTTACCAAAATTTCATCCCCCCACTATTGTTGGTTCTCGATATAATGATTAATAAATTCTCAATTTTGTAAAAATCATAACTTCGTAACGGCTGATCGGATTTTCACGATTCAAAAACGAATCTTTTTTATTTTTTTTGCCCTTTTTGAAAAAAAATATGCCGTCATTGGAGAAAAGTTCATTAGACAGTTTTCGGGAAAATTTTTCGATTTTTTTTTTTTTCCACGAAAGGGCCAATCGGAATTCTACTCAGTATTTTTTTTTCTAATAGAGGGAGGCAATACACAACTCCGCAGGATTTTTTCAAAATGGAACAAGGCATCAGTGAAGAGGGAAAAATTGTTTTTTTGTTAATTTACCCCGAAAACTGTCTAATGAGCTATTATCCGATGATGACATATTTTTTTTCGAAAAGAGCAAAAAAAATCAAAAAGATTCTTTTTTTAATCGTTTAAATCCGATCAGTAGTTACGAAGTTATGATTTTTACAAAATTGAGACTTCATTAATCATTATCTCGAGAACCAACAATAGTGGGGGGGATGAAATTTTGGTAAAATGTCATGGATATATTGTCCTTTGAAATGCCCATACTGAATAATTTTTTCGAGACAATAAAAAAACGGGGTGGCTGAGTTGACGTGGAATGTCCCATATACATACATGTACACCACACTACTCACTTTACTCGCAGGTGACATTTGACACGCTGTAATGATGTCTGTCGACCTTTCACACTGTTGATATTTCTCTCTCAGAGTGTACCGATGCTCTCGGAGCTCGTTTTTAGAGACCCGAGTCGATGAGACGAAGCAACCACGGCAATTCTTCGCGCTTGCGTTTTACACCTACACTCTGTTCTCGATTACTTGACAACTTTCGGACTCATTTGATAGAGGCTACATTTAACTATAAGGCTATAAACATATAACTATAAGGAATGTTCGTGGTGGAGATTGGTTATGATTTCTTAAGCTAACGTAAACCGACTTATGGACACGACGTGCGCAATGCAAGAAGCTCTTCACGACCCCGATCAACTCCCGACGGTGACCTTATGTAAGAGTCATGAAACTACGGTTCGAGAGCTATTCCTACTGTGTGAAACGTTTTTTCGGAGTTACACCGGAATCAAGCTTTATGCTTTCGTGTACTTCCAGAAATTGATTTGTCCTCACTTGCTCAACTAACTTGGATATGAAAAATATAGACAGTTTCTATTAATTTCCAACCATCTTCACTTCATGTCATTAAGTCCCCAAAACGGTTACTTTGAAACACGGCACGCGACGAGCAATGGTCAAGTAGAGACTGAGAACCCTTTTAAGGCGGCCGTGTACAGTAGAGTGGTTCAAAATAACCCGACCCTCGAATTTTTTTCGGGAAACCCTCTGAAAAGCTTCAGGATGATGAAAAAAGGTATTTTCCACTGGCTGGGCGAAAATGAATAAGATTTAGAGGTCGCGCAAACGCGTTTTCTGCCTAAATTCGTCATTTTTTTCGTTTTTGCGTTTTTATTTAAAAAAAAAAAAAGGTGTTCAATTGGAAACAGTTTGAATCAAGGGCTGCCGATTTTTTTCACAATCAAATACACTATAGAGACATGGGAAAAAATTCCAAAACCGTTACAGAAACCATAGATTATGAGATAAAAAATCTTTTGCGTCATTTTTTTTTTAATCACTTTATTTTCGAAAAATTCGACATACGACCTCAAACTCATCCACCTTTTTATCTTCAAAAATCATAAAAATCCGCATTTAGAGTTAATTTTTCTTGGTCATTCATTTCATAACATTCTTTACAGTCACCACAGCTTGATTGCCAAACGCAGAGTCCATGTACCGAAAAAGTATAATCCAGAGACGGGGATAAAAGAGGCAAAATGTATGTAGTTATAGGTAAATGTAACCGTCAATTCACGGATGAAACAAACTGTTCGTGATTATTCAGAAAATATAGTATTTTATAGTTAAGAAGAACATGAATATATTACACAATATATATCATAAATACTTCATGTTTCATTGTATGTTCCCAGTGAGGAATTTGTTGCCTTCTTTGTCAACGCGGTAATCAGTTTGCGATGACGATGTATGACCTGAAGCAAATATTGCTTTCGTTCCTCGTTGGCCGTATGTAAAGAATTGTTTTCTTGCATTAGTACAACGCCTCGTTCAACAACATCGTTGACAACTCTCAATCCGTGGCAAATTCTTTTTGCATCCAAAAAAGTCGAATCAACTCCCCATAGTAATGGATTAATTACTATGGGGAGTTAAATTCTTTTATCTGTTGCGGCAGTAGTTCGATCGGGAACGTGGATTTCATCTCGCGCAGTGAAAATGCAGACTGTCTTTTCACCGTTTTCCTCGTTCTTAGCCATGGACGTTCGTTACTGCCGCAGCAGATGAAATCAAACACAACAAGAGCATCGTAAATAGTTAAATGTTCGTTGGAATGGAATCGTGCTAACAGAAATGTTGATTTCATCTCGCACAGTGGGAAAAGCAGGAGATTCGATCATAATTTCGATTTTCACAATGATTTTGCCTTCACCTTCAGCTGCACTGCTTGTCGCTCGTTAGATGAAATCAGTCTCAAATATGCAATTTGATGTAGTCAAATAATTAAACGAATCGAAAGATTCGACCGGGAACGTGGATTTCATCTCGCGCAGTGAAAGTCGCAGAATGTCCTATCGCCGTTTTCCATGCGGTTAGTCATGGACGTTCGCTGCTGCAGCAACAGATGAAATCAAACACGACAAGGGCATCGTAAATACTCAAATATTGTGTAGAATGGAATCGAGCATTTGGTTATGTTGATTTCATCTCGTACAGTGGAAAATGTAGAAGATTCGATAGTAATTTCGATTTTCAAAATGATTTTGCCTCCACCTTCATCTGCACTACTTGTCGATCGTCAGATGAAATCAGTCTCGAATATGCAATTTGATGCAGTCAAATACATAAACGAATCGAAAGGTTCGATCGGAAACGTGGATTTCATCTAGCGCAGTGAAAGTTGCAGAATGTCCTTTCGCCGTTTTTCTCGCGGTTAGTCATGGACTGTTGCGGCTACTGCCGCAACAGATGAAATCAAACGCGACAAGGGCATCGTAAATAGTAAAATATTGTGTAGACTCGAATCGTGCAATCGGAAAAGTTGATTTCATCTGATTTGGAGACAATTTCGAGAAGAAATTGAAAAAAAAAAGTCACCAAGAGAGCCCTTCATTTTTTCTCCGCTTGTTATTTGCTTGGATAATTCCAAGCAAAATTAACTTCCGATTATACGATGCATCAATCGATTCGGCATATCAAAATCTATAATAATGTATAATTACTATTATTTATCTTGACTGCGAAAACATCGAAGAAGGCATGTAAACGTCACGCTATACCGAGAGAGCTCTTTATCTATTCTTTCGCCGCATATTATAATTTTAAGCTAGGTTCTTATTTTATCATGCATTTCAGATTTTATCACGAAAAAGTACTCGTGATTCGCGATTTGGCGATCTGCATTTCGGGATTTACATCCACTTTGCTCTCTCATAAAGTAAGGTTTGTCTTCATTGGGAAATAAAGAAAATATCACAGTGTGACCGCTGGAAGAAGAGCCAATTTATTTTTTAGGTGGATAGGATGAGCTAATCGGTCTAATTTTTTTTTACTAATTGAAACACCGATAAAGAATACAAAATGAATTTTTTTAAATGTCTTTATTCATTGTTCAACATTAAACGCGTTTTTTTTTGGAATGGTGTTTTTCAAAACGGTGGCCACTCTCAAAGGAAGAGTTTTCAACCTATCTGTTTGAATTTTTGACAGAACATTCTTCACGTCATTCGTTATGCTTCTATGAAAGCTTTCTTTTTTAAATCATCCTTTTTTTTTACGAAAAACCGTCGAAAAAAGCTCAATTTGATTCTTTCTGTTCAAACCGCCGCCATTTTTTAAAATTTCACTAAAAAAAAACCTCGATAAGAACATAGCGGATTTCTTACAGATTAATAAATCATTTTGAATTTTTTGTTTCACATGAAATTTGCGGTCGCAATCCTGGCCAACATGGGACACCATTTTTTTCCACGCAATCTTACGCAAATAAAAAAATGTTAAACAATGAATAAAGAAATTTTTTAAAATAAATTTTGTTTTCTTTATCGGTGCTTCAATTTGTAAAAAAAAAATTAGACCGATTAGCTCATCCTATCCACCTTACAAAAAAAATAGCGAAAATCGGCTATTTTTCGGGCGGTCGCACTGTGATGATCCATGAATCTAAAGGTAACTGCTAGATGGCTTGAACCTTTTGAATTTCTCAGGAAATGGCAAGTTCACAGCTTGTACAGAGCCAAAGTGTACAAAAAGTCAAGCTAAACAACTGCTAATATCAGTACTGAAAGGTAAAAGCCAACTTGAGCCGCGAAAATGTTGAACAATTTGAAATTTGGCACCAAGTGAAAAAGTTTTTAGAAAATGCGGTAAACAGTTGTATCAAAGTAACGTTTGCAGCTGGTAACTTGCGGGAATTCTGTCCAACAAGAATACAAACTATCCCCAGATTATACTCTCGAACAAATTTAGCATATCTTTGAACTGGCGCGAGCTAGACATTGAAAAAAAAATCAAAATTGTACCAAATGTTGATATTTTTATCAATTTTTTCGAAATTCTAAAAATTAATGAAAATGTTTCGAAATTCCTCAGAAAATATTGTTTTCAATTTATCTGTCAACACTTTTAATATTTATAAAACTGTTTTCCACTTTTTACCCCGGGTATAAATCTGGTCAGGCTTGCCTGACCGTGGTCCGGCCCTGACAGGGCGTGCTCTAAAATGGCCATAACCAAGCAGCCCTGAAATGGCCCTGATCAGGCGTGTCCTGGAATGGCCATAATCAGACAGCCCTGAAATGGCCTTGATCAGGTGTGCCCTAGAATGGCCATAATCAGGCAGCCCTAAAATGGCCCTGATCAGGCGTGTCCTGGAATGGCCATAATCAGGCAGCCCTGAAATGGCCCTGATCAGGCGTGCCCTGGAATGGCCATAATCAGGCAACTCTGAAATGGCCCTGATCAGGTGTGCTCTGGAATGGCCATAATCAGGCAGCCCTGAAATAGCCCTGATCGGGCGTGCCCTGGAATGGCCATAACCAGGCAACTCTGAAATGGCCCTGATCAGGCGTGCTCTGGAATGGCCATAATCAGGCAGCCCTGAAATGGCTCTGATCAGGCGTGCCCTGGAATGGCCATAATCAGGCAACCCTAAAATGGTCCCGATCAGGCGTGCTCTGGAATGGCCATAATCAGGCAGCCCTGAAATGGCCCTGATCAGACGTGCTCTGGAATGGCCATAATCAGGTAGCCCTGAAATGGTCCTGATCAGGCGTGCTCTGAAACGGCCTTGAACAGGCAGCCTGAACTTATACATCTGTACAAGTGTATACGGTATTTCTTTTATTTTTTATCATATCCTGCAAATTTAGTTTACTGATGGTTTATTAATGGAACGTATTTTTGACTTTGGACGGTGAATGAGCAAAGTAGATAATGAAAATCAATTTTCGAACTATAATTGCCTGTAGTTATTTTGAATTTAATTGTTTATTAACAGATGATTAACATTTTCACCTACTATCGCCTTGCATATAGTCTCACAAGACCATATAACAATTTTCATTTTTGAACTCTACACGGATCTTGAGAAATGTAATTGTTAACTAAGGTGCAATAAGTAAATTAATTACAAGAATATTATATTTTTTCTACACCATCCTGTCCTGTTCACATGCACTTTCAATATTCCACACATGAATTTTGTAATTTCAATGCTCCTAGTTCTTATAAAATCCATTTGTTAATTAAAAATTAAATAATTTTTTTCACTGTATATCACCTTTTTACTGAATATGACGCTTCTCTATCGAGCCCGGTGAGACAGTGCTTGTTCATTAGAACTCGTACACTTATATCATTTTAATACAAGAAAGTCATAAGGATTCAATAGCGTAGTGGTAGCGTGTCAGTCGTTAGGTTGGTCGTTAGGTAGGTCTTAGGTAAAATCTCAGGTAGGGTCAAAATTAATTTCGACGGAAAAACGTCCGGACTAGGAAGCCGGAAACACTCGTGAAAAAAAATAATCTCTAAATTTTTAATTTTTTTTAAAAATGATTATTTAAGGATCGAAAGTGCTGACTTCGTTGACTGCGGAGGATCGCGGGTTCAAATCCCAGACAATGAATTTTTTTTTTTCTGCAAAATTTATAGATGTTTAAAAAATAATGGAATATCAGTTTTAAATTCGTTCTTTGATTCAATTGTTAATTTATAGATAATAAATTGTATTAATTATGCCAATTAGACCTGCGCCAAATCTAGCGGCCTGATCACGACTATATGCGGCAGCCTGATCAGGGCCGTATACGACAGCCTGATCAGGCCCATATGTGGCAGCCTGATCAGGCCCATATGCGGTAGCCTGATCAGGCCCATATGCGGTAGCCTGATCAGGGCCATATGAGGCAGCCCGATCAGGGCCATATGTGTAACACCGTTACCGATCGTGTCAGGGCGCTGTCAGGCTGCCCTAACAGCGCCGTAATAGGGCAGTTAGGCAGCCTGATAGCGCCCTCATCACGGCCCTCACGGGATTTCTACCCGGGACGCTTTCTCTCAACACTATTATTTCACTTTTCATCCAATTTTCACTTTTTCAAATAATATCACAGCTTTTTTTTCATTCTTTCATATTTTTTAACATCACTTTCAAACACTACGGCTGGGCATGGGTGCGAGAGAGATAGCTGAAAATACGCTTCTCTCTGTCATTTCGTTCAACTGTCATTTCGGGCCAAGCGACATAAGCTTCGACAGCCGCGAGCCAAGGTAGAGCTTATGTAATGCAACTTCACGCGGCACAGTTCTATTCCACCTTTTTTTAATAAAAACGCATTAAAATGCAACTTTTAACATTTTTTTTCTCCATGCGATCTGCGTGAAAAAAAATTTTCCACCAGTGCTTTGTATTCAGAATAAAAAAATCTTCATGTTTCAAATATAAAAATCAACTTGACATTATTTTTCGTCTTAACCATTTTTCTGCTGTAAAAACTATAATTTTCACATTCATTTCGTATTTTTTTTCAAATCAGGCTTCAAAAACCATTCAAAAACCGCACTCGAAAAACCCCGATATCACCGTCCAAAACTCTCAAAAAATACCGTCCACATTATAATGGTCACGCTGTATGTGAGAGATATATTGTCTGAGATATATTGCGAATAGACACAGTGAACAGGGTCGATTGGACAGTGTGTGGACGGCGTATTGGACAGTTAAACTAGCATGTCAGTACGAACGCTTTAAAAGCATCGTGTAGAGCGCTTATCTACTGCGCAGCCTCACAATGGTTCTATTGGTGTATTATTGGTGTGACATTGTCACTGAGACGCTGGAGATATTTGTGTGACATCGACACTGAGACGCTGGAACTGTGTGCGGCAATGTTTTGACTACGATTGCTTAAGGCATTACTCGTTGCCAAATCTGTGTAACATCTGTGTGACATTGTGTACTATTGTGTGACAACGTCACTGAGACACTGAAACTGTGTGCGGCAATGTTTTTAATATTGATTAGGGCCTTACTGCCAGGTCGATGTACCATACATTGTCACTAAGCAGCTGTAATAGTGTGCGGCAATGTTTTGACTACACCAAAGGCCTTGATCGCTCGAATAGCTGATTAAACAGAGCGAGATATAGCATATAAGCGAGCGAAAGAAACAAATAATGAGCACGATTGGAATAGCTATAGATACTATAGGAATGAGACAGTAGAAGAAATAAGACTGAGCAAAAGAGGCTACTATGAAAAAAATATAGACCAATGCAAAATAGACGCAAAAAAATGTGGAAAACTATGAAAGAGTTGATGGGGACAAAAAAACAAAGTAAAAATAATAAGGGAATAAACTTTGATGGAATTAAGTGTACAGATATAAAAGAAATAGCGAATAAGTTTGATAAATTTTTTATAAAAAGCATTGACGATTTAATAAGAGACATAGGTATATTATATGAGGGTGAGAATAATGTAGATTGCACCATCAAAATCACGCAATTTAAGAAAGTAGGATATAAGGAAATAAATTATATAATAAATGAACTAGAGAACAAAAAAGGTACTGAGGAGGGTATAACAACTGAAATTATGAAATATACATGGGAAGCACAATCTGAAGCGATCCTATCGCTAATAAACAGCACCCTGGAGGAAGGAATATTCCCGGAAAAGTGGAAGACAACGACCATAGTGCCCATCCAAAAAATATCGGGAACATTAAAAGCAGAAGAATATAGGCCCATTAATATACTGCCTACATATGAAAAATTAATAGAATTAGCTGCAAAAAAGCAATTAGTGGAGTTCCTCGATAGAAATGACATAATAGCAGAAGAACAATCGGGTTTTCGAAAAGGGCTATCATGTGAAGTGGCACTGCAAAAGACACTGATAGAGTGGAGAGAATACTTGGATAATGGGGAAATGATAGGATAAATCGGGTAACATTATTGAAGAAGATGAAAAAATATGGAATTGGCGGAATGGTACTAAGTTGGATGAAATCATATTTGACGGGTAGAAATAAAAAAGTAAAATATATACAACAAATGTTAGAAGAACGAACTATTGAACACGAAGTTCCCCAGGGGTCGGTACTTGGGCCTCTACCGTTTATAATGTACATAAATGATATAAAAAAGGAACTAGAATACATTAAATGCAATATGTTTGCAGATGACATGATAATATACATAAATAACGGGAATCCAGATGAAATAGAATACAAAATTAATTACGATCGAAGGAAAGTAACTACATGGCTAAAACGGAACTCACTAAAAATAAATGTAAAGAAAACGAATTTTATGTTAATAAGAGACACGCATAAAAAAGTGATTAGAAATAGATGCAATATTATTATAGAAAATGACAAAATTGACGAAATAGTGGAACCAAAATACCTAGGGATAGTGATAGATGAAAACCTGACATTTAATAAGCAAGCAGAGTATATAGCGAAAAAAGTAGCGAAGAAAGTAAATTTTTTGAACCGGATACGTAAATATATATCATTGTACACCAGAGTAACGATATACAAAGCAGTAATAGCACCACAGTATGAATATTGTAGCACGCTAATGCTAAACATGAGTGGGTTTAGTATGCAAATACTACAACGAGGCCAAAATAGAGCGATGCGAACAATATTAAAATGCGACAGATATACACCCGTGAGAAGTATGCTAGAATCATTATTATTTATGAGTGTTAAGCGGTAATGGTGTATAACGTATGTATAATGGTGTACAAAATGGAAAAAGGAATCGGCCCCAACTATCTAAATAAGTTAATTAAAAGAAAAGAAAGTACACACTCGTATAATACAAGAAAAAAAGAAGAAATAAGCGTGCAATACTGTAGGACAAAAACAGCGGAGAAATCGTTGATGCAAAGTGGCGTAAAAATGTACAACTTACCGGCGGAGTTAAGGGAAACGACTACGTTAGCACCCTTCAAACGGCGACTAAGCAAATATATTTAAAATAATATAGAAATATAGATACAAAAGGAGGAAGGAGGTGAGGATAGGAAGCATCCAATTACTAAATAGCAATATTGCTAAATGAAGAAGGAAAGTAAGGAGTAGTATGTAAGGTAGATTAAGAGAATGTGTACAAGCATTGTAAAGAAGCCTGTGGCTAAATAAATCAAATCTCTCTCTCTCTCTCTCATCGAAACTGATGCCATGTTTGGCATCATTTTCGGGCAAGATTCATACTTATATTTATAATCTACTTAGCCAGCATACTCAAGATCTTGATTGTGTTCATGCTAAGTTTACTTCGTGTAAAGCCCTTAGTTAAGTACTTATATGTAAGCAAAATTTATGTAATTTCAATCATGCGTGCATGTACACCCACACTTGTTATATATACATGTCATTTATTTGTTATGTTGCACTGTTATTTTTTGTAATTTTCTTTGTCATTCGAAAATTTGCCCCATAGTATAACTAGGGCATAATAAAAAAATTATCTATCTATCTATCTATCTATCTATCTATCTCCCCCTCCCTCTCTCTCTCTCTCTCTCTCTCTCCCTCCCTCCGTCCGTCCGTCCATCCATCCCTCCCTCCCTCTCTGCTCTCTCTCTCTCTTCTGGTGAGTACGCTTGATCGCTCCATCCTACCTGTCACTTTCGTCGAGCATTATCTCTGCTTCTCTGTGCCTCCGGGCGTTCTTGTTCTAGGAATTTGGCATGCAATTTTCTGCCTTTCATCACTCTTTATATCGCCTCGCACCACGCAGGCTGCATTCTCGAGTTATTTGTGATGAAAGGTTGTGGAATTTCTAACCTACAATTTCTCAGAGCCGGATACCAGTCCTCGCGTGGTGTGACGCATGCGCATCTGCTTCTTGACGCATGCGCTTTCTGCTTTTTCGTTCTTCGCCTGCTCTTCACCGTGACATTGGGCCTCACTTCTCTCTGCGGACCGCTTGGTGCTGCCCTCTTACTGCTGCTACGAATACATCGCCGCTTGCTGTACCCGCCGTCGTTAAGAGAGTGCCCTGTCTTGCCATCTGCATCTCTCCTTTACCACTGGCACTCTTCTCCATTCGTCCGTACGCGCATGCGCCTTCGATCTCCTGCATCGGCTACCGCTCGATACACTCATATTTTCCCGTCTGATAAACTCTCTCTCTGCTGCGCTTATCTCGAGACGCTGCTAAATGACGGCACGTTGCAGGACCTGCAATCGTTACGTGGGAAAATACGCTGTTGCTTGCACCGGCGATTGTGGTTATGTCTTCAACTTGAAATGTGCTACAAGTAAATTAAATTATACGCCGAAGGAGGCAAGCGTTTTCAGACGTGATGCGTGTGCGTTGCACCGCTTATTTCTTACTGCACGTACACCCCCGAAAATCGATGATCGCCCGTTGCAGGGCAGCAAAGGGAGTTCCTCTGGAGGCTCTATCACCCTTAAGGATCTCATGGAGCAGTTGAAACGATCTGGATGCTCTGTTGATGCTAAGCTTGATCGAATAAATCATACGCTGACAGCTATGGAGCAAAATATCGCCGTGCTGCGTGCTGACGTTACTGACCTCTCCGTCTCCCAAAAAGCGATGTCTGTGCGTATCGGAGCACTAAAGGAAAACGCCGGTGATGCTCGCACCGAATTAGCCGAAATTCGGGAGGAAAATCAAACTCAAGCAAATAAACTCGAGGAATTTTTGGCGCGTCTGTGTAAAATGGAGGCTAGTAGAAAGCAAAACGAACTGACCATCTCTGGATTGCCCTATAGCGAACAGGAGTCACCTCGTCATCTCGTTGAATCGATGCTCTTGGCTATTCAAGCCGATTTACCGACGTCCAGCTTGCTCGATGCATTTCGACTGGGACCCTCGCGCCTTCAAAACCCTGCAAAGATCCTTGCCAGATTCGAGAATGGTCATTCCTGCGACAAAATTATATCTCAAGCTCGCTTGAATAAACCAGCACTCGTGGCGTCAGATGTAAATCCGGATTTCGGTGGTGCTCGAGTCTATATGAATAGAAACCTACCTACAGCCCTGTACAGTTTGCAAAAAGCAGCTCGAGCTTGGGCACGGGCCCAGCCAAATGTCGAGGCGGTTAGAGTGCGAAATGGGGCAGTTCATGTAATCTTAACTGGCGTATCGGATCACACCATTTTACGGAGTATGGCGGATCTAAACGACCTCAAAACCGCGATCGGAGCCCAGCCTTCTCCACGAAGCTGACTCCAAACGATTCCTCTATCTCCTAGGCCTGTCTCTATCTCTATCTCCTGCCTGTCCGTCCGGTATGTTTGCGCACACTCAGTCTCGTTCACGTCAATGCGCAATCGTTACTAGGCCTCTCCGACGATTTCTGCACCAATATTGGAGATGGGTCCCACGACGTCATTGCCATATCGGAGACTTGGCTCAAACCAAGTCACCCTGATAACGCTGTAGAGCTAAAGGACTATACTCTTTTTCGTCGTGACCGAGTTGGTAGAGGTGGAGGTGGCGTTGGGTTGTACGTGCGTAAAAATCTTGCCACGAGGGTGCTCGAGACTTCTTCCCCTACTTACTGTGCCCGGCCGGAGTACTTGCTGGTCGAGCTCTCGCTACCGGGATCTAAGCTTCTCCTTGCCACGATATATCGCCCGCCAAAAATAGGTTTCTTCGCCGACTTTGAGGTGGTTTTCGAGCGACACCAACACCGGTACTCAAATATCGTCATCATGGGAGATTTCAATGCAACTCCCCGGACGCAGCATACTTTCGTAGCTTCTTCGACTCACATGGCCTCTCGCTGTTACCATCGGGTCCAACGCATCACACTGCCACGTCTCATACTTGGATAGATCTCTGCGCTGTAGAAGACTTAAACAGGGTGGTGCGCAGCGGTCACAGGGACGCGTCTTACCTCTCTGGACATGACCTAATCTATTTCGACTATGATATTGACGCTCGTGAGGCATCGGAGGCTCAAAGTGTACGTCACCGAGATTTTCGAAATTTTGAGGTTGCTGCTTACGTGCGCGCCCTCGAGGAGTACGACTGGACTCCGCTCCACAGTGCAAATACCATCGATGCTCAGATTGCTCTGCTAAACCGTGGGATATTGGAAACCATCGAACGCCAAACCACCAATGACCAGCTAGGCCACCGGAAAGACGCTCTCACCGCCCCTGGATCTCACATGATATGCGAACATTGATGAGACGCAGGGATAGGCTTCGCGACAGGCTGCGTAGGACTGGAAGTGCTGAGGACAGGGTCGTATACGTCGAGGCGAGAAACGCTTGTAAACAAGCACTTACGGTGGCCCGTCACGCTTATTACGAGGGTAGACTCTCGTCGATCACGGACTCTCGACTACTGTGGAGAGAGCTGAGGCGTGCGGGTGTGGTGGCTGACAGGAGGAAGCGGACGGCTGTTGCTTTCTCTGTGACTGAGTTAAACAGGGCCTTCCTGGCAGCCTACC
The DNA here is from genome assembly GCA_963564615.1 of Rhorus exstirpatorius. NCBI lineage: Eukaryota > Metazoa > Arthropoda > Insecta > Hymenoptera > Ichneumonidae > Rhorus > Rhorus exstirpatorius. Next base: position 6,983,994 of record OY751318.1, read on the forward strand.
AGCCACCGATGAGTGATATAGGAGATGTCCTGGAGATGGCACGCGTGGCACCTTTCGATGACTCTCGTTTCTACTTCAACCACATTCTACCTGAGCAGCTCTGTGGAATCATGCAAGGTATCTCATCGGCGGCTAGAGGATGTGATAACATTCCCATAAGCTATTTGAAGCATGCTCTTCCAGATGTGCTGCCCATCATCCTGAGTATCCTTAACTCGTCTCTTCTCACTGCAACTTTTCCAGCATCCTGGCGTCACTCCATCATTGTTCCGGTTCAAAAAATAGCTCTCCCTACGACACCTTCTGACTATCGGCCAATATCTCTCCTGCCTGCTCTCTCAAAATGCCTGGAGCGGATTGTTGTTAAGCAACTTCAGTCGGGTTTTTGTGCCGGGCACAGCACGCAGACGGCACTTCTACGTATCAAGAATGAAATTCGCTTGAGCATCGACGACCGGCAGTTGACAGTCATTGTTTTTCTCGATTTTAGTAAAGCGTTTGATCGCGTCGATCACTATCTTCTGCTCTCTAAAACTCTACGACATTGGCTGCTCCCCTTAAGTCATAAATTGGTTCTGCAGCTACCTTACTGATACAACTCAGTCGGTCAGAGGTGAAAACGAACAAGTCTCTATGGCGGGTCGGGTTCTGTCAGGGTTCCCCAGGGCTCTGTGCTGGGACCTATCTTATTCTCTATTTTCATACAAGATCTCCCGCTTGTGCTATCTCACACCTTGCACGCGGCTTATGCAGACGATGTTCAAATCTTCTTGCATTGCCGACCGAATGATTTGGACAGGTGTATTCACCTCCTAAACACTGACCTTGAGGCGGTATCTACATGGACCACGCAAAATAGGCTCACCCTCAATGTCGCGAAGACTGAAGTCATGCTAGCGGGCTCTGCTCGTTATCTTAACAACATCGTATTACCGCTGCAAACTCCAGTCAAGATCGGACATGAAGTGCTGAAACTTTCTTCCACGGTCAAGTGCTTGGGCGTCTTGTTGACCCCCTCGCTGTCATGGAGACCTCAGGTTACAGCTATTCGCGGTAATATTTTCGGCACGCTTGCCCAGCTCAAACGAAATCGAGGAATGCTTTCGCGTGGACTTCGTGCTCGGCTGATCGAGGCTCTTGTTTTTCCCATACTCGACTACTGTTGTGTTGTTCTGTCTGATGCGTCGAGCGAGCAGAATGTCGCCCTAAAACGCGCACTAAATGCATGTATACGATTTATATGTGACCTCCCACGTGATGCGCACATAACGAATTTCTACCGTGACCTCACATGGCTCGTTCCTGAAAGGCGTCGCCTGTACTTTCTTGGTTTCCTCACTTTTTCGGTCCTGAAAACACGAAATCCCCTGCATCTTCGAGAGCTTCTCGTTTTCCGAAATGAGGTGACAGTTCGCCCCTCCAGAAGCTCTGCCCTCGACCTTCAGGTTCCCTACTGCCGTACGGCCGTTGGACAGGGCTCTTTCAAATATATGGCGGCATCTTGCTGGAACAATCTACCGGTAGCTCTGCGCGGATCCACGTCTTTTGCGCTATTCAAATCGCGACTTTTTGATTATTTGCGAAACTGATATTACCTGCCTGTCACTCCGCGACTCGCTCTTTTTTGATACCCCGTTACTCGCTGCTCGCCAGTACTCTTCAAGCCATAGGTTTTAGTTTTTAGTCTAACAAGGAAAGTCTTTCCGCTGACGTCCTTCGATTTTGACGAAATTCAAATATGTTATTCTACATCAAAATCTAAGAGACACGTCTTTTTTTTTATCGGCGGAAAAACGTTTCTAGGGGGTGAAATTATCCTTTAAAGTTCAGACCTCCGAGGGGTACTTTTCAGGTTTCACCTATTTTCACTTAAGATAATCGAATGCACCCAAATGGATAATTACCTTAATGATAAACGATGAAAAATGCAACTGGTTTCATATCGGGGGGTTGCATAGGAAAAAAATTATAGGGGTTGAAATTCACAAAATCGTTATAACAAAAAAACTATTGCACCTATCTCGATGGATTCAATTGCACTTTGAAGAGGGCAAAAAAAAAATACATACATGTTTTTGCGTTTTTTTCGCAAATCAAGTTAAGGGGGTGAACTACCTCTATGTATGTTTACATTTAATCTCAATAAAACGGAAGTAATTCTTTTTTTTTTTATTTCTTCTCCTAGTGATACGTTTTTTCTTTAAATTCTCAACATCTACATATCAAACGATGGATAGATTTTTCTCGAATTAACATTCTCATAATTGGTGAAAGCGATAGAACCAAAAGTATAGGTCCAATCTTAATGGTTTGTTTTTTATTTGAAAGCAATTTGACACTCCCCGTGCGTCAAATTGCCAGGGCAGCCCTACCGTAAGTCGGGGCCTTTAAGGGCTCAAACGTAGATGCCCTATCATAAATTGCCATAACACCGCCAGGTTAGGCCCCAACAGGGCAATGCCAAGGTCGCCAGGCTCAATTGAAATATGGCTGACCTAATGCAACCCGTTGAGGACCTAGTCGGGCTTCGATCGGGTAACCCCTATTCAAGGAATTCGGTATGATTACAAAAGAACCAAGTTGGGGCGAATAAGGCCCGACCTAATTATTTCAAATACGTCACTGTCGAGGGAATCCTTTGAGGACCTAGTCGGGCTTCACCGGGGCAGCCCGCATTGAATGAAGTTGGGATAATTACAACAAAACCAAGTCGGGCCCGTATTGGGCGAAAGTATCGGAGCCCTAATTATGTCAAACATGGCACTTTCAAAACAACCCTTTGAGGACTTAGTCGGGTTTCACCGGGGCAGTTACATTTAAAGAAGTTGAGATAATTATAACAAAACTAAGTCGGGCTCGAATAGGGCGAAAGTATTAGAACCTTGATTCATTAAAAAAAAAATTGTTAATTAACAATTAAATAACATTTACACTTACTATCACCTTGCATGTAGTCTCATAAGCCCATATATAAATTTTCATTTTTAAACTATGCGTGGATCTTGAAAAATGTAATTGTTAACTAAGGTGCACTTAAGTAATTGTTACATGAATATTATACTTTTTCTACAACATCCTGTCCTGTTCACACTTTCAATATTCTACACATGAATTTTATAATTTCAATGCTCCTAGTTCTTATAAAACCAATTTGTTTATTAACAATTAAATAATTTTTTTCACTGTATATCACCTTTTTACTGAATATCACGCTCTTGTATTCAGCCCAGTAAGACAGCGCGTTTTCATCAGAACTCGTAGACTAATACCATTTAAATACATAAAAGTCATAAGGAATCAATAGCGTAGTGGTAGCGTGTCAGTCGTTAGGTGGGTCGTTAGGTAGTTCTCAGTTAAAATCTCAGGTAGGATAGAAATTAATTTCGATGGAATAACGTCCGGACTACGAAGCCGGAAGTATTTGTAAAAAAAAAAATCTCCTGCCTGGTAATTTTTTTTTTTTAAACGATTATTTGAGGATCGAAAGTGCTGAATTCACCGATTCGAGGTTCGTGGGTTCAAATCCCGGTCAATGACTTTTTTTTTTTTGCAAAATTTACAGTATTTTAACAAATAATGGAGCATCAGTTTTAAATTAGCTCATCGATTTAATTTCTAATTTATAGATGATAAACTATATTTATTATACTAATTTTATACTTGGACCCTGATAGGGCTTGACCATGGGGATGTCGTGGATTCGACATGGCAGACGTGAGGCGATTGCGAAGGCCCTAATTTGGTAACCTTCTAAGGCCCTAGTCGACAAAGCGTGACCGCCCTTTCAGGGGCCCAGTTGGGCTTCCAGACTAGGGCCCTAAGTAAGTTAGGGAAATCCGATCGGGGCCTAGTCGCAGCCTCAACCAAATTGACGCACGGGTCTTCTAGTTATACTTAAAAGATTCCATTTAAAATTAATTAAACAATGGATTTTACCGAATTGAGCTAGGAAAATTGGAAAAAATCAAATTTTTCCGTTAAAATTCTACCACTTTATCAGTTTTTTATTTTTTGTAACTTTGTACGGTATTTATACGAATCACATCCATAGTTTGAAAAAATTCACTTATTTATTTTTTTCCGCCAAAAATTATAGATTGGATAACTTTTACGGATAACAATTTTTTTTATTAGTTAATATTGAATAAACCACAAGACGAATTTCAAAAATATCTATTCCTTATATTTTTCACAAAAATTTAGTAAATGCTGACGTATTTTCATAGTTATCATAACTCCCCCCCTTACTTGACGGTGTTATCTGGGAGTCACCTCTGCTCAGTCTGTGACTCGCTCCCAAAATTAGATTTGAAATACGACGTAGAAGCAGTGATAAAATGCGATCGCGGAATATATTCACCGCAGTCGGCTATTTTTCTTTTACACGACGAAAGAAGTCACTTACAATTCGAGACTATTTAAAACGAAATTGCAAATATTAATCAAAATGAAGATAAATCCTTTGAACGTTATTAGAATGCTTCTCACAACTTTTGAAGTTATGCGTTTACCGGATTCGCCAGTAAATAACGATAAAAAACAGTTGAAAGAAAACTTTGAAAATATTTTTTTGAGTGCAATGAACGAATACAGTGGTTTCGAAATGGTAGAAGAAAATTCTTTGCATTTCGAAGAACCGTTTAAGGATTGGGAAATGGAAATTGTTGAAGATAAAGAATCGGCAAACGCCCTGTATGAACCAGAACATCCGCCTGATACATGCACTCGTGATAACGAAGACTTATCTTACGAGTACAAATTAAGGGCCGTTGAGTATTGGCGCAGCGGGAAGAAAGGAAATTTAGGTTTGGGCAGTGTTAAACAAAAGTTCAAGAAAGTGCAATCTATACGACAGTTGCAGCGGTGGGCCCACAATTTGAACAAGGGGGGGGGACATACAAAGAAAAATTAGCACGAATTTGTGGTTACACTTTCGAAAATTTCAAAGCTGCTGTGGATACTGGTTTAATAGTGCATGATTCCGATTTGAAAAAATGGGCCGTACATGCTCAAAAAGAAATAGGGCATACTGATTTTCGTTTCAAAGCATCTCGTACGTGGATAAACTCATTCAAAGCAGCTCATCGTATCGTATCGAGAAAAATTAATAAATTCATTACATTCAAAACAATTGAAGATGGAAAAGTCTTGGAACAACAAATTAAAAAATTTGTCTATGACGTAAAGCAAAATATTAGAACGTACGGATTGTCAAATACATTCAACGCAGATCAGAGTGACTTCCAACTAGAAATGCATTCCGGAAGAACTTTATCAGTCGAAGGAGAAAAGCAAGTACAATGTCTTGTACAATCAGTCTCTTCTACGACCCACAGTTACACTATTCAGCCGACTATATCAGCTGACGGCAAGCTGCTATCTCCTCTATTTTTGGTTTTAAAAGAACCAACTGGCAAGATTGGTCCAATAGTGGAGAAAACGCTTTTCAGACCAGATAATGTGTACATAGAAGTATCCAAGTCTGGGAAGCTTACTTCAGGTATAAATTACACCCACTGTTTTTGTATAGACATTTTTTCGAATGAAAAAATAATACGTTTTTCTATTTTCAGGTCATTTTATAATTTGGTCGCAGCATATATTTTTCCCGAAAGTTGGTCCAAAATCTTTATTACTGATTGATTCTTGGACTGGACACTGTCCCCAAGCTGTACTTGACGTGAAACTTTCAAATAGAGATGTCAAAGTAATGATTATACCTAAAGGAACTACCGGAAAAATCTAGCCCCTCGATGTTTTTGGATTCCGAGTATGGAAAAATTTTGTTAGACATTTTTCTGATAATTGTCTTTTGATGAATTACGATATTGATTTGCATTTGAGAAACAATATCATAAAGCTGCAGTCACTCGTTCATAACCAACTGTCGTCACCACGTTATATCGATCTTTTCAAATATTCTTGGTACAAAAGTGGTTACATAGAAGAAAAACCAGCGAATTTTGAAAATCCTATACACTTTGCATTTGGAGATTACTGCAACTCACACTGTGAAGTTCCAGGATGTGAAAATGTTGCTATTGTTCGCTGTTCCTGGTGTAAAAAGTCGTTATGTTTTAAACACTTTTTCAATGACTATCATTACTGCAGTACTTACAACGGCTAATAGAGCATATGATTATATATTCGCTTCTATTTATTGCTATAGTGATTATTTTGTTAGACTGTTGACATATTATCAATAAAAGATACAAGCATATTGTACGCTCTTTTTTTTTTACTTGACTCCGCAGTTTTTCTATGCGTCATCCCAAAACTTGGTCTTATCTACCGAAACGAATATGTGTAAGCGCTTATCGTATGCCTATGTTATCTCATTGCCAAATATAAATCAGTCAGAATTATCGATAAGTCAGATATAAATACTTTTTCATCAAAAGATCGATCTATAAATAAGTTGGCTCGTAGATAAAACCGTTCATTAAATGCTATGTACGTGATACGGTTGTGGTAAATTTAAAGAAAAAAACGTATCACTGGGAGAAGGAATAAGAAAAAAAAAGAATTACTGCCGTTTTATTAAGATTAAATGTAAACATACATAGGGGTAGTTCACCCCCTTAACTTGATTTGCGAAAAAAACGCAAAAACATGTATGTATTTTTTTTTTGCCCTCTTCAAAGTGCAATTGAATCCATCGAGATAGGTGCAATAGTTTTTTTGTCATAACGATTTTGTGAATTTCAACCCCTATAATTTTTTTCCTATGCAACCCCCCGATATGAAACCAGTTGCATTTTTCATCGTTTATCATTAAGGTAATTATCCATTTGGGTGCATTCGATTATCTCAAGTGAAAATAGGTGAAACCTGAAAAGTACCCCTCGGAGGTCTGAACTTTAAAGGATAATTTCACCCCCTAGAAACGTTTTTCCGCCGATAAAAAAAAATACGTGTCTCTTAGATTTTGATGTAGAATAACATATTTGAATTTCGTCAAAATCGAAGGACGTCAGCGGAAAGACTTTCCTTGTCAGTTGCTCTTAAGTTAGTTTTAAGGTTACTCTGTGAAGCAAACGTTTGTAAGGTGCTCTTATGGGTTAACCCCCAGAGCTAAATAAATATTATCATATCATATCATATCCCTCCCTCCCTCCCTCCGTCCGTCCGTCCATCCATCCATCAATCCGTCCGTCCGTCCATCCGTCCATCTATCCATCCATCCGTCCGTCCGTCCGTCCGTCCGTCCGTCCGTCCGTCCGTCCGTCCGTCCGTCCGTCCATCCATCCATCCATCCATCCATCCATCCATCCATCCATCCATCCATCCATCCATCCATCCATCCATCCATCCATCCATCCATCCATCCATCCATCCATCCATCCATCCATCCATCCATCGAGAGGGCACCGTTTCTACAGAGTTCACTTCTACAGAGTTCGTTCCTACAGAGTTCGTTCCTACAGAGTCCGTTGCTACAGAATTTCGTACTACAGAAGTTCGTTTCTACAGAACGGACCGAGAGGTTCGTTTCTACAGAGCGAACCGAGCGGTTCGTTTCTACAGAGAAATTATTCCGAGGCGGTTCACTTCTACAGAATTTGACCGAGGTGGTTCACTTCTACAGAATTCGAACGAGGCGGTTCACTTCTACAGAATAAAACCGAAGCGGTTCACTTCTACAGAATTTGACCAAGGCGGTTCACTTCTACAGAATTCGACCGAGGCGGTTCACTTCTACAGAATTTAACCGAGGCGGTTCACTTCTACAGAATTTGACCGAGGCGGTTCACTTCTACAGAATTTAACCGAGGCGGTTCACTTCTACAGAATATAACCGAGGCGGTTTACTTCTACAGAATTTGACTGAGGCGGTTCACTTCTACAGAATAAAACCGAGGCGGTTCACTTCTACAGAATTTGACCGAGGCAGTTCGCCTACATCTTATAAACTTTTCATTATTGACACAACTTCTTAAGTTTTTAGGGTTTTTTACCTTCATTAGATTTAATATACCTCTACCTTAGCTCGAAACGTACTTTTCACTCTGAAAATTTATTTATTCACTTCTCCTAAATTAACAATTACCCAAAAATGCTGGTTTTATGGCAAAAATTCATTCCCACCTCGGGCACAGCACTAAATTCCACAAAACTCCGGGCATCGGGGTTTTTAGAGTTGCTGATAGCGAATCCGGCAATGGATTTTAAAAATTCAAAATGGCGGATTCAATATAGCGGACGTAATATGAGAAAATAGTACCAATTTTCCCAAAACTCTGTGCTCGTGGGTTTTTGGGGTCCCCGATTATGAATCTACCATCAGATTTTCAAAATTCGGAATGGCGGATCCAATATGGTGGACGTCAAATCGAAAAATGGTACCAATATTCTCAAAACTCTGTGCTCGTGGGTTTTTGGGGTCCGCGATTATGAATCTGCCATCAGATTTTCAAAATTCAGAATGGCGGATCCAATATGGCGGACGTCAAATAAAAAAATGATACCAATTTTGCCGGAACTCTGTGCTCGAGCTTTTTCGGGCTCTTAATTACGAATCTACAATCAGAGTTTGAAAATTAAAAATGGGAAATCCAATATGGCGGACTTCATAATGAGAAATAGTACCAATTTTCCCGGAGCTTCGTACTCGACGGTTTTTGGGGTCCCTTGGTACGAATATGGCTTCAGATTTTCGAAATTCCGAATAGCGGATCCAATATGGCGGACTTCATACTGAAAAATGGCACCAATTTTGCCAAAACTCTGTGCTCGGGAGTTTTTGGGGTTCCTGATTACAAATCTGGCATCAGTTTTTCAAAATTCAAAATGGCAGATCAAACATGGCGGACGTTATATCGAAAAATGGTACCAATTTTCCCAAAACTCTGTACTCGGCGGTTTTTGGGGTCGCTGATTACGAATCTTGCATCAGATTTTTAAAATTAAAATTGGCGGATCCAATTAGCGATGACGTCGAGACAAGACGAGATGAGAAATCCCAATTTCTGGTCTCGTCTCGAAACAATGTCGAAGCTCGAGACGAGACGAGACGAGAAATTGAACACAGACACACACACGGACACACACGCACACACGTACGCACGCACGTGCATACACTGGAAAAAATTCGCACGCACACACTTGCATGCACTATGACGCACTTGCACACACTCGCATACATTCGGACACACTCGCACACACTTGCACACACTCGCACTTTCTGTACTTTCTGGTACTCTGTCCAGCTCTGATATATATAGATATATAAATGTGTGTGAGTGTGTGTGTGTTCAATTTCTCGTCTCGTCTCGTCTCGAGCTTCGACATTGTTTCGAGACGAGACCAGAAATTGGGATTTCTCGTCTCGTCTTGTCTCGACGGCATCGCTAATTGGATCCGCCAATTTTAATTTTAAAAATCTGATGCAAGATTCGTAATCAGCGACCCCAAAAACCGCCGAGTACAGAGTTTTGGGAAAATTGGTACCATTTTTCGATATAACGTCCGCCATGTTTGATCTGCCATTGTGAATTTTGAAAAACTGATGCCAGATTTGTAATCAGGGACCCCAAAAACCCCCGAGCACAGAGTTTTGGGCTAATTGGTGCCATTTTTCAGTATGAAGTCCGCCATATTGGATCCGCTATTCGGAATTTCGAAAATCTGAAGCCATATTCGTACCAAGGGACCCCAAAAACCGTCAAGTACGAAGCTCCGGGAAAATTGGTACTATTTCTCATTATGAAATCCGCCATATTGGATTTCCCATTTTTAATTTTCAAACTCTGATTGTAGATTCGTAATTAAGAGCCCGAAAAAGCTCGAGCACAGAGTTCCGGCAAAATTGGTATCATTTTTTTATTTGACGTCCGCCATATTGGATTCGCTATTTCGAATTTTTAAAATCTGATGCCAGATTCGTAATCAGAGACCCCAAAGATTTCCGAGGACAGAGTTTAGGAAAAACTAGTAATATTTCTCCATATGACGTCCGCCATATTGGATTCGCTATTTCCAATTTTTAAAATCGGATGCCAGATTCGTAACCGGAGACCCTACAAATTCCCGAGAACAGAGTTTAGGAAAAACTGGTACTATTTCTCCATATGACGTTCGCCATATTGGATCCGAAATTTTCAATTTTGAAAATCTGGAAGCACATTCATAATCAGGGACCCTAAAAACCCCCTAGCACAGAGTTTTGAGAAAATTGGTACCATTTTTCGATTTGACGTCCACCATATTGGATCCGCCATTCTGGATTTTGAAAATCTGATGACAGATTCATAATCGGGGACCCCAAAAACCCACGAGCACAGAGTTTTGGGAAAATTGGTACTATTTTCTCATATTACGTCTGCTATATTGGATCCGCCATTTTGAATTTTTAAAATCCATTGCCAGATTCGCTATCAGCAACTCTAAAAACCCCGATGCCCGGAGTTTTGTGGAATTCAGTGCTGTGCCCGAGGTGGAAATGAATTTTTTCCATAAAACCAGCATTTTTGGGTAATTGTTAATTTAGGAGAAGTGAATAAATAAATTTTCAGAGTGAAAAGTACGTTCCGAACTAAGGTAGAGGTATATTAACCCTAATGAAGGTACAAAACCCTAAAAACTTAAGAAGTTGTGTCAATAATGAAAAGCTTATAAGATGTAGGCGAACCGCCTCGGTCAAATTCTGTAGAAGTGAACCGCCTCGGTTAAATTCTGTAGAAGTGAACCGCCTCGGTCAAATTCTGTAGAAGTGAACCGCCTCGGTTATATTCTGTAGAAGTGAACCGCCTCGGTTATATTCTGTAGAAGTGAACCGCTTCGGTTAAATTCTGTAGAAGTGAACCGCCTTGGTTAAATTCTGTAGAAGTGAACCGCCTCGGTCAAATTCTGTAGAAGTGAACCGCCTCGGTTTTATTCTGTAGAAGTGAACCGCCTCGGTTGAATTCTGTAGAAGTGAACCGCCTCGGTCATATTCTGTAGAAGTGAACCGCTTCGGTTAAATTCTGTAGAAGTGAACCGCCTTGGTTAAATTCTGTAGAAGTGAACCGCCTCGGTCAAATTCTGTAGAAGTGAACCGCCTCGGTTTTATTCTGTAGAAGTGAATCGCCTCGGTTGAATTCTGTAGTAGTGAACCGCCTCGGTCGAATTCTGTAGAAGTGAACCGCCTCGGTCATATTCTGTAGAAGTGAACCGCCTCGGTCATATTCTGTAGAAGTGAACCGCCTCGGTTTTATTCTGTAGAAGTGAACCGCCTCGGTTTTATTCTGTAGAAGTGAACCGCCTCGGTTTTATTCTGTAGAAGTGAACCGCCTTGGTTGAATTCTGTAGAAGTGAACCGCCTCGGTCAAATTCTGTAGAAGTGAAACGCCTCGGTCAAATTCTGTAGAAGTGAACCGCCTCGGAATAATTTCTCTGCAGAAACGAACCGCTCGGTTCGCTCTGTAGAAACGAACCTCTCGGTCCGTTCTGTAGAAACGAACTTCTGTAGTACGAAATTCTGTAGAAACGGACTCTGTAGGAACGAACTCTGTAGGAACGAACTCTGTAGAAGTGAACTCTGTAGGTCTGAACCGTCTCCCCATCCATCCATCCATCCATCCATCCATCCATCCATCCATCCATCCATCCATCCATCCATCCATCCATCCATCCATCCATCCATCCATCCATCCATCCATCCATCCATCCATCCATCCATCCATCCATCCATCCATCCATCCATCCATCCATCCATCCATCCATCCATCCATCCATCCATCCATCCATCCATCCATCCATCCATCCATCCATCCATCCATCCATCCATCCATCCATCCATCCATCCATCCATCCATCCATCCATCCATCCATCCATCCATCCATCCATCCATCCATCCATCCATCCATCCATCCATCCATCCATCCATCCATCCATCCATCCATCCATCCATCCATCCATCCATCCATCCATCCATCCATCCATCCATCCATCCATCCATCCATCCATCCATCCATCCATCCATCCATCCATCCATCCATCCATCCATCCATCCATCCACCCATCCATCCATCCATCCATCCATCCATCCATCCATCCATCCATCCATCCATCCATCCATCCATCCATCCATCCATCCATCCATCCATCCATCCATCCATCCATCCATCCATCCATCCATCCATCCATCTTATTCTCATTGCATCACGTCGATAAACGTCCACTCGTATTCGAAACGAATATCGAGTGGAAATTCATTTTAATTAATAACGAGTGTTTTTCCACTCGAACCGAAGACGGCGCTCGAATGGTTTTCCCACTCTCCACTCAGTTCCGACGTAAACAACGAGTGGAAATCCATTCCTCACTCGATCGCGAAATAAATACGGAATGAAAAACAACTCCTCACTTGAACGCGAAAGGAATGGCGAGTGGAAATTCATTCCTCACTCTTACCCGAAATAAATGACGCGTGGGAATCCACTCGTCACACGAACGCGAAACGAATGGCGAGTGGAAATTCATTCGTCACTCGTACCCGAAATAAATGACGAGTGGAAAAGTATTTTGTATTTTAATGATGTACTTAAACACTTTTTCATTCGATGCTGCCTATCCCTGATTCGAACATGTAATGCAGCGGAAAGCTGGTTATCAAAAAAACGAACGACCCTTTTCAAGGCTAAACGGTGTATAAAATCTGATCAGCAACCTCTAGGCGATGTACACTGTGTGATGTTGATGCTAACGGTGAAGAGTTAAGGAATATAATAATCGAAAATTAAGACTGCGCTCATGAAGCGAGTGGGTGGAAGTATTCTGCAAAACGTAAAACATCAATTTTCGGTTCGAAGTTGGGATTTTTGGGGAAAATGTTTCAGACAAAAGTTACATATTTTTTACGCAAAATACGATTCTGCAATAAAATTTAAATGGTTCCAGTTTAAAAAAAACAAAGTTGATCTCCAACTGACCTTGAAGCAGCATGTTGTGCCCGCGAATTTCGTCACGTGGGGGTGAAATCGTCGACAACGGGTTTGGGGTGATTGTCAAGGTTGAGTAAATCTCCAACTCGAGTATTACAAAACATACGGTCTAGTTTATTCGTAGTAATAAAGTATATTTTAAAATGATGTTCTTGATTATTTTCCTTGAGACCGACTGACGTCAACAGTACCAACTTTAACAACTGACTGTCTGTGACCAACTAGACCTCCCGCTTGTAACAGCTCGTAACAGCCCCGTTACCAACTGAAGCCTTTGTATATTATTGCTTGATGTGATTAGTCGATGATTTTTTATTTAATCCCCGAAAAGGTGGAATCGTAGGATGTCTACTCGGCAGCATGCGTGTCGCAAAAGTCACCTCCAAACTGCTACAATTGTACAATTGCTAAATAGTGATTCATTGCTCTTTGCACAATCGCTTACTAAATATCATAATTCACATTTTTTTTTTTTTTTATAATTTTTTTATTAATTTATATCCTCACGCCTTCTTCCCTTTCGGGGTTTTCAAGATGGCGCTCCTTCCCTCACCTCCCTTTCCATCCTTCCCTCACATCCACCTCCACCCTGGGTATCTGGTCCGGGTCAGTAACCAGACACCCAGGGCCCGTGCGGCCGCAGCCGACTTCCTATTCTGTAGCGCATTCACCATGGCACGCGTATTAGCACGTATCATGGGCCCCGGGAAACTGCGGAAAACCTGGGCCACTACAGTCGGTCCCGTGCTCGCCTCACGGCGTCGGAGCTACGTCACATCTTGACAGGAGAACGTAAACATGGACTACAGCTATATGTACGTGACACACACCAGTAAATGTACCTGTGTATGCCCCATACATATATCTGGAGCTAGTCACGCCCATATTTTATTTTCTCCTGACAAGATTACGACACCGGGAATCGAACCCGGGACCTCCCGAGGCTCTGGCTAAGAGGCCAGCACGCTAGCCACCAGACCAAAGCCCCGGTTATCATATCATAATTCACATATAACTCTAAATTTTGAAATTGAAGGCACAACAAGCTACTGGACATACAATTTATTATCACCATCAAATGTCCCCCTCAAAACCATGAAACTTTTGTAGGACGTATATTTTTTGTGATCTTCCGTTCTCAATTAATTTCAATGGGTACTTTAAAATGGGACACGCTGTTCATATAAAATACCGGGCAGTGCGACTGTTGTTGCGATGCGCGACCCGGTGATCTGACTAAAAACACATAATTCTTTATAATACCGTCATTGCTGAAATTTTCTTTTGATACTTCGAGAGGGCTTAAGCATATCGAAAGTTCATGAGAATACAATAAAAAAGTGAAGTTTTGTAGTTTTAATGTACCCGGTCTCCTTGATGTCTTATGATTAGAGATTGATATCAATCAGTAACCGTGCTCTGCGATGCGATAAAAAAAATGTCTACATTTGATTCACGTAGAATGTTGTTGCGAAAGAAATGAGACATCAAAGAACACAATCCATTCAGTGATTTCTTCTGAATAACGGGCAGAGTTGAAAAACTCAAACTCTAGCTTATGCAGTGAACGGTTGATCTGATCGGTTCTGACACTGACTGAAATTCATTAGTCCATTCCGCAGTCAATAAATCATCAACAATAGATTCAGATTACAATTGTATGCAAGCGGAAAAAGCTAATATTATATGTACAAAATCTTATCTTTCTGGTTCATTCGGTTTCGTTACATTTCATTAATGGGGGGGGGGGGGGGGCTGCTGGCGTTTACAAGCACGATAAAAATACATGCTTCGTTAGCTCGATTTGAGAAATAAAATACTACTACCGAAAATCTCTAACGAGAGATGATTAAAAGTGCATTCTGGCCATGGATAAAAAAAAAACTTCATTGGTACATAAATAACTGTTCAGAGCTGTTTTTTACAACATTTTTTGAGTTTTGAAAAATAACTCCGACGACAATTTCTGTAAACTAGATCTGAATATTTTTTGCCATATACGTTAAGCCTTTCAAATAATTGCTTGTTTTGGGTTTCAGATGCAAACTTATTCCGCAAGTTATAACTTGCGAAATAAGTTATATATATGGAATATAAATGGAGCGTTGGGATATTCTCCCCGTTACGTTTTTTCCTTGATTTTTCAAGCCGTTAGACAACTCAATAAAATGTTACGAACTAGTGATGTGTCAGAGGACTGATTGGAAACTAGATATTTTTACGAACGGTACACTAACCTGAGGCTGCGACTTTTTGGGCTTAGGAGGAACCGCGGGGCCCATCTTTTTTCCCGCCTTCACCCCATTCACTACACCATCTTCCTGATGACTTATTTGCAAGCCGGCAGTTTGCTGCTCCAAAGTTCCAATATTTGACATTGTCCTGAAATAAGACAAACATCGTTATGTTGATGTTGATTGTAGTATCATTATTCAGTTTTTGTGAATGCCTTATTTTCGCAATGCATGTAACGTATCGAATAACTTAGTTGAGGACGTGATGGATAAAAAAAAATATTGAAGAACGTTATGGAAGGTTACCCAAAGATAACTTTGAAGGACTTTCCACTCTGCTGAAGTTTATGCAAATCCTCAAAACTCTTAATCGCTGTTTTGCGGCCGTGTGCTCATACGAGGTATCTCGATCGCATTCATGAAGCGGAAGTTTACATTTCACGTCATCTTGAGATGGGATGGAAATATATACAATATCCCACGAGTTCGGGATCGTTTTCCACCTGTAGATAGCAATTTCAAAGTTCGGCAAGGCTTGACTTTCTTACAAAGTTATAGATTTGCATTGTACTCGGTATAAGAAATGCAATGACTGTGAATTCGTCAAAAACGCTACTTCGCCTAAACTGTGGAGAAACATCTACGGATTCATATAAAGGTGAATTCTAAGCCACCTGAAGAGTTCAGAAAAGCACGTGTCAAAAATCGATTGGTATTTCAGGATTCTTTTCCATGTGTTACGTCTTGACATTTTTCTTTTCGTGTTAATCATTCTCCATAAATATATCACTCGTTTACTAATGGAATGGCAAGAATTGTATCATTCTTATTACTTCATCTACTCGTTTTAAGTTTTTTCTAAAATCGCATCTCGCACTCATGATGCGCTTATCCCTAACACTACGAGTTGGGCGATGAGCCGCATAAACGTACCGGTATTCAAAATACTGAGACGTGTATCCTGACCTTTTTCGAGTTTGTTGGCAAGGACGGGATTCACGACATGCGCAAGTTCGAAATATCCGAACCAAAAGAGATTGAAATACGCCGAATTACATTTTATGTCACACGGAATGGTTGTATGAGTCTATCAAAAAGTCTCGAGAATGCTTACACCGCTGGTGCAAGAATATCTTCCTTCTCCGAGTGTTGAGGAAAATATCTTGGAATGAACTTTGGAAAAGCAGATTTGTTATCGAAACCATTACTCTGGGAGTCTTGGCTTCCACCCTGCGACGTGATGGTAATTCTTCGTCCACGTATACTCGGAACAAGTGGCAGACTTGTCTTGAGAGAATGTGTCAAAATCATTAGTTATTTGATCTGTTATTCGAATCGTGAAATAGTTATTAACTTGTTACTTAACGTGCGTGTTCGTGGGTCTTGTGTTAAAAACAGCACAGAACTGTGACAATCCTTGGTACCGCTCAACACCACCTTAGCCTGTCCGGCATTGCTTGCTGTAGCTAAAAGTAACCGACAGTGAAGAGTGTGGTATAGAATGAATGTGTATAAATATTAGGATAATTTATATTATTTTGCTGGTGTGAAACGTGAAGAATCACTGAAACAATAATTTTAAAAACATCCTTCCTTTCTTTCAATTTACTATCGTTAAATTCCAAGCATTTCATGGAATTCGCGTATTTAATACTATTTATCGACCTACACACCATTTCAAGATCAGAGAACGAGCCCTCATAGGACGAGGTGCAACGACCTCAAATTTAATAAGGTAAGGAAGAAGGAAAAAAAATCGTTTTCGTATTACGTTCACCCGTAACATGCGGGAGGCCAGAGACGTATCCACTGAATCATTTACACTTTCCCCTATATATCGTGAAAAAAATTCAACTTTAGGCAAGAATAAAAAACGACGGTAGCCAGCCAAAAATTGTCTGAGTAGCCACAAAATACACCATATAGAAATACCGACCGTATTTAGTATAGTCACATCGATGGACCAAAGTGGATACTAATATGAGGGTACAAGCACTGTACCTTGCAGCCAACAAGACAAAAACGCAATGGCGCGCACACCCATATCACGTTCGAATTGAGAAATCAGTCACATTGTATGGCCAAACAAGCATATCACCGTCTGAAAAAGTTGGTCAAATACGTCTACGGGGTAGTAACGACTCGATAGAATCAAGAGGGACGGTAGTGCCTCGAGACAAGTACATTTTCTCCTATATCGACATGTCGAGAGGTACTACAGCCTGTTATACGCCACACAACTTGCTTATACACGTGAGTATATCTGTTGTGACGGGAATCTCGCGATTTGAGTCACTTTCAGCCTATCTCACCATCCTCCACGCCGGGAGATCCGTGGAGCGCCAGGTAATCTTTTTAATTCAACGGCGGGAATTATCAAGCCCACTAAACGTAACTTCAACTGAAATGAGCGGGAACGAAACGAAACAAAAAGGGACGCCGGCGTGTCGGATGGCGAGAACGGTGACGATATACCCGATTCACTCAGGATGTAGGTTGTGGCGAGAGGGCGTGGATGGCTAGCCAACTCTCGAGGGCCTTCGAAAACGTACTCTGAAAGAAATGAAATCGACACGAAAATTACTATTTGGGGCCTTGGTTCAGGCTAATTTATTTAACTATTTTCGATAACGTACAAAAATATCAGAACCTTCACCAAAATCACACAAAAGAAACCCATGACGATATTCACGAGAACTGACGACGCAGTGACTCTCGGTAACACAAAAAACGATGACTAAACTGAGATTCGGTAACGACGCTAGACTTCGATCGCAGAAAGGGGATACGGTAACGACGACAAATTAAATGGAATATTTCACAATGAATTCGATAGCAGCAATAAATTCGGTAGCGGAAACGAATGCGGTAATCGACAGAAATATTTTACCTCGAAATGGCTACTCGATGACCAACGTACCCTGGAGCTCCTCTGAAAGTATACGTTATTAGCGAGAGCAGGGAGTCAGACGATAGCGGAGAAAATGACACGTGGTGACGAGAAACGAGAACAGATTCGGTAGCATAACTGGAGCTTCCCGAGCGGTGAACCGCTCGGGTTGAGAGTCGCACAGCAAGAGAACAGATCGAACAGGTAGCTCGATCGAAAAGATAACGTGGAGAGAAAGGCACGATTACGCGCACGCGTAACAAGACTCGAAATCCACTCTACTCCTTACATCACGCACACACTAACGCCTTTATCACAGATATGAAACTGGCGAAAATTCGAACGAACACGAAACTCGAACGACAAAATATCTCTGAATAATCGATAACGGAAAAATGCCAAGGTGTTAGGCGTGGGGGGTACTCGTTACTTTGAGGATTACCCTCCGAGGGGTATTCTTCGAGTATGGGGGAGATCCAGAACTACCTAAAACTAAGCCTAACGATAACGATGCGATCGGGCAATCCGTGGCGGCTGGGTGATCGCAATCCCAGCCGACAACGGCCTTCCATACGTAAACGGAACTCAAACGTAACCATCCTTCTCCCCTCCATACCATTCACGCGAAGCATCGAGATTTCCACTCGATCCTCTATACTTCCCTCGATTACTCTCCCAAGAAAGACCGAATATACCGGGTGGCTCGTTATTTCGGCTCTGTCTCACGATAACTCGGCATCCTTCCAGTGATTGACACCATAAAACAAAACTCGTACGATAACGCGAAAACGAGAAGAAAAAACAATAGCGAACCCATCCGCTAATAATTAAAATTACCCGGATTTATTCGCATATTATCTCGTAAACGAAGGTCGGGACGACCTATGACGCTAAAACTAAAAAATTGCGTCACACTATATAACTAAACTTATTTTCCTAATTATTAATTAATTATACGGACTTGGGCAATAATATAAACAAGGTTTTTTTTTTCTCTTTCGATCGGTACCCAAATGAATGCTGTAGCTATTGACATATTGGAGATATCGCATTTTATTCATATGTTCGATGTACAATCACTTCGCACGAAATTTTCGCATCTGCCGCACCAATTGGGTTAGGTTCACGGGCTGTGACAGTTTAGTACGTTTTACGTACGACCCGTATACTGTCTCTCTGGTAGTGCAGCACTGCCCCGAAATTCGTTTTCCCAAAAGTCGTTTCCGCGATTATTTTATTAAACAGTTATTCAATGGTGTCTAGAGTATACATTGAAGTATAGATTAATTGAGAATTATTTTTTTCCACGATTCAAAATTTTTGTAGTCGCGATCGTGATGCCGCCGACACGATGAGAAATTTCTCCATAATACGAGACGAAACTAGACATTTTTCGTCTCAAACATGGGCTTTTCTCGTCTCGAAATATTTTGACGAGTCGAGATAAAACCAGAATATCGTATCGACCGACAAGATTCTTAATCGACAAATCGAGAAATTTTGATGTTTAATCACCTGAATTTTTCCCTTAATGCTGCATCACCATGCACATTTTTTGTCCAGGCTGATAGCACCATAGTTCTTGGTGTCCAGGTCGATCGCGCCGAAGTTCTTGGCGACCAGATCGATCGCTCCATAGTTCATGGTGCCTACGTCAATCACGTCATAGTTCTTGGCAGCCATGTCAGTGGCACGGTAGTTTTTGGCGTCCATGTCGATCGCACCATAGTTTTGGCGTCCAGGTTGATCGTGTAATAGATCTTGGTATCAAGGTCAATCACGTCATAGTTCTTGGAGTCCAGGTCAATCGTGCCGTAGTTATTGGCGTCCAGGTCAATCACGTCGTAGTTCTTAGGCTCTAGGTCGATCTCGCCATAGTTCTTGGCGTTCAGGTTGATCGTGTCATGGTTTTTGGCGTCCAGGTCGATCGTGCCACAGTTCTTGGCATCCAGGTTGATCGCGTAACGGTTCTTGGTGTTGTGATAAATCGCAACACAGTTCCTGGCGTCCAGGTTAATCACGCTATAGTTCTTGGTGTACAGGTTGATCACGCCATAGTTCTCGGCGTCCACGTCGATCGCACAATAGTTCATGGCGTCTAGGTTGATCGCGCCATAGATCTTTTTGTCTAGGTCGATCGCGCTATAGTTATTGGCGTCAAGGTCAATCGCACCATATTTATTGGCGTCAAGGTCAATCGCACCATATTTATTGGCGTTTAAGTCGATCGCTCCATAGTTCATGGTGCCTACGTCAATCACGTCATAGTTCTTGGCAGCCATGTCAGTGGCACGGTAGTTTTTGGCGTCCATGTCGATCGCACCATAGTTTTGGCGTCCAGGTTGATCGTGTAATAGATCTTGGTATCAAGGTCAATCACGTCATAGTTCTTGGAGTCCAGGTCAATCGTGCCATAGTTCTTGGCGTCCAGGTCTTACGCTCCATGTGATATGCGTAATCTCTTACCATTGACCTGGAACTCATAAACTACGGAGCACGAGACCTGGACGGCGGAAAACGCATTCCGCCGACCTGGAACTTGTTAACTACGGAGCGTAAGACCTGGACAGCTGCAATCGCATCCCTGTCAACCTGGAATTCGATAACTATGGAGCCCTAGGCTTGTAAGGCGGAAAACTCATCGTCGACCTAGTTCTGAAGAACGACGGAGCGCAGGGCCTGGACGGCAAATAGGATCTTCCCGACGACCTGGTGCTCAAGGATTACGAAGCGCGGTTCCATTCCAGGATGGTGGGCGATGCATGCCCGTCGACCTGTGATCAAGAACTACCGCCAGTGACACCTGGACGGCAAGAAAAAAAAATCATCGACCTGGGGGTCAGATGCTACGAAGCACACCACTACATGTCCATCGCGAAGGAAATATTTTAAAAAAAATCGAATCTAAAAATTAATAAAAAATTATGGCTTTGGGTATGGAATGATGTATCATTCATGTATCCAGTCGGATTAGACTTGAGTCCTATTCTTTTCGAGTACAGTAATGCCGATTTTTTTTTGTATGTAGATTTGACCTCGAAAAATAAGCCCCTGATTTTGCGACTTAAGGCAGGATACCACCTTTGGCTGCAATTTTTTGAGAGTTTTTAATGAATTTTTTTCACAAAAAAAAAATGGGCAGAAACAAAATCGGTTCAAGGCATTTATTACTATATCATTCAAGTTGAAAAAAAAAATTTTAATGTTGAAAAACTTAAAATAGCCTCTTATAGGTGGGGCCAAAGTGTGAGGCTTTTCAGGAGCACTGTCGGTCTGCGTGTCAAAAATCTCCTTGTAGGGGGCTCATAGAACAAAAATGAAAATTTCTCCTTATTAAGAGCAATATATTTTATGTCTGTACGGAGGGCTTTTTTGAAATTTCGATTTTTTTAAAAATGAAGGTCATTAACCCTTTGAGGGGCACATTTTTCTATGGAACAAATTTTCAAAATAATAGGTGGTCTAAGGGTTTTTGGGGTCGCTGATTACGATTCTGACGTCAGAATTAGAAAATTCAAGATGGCGGACCTAAAACGGCGGCTATTATAGATTAAGTTCGTGGTTTTTCGTGCAATCGGCACGAAATTTGGTATACAGGAGTTATTCGGGTCGCTGATTACGATTCAGGTGTCAGAGTTGAAAAATTCAAAATGGCGGACCTGAAATGGCGACTATTTTAGGTTAAGTTCGTGGTTTTTCGTTCAATCGGCACAAAATTTGGTATAGAGGGTTTTTTGGGGTCGCTGATTACGATTCTGATGTCAGAATTCTAAAGTTAAAGATGGCGGATCCAATATGGCAATTAGCACCCAATTTTATACTAATTGTAGTACTTAATATAAAAGTATACGTCTCATCGATAATTCGATAATTTTTTTTGAAAATTTGAACCTGCCGAAAAATCTGAAAAAATTTTATAAGTTAGTAATATACCTGAAGAATATATGAAAAAAAATTCAAAGCGTTTCGACACTTCGTTTGAGAACAGCTGAATTTATTCTGAAAAAAAAAAAAAACGAGTTTTTTGCGTTTGAATCATGTATAATTAATTATAAATAAACAAATATCCACTTTTTTCCTTAAGTATCTTTTAGCTTGAACCTTCAAGATACTAGAAACGACTTAGAAGTCTAAAGGTATTGGTAAATAGAACGGCAATAATGAAAAAACTGCAGAAAAAAAGGTGGTACATATGTGTACCGCTGCCCCTCAAAGGGTTAACAAAAAAAGTGAATTTTTCAGGGTAAAAAAAGTTGCTTAAACTGTGCACCAAAAATAATGTAGAATAAAATAACAACTCTACCGAAAAAATCCTACGTACATCCTCAGATTATACTATGGAGAAATGTTATGCAAAGTTTCAAATCGATCCGATGAAAATTGGATAAATAATTTGACACGCAGATTTGAAAAAACATCGTTTCAAGAAAATCGCGCTTAAAGTTTTACGTATGTAGTAGATATTTTCAACTAATCATCAATCTGCAATGCCTGCGCCATACAGTATTCCTTCAGCATCAGTTTCCTCTTCGTTGGTGAGCTTGCATTATTCATTTTTTTTTTTTATTTACAAGGTGGTATTCTGCCTTAATCGAGTTCACGGAAAATTTTTTTCAAAATGTTGAAAAAAAATCGCAATGTTGATTTTTAGTTTTTTTTTCCGTGCGTGTGAGAAAAAAATGTTTCTTAAAGAAGTTGTAGGTTTCATCTTCGTGCAGGAGAAATTTTTTTTAAAACTTCAAAAATGTTGGTTAGTTCAGCCGCAAATACAAAAAACCAATGAATTTTTTTTTTCAATTCAATCTAGTGCCCCTAATTATCAATTTATACCTTCGAAACTGATATGGCACGTATAAAATCTGTGTCCCAAGAGTTCGTCTAAAAATAGTTTCATTCCCTCGCATATTATAATACAACAAATGCAACAAATGCAACAAATAGCGATTTTCGAAAAATATTCGGGTAACTAATACATGTACTTAACTCTTTGCAATATTATGCTTAACGGTAGTAATTAAAGAATTTGATAGTTTATTCTTTAAAAAACTATTCACTAAGATATGTATTAGGTACTTCCTATCATTCTTATAAGCGTGACATTATACGAATGACTATTCGTAATTGTTTTACTCGTCATTAATCTCTCACGTACTACTATATTTAAATATTTTGTGACAGTCTAAATCCTTGTGATATTGTTGGTGAGAACGTAGAAAGTTATTTGAATTAATAAAAAATCATTTTCGCAATGCTTTGTAATTTTTTGAAATTTTTTTCATAGGAGTATCAACTCGCCCCACGTCTGTATCAACTCCCCTCAGGGTGGGGCAGGTTGATAGGTTTTGCACCGGTCTATTCAACATGCTGTCATGGACTTACGGTTCAAATCATGGAATCGTCCTTTGGTACATTTGAAGAGGAAGATCTAAGAAATATTGCGGTACTTTTTCAAATCTGAAAAAATACAAATTGTAGACGATAAAAATTGCAAACCGAATTTTGTATCAACTAGCCCCGGTCACCCCTAATTGTTAATTTATGAGAAGTTAATAAATGAAGTTTTAGAGTGAAAAGTATGTTCCGAACAAAGGTAGAGGTATATTAAATCTAATGAAGGTGAAAACCCGACTCCAAATCGTTAAACAGGTGTTTCAATAATGAAAAGGTGATAAGATCTAGGCGGGTCACTGGGTGACCCACCATGACGGAAAGGGATAAATAGAGTTTTCCTAAGAAATTGGGTGTTTCAATTTTTTTCTAACAGATATTCTTCAACTAACTCACGCCAATGTGTGGAAAAAAAACCATTTTCGAAGAACGGTCAACGAAAAAGTTGTTCATTCTCTTGTCCGGTGTTATCTAAAATTTTCTGTAACCGATTATACCTGTTCTGGAATCAATGAGAGCGAGAGCCCCTTGGAATGTACTTTTACCTTGGAATAATAACGGACCTAAATTATTTTAGAAAAATCGTATTCCGTATCATCAATCCTATAGAATAATTATTACGTAGGAATTGCCCACATTTTTTCTGGAGGATCGACCGTCTCGGTTAATTTCTGTAGGACTGAACCGCCTTGGTCAATTTCTGTAGGAGTGAACCGCCTCGGTTAATTTCTGTAGAACTGAACCACCTCGGTCGAATTCTGTAGGAGTGAACCGCCTCGGTTAATTTCTGTAGAACTGAACCACCTCAGTCAAATTCTGTAGGACTGAACCACCTCGGTCAATTTCTGTAGGAGTGAACCACCTCGGTTAATTTCTGTAGAACTGAACCACCTCTGTCAATTTCTGTAGAACTGAACCGCCTCAGTCAATTTTTTTAGGAGTGAACCGCCTCGGTTAATTTCTGTAGAACTGAACCACCTCGGTCAATTTCTGTAGGAGTGAACCACTTTGGTTAATTTCTGTAGAACTGAACCACCTCGGTCAAATTCTGTAGGAGTGACCGCCTCGGTTCATTTCTGTAGGACTGACTCGCTCGGGAATAATTTCTCTGCAGAATCGAACCTCTCGGTCTGTTCTGTAGAAACGAACTTCTGTTGTATGAAATTCTGTCGAAACGGACTCTGTAGGAACGAACTCTGTAGAAACGAACTCTGTAGAAGTGAACTTTGTGGGAATGGTGCCCTCTCGATAATAAATCGCTAATAAGTAAAACAAGTGGATCTCCCGTTATAATAAAGATAAAGAGGTTTTTTTTTTAAATGTCCCGTCTCAAAAACAGAAATAATAACATAAAACGGTTTTCATAACTCAATAATTTCAGTCATTAATCGTATTTGTTAAGTAAGAAAAAATTTATTTCCAATTTTTTCGACCATTTTTCATAGAAATTTTTTTTAAGTCATATTATGAATCTCCATATCTATAACTATAACTATGATTTTTTCGGACCCTGTAACCCCATCGGCTCAAATTTTATTGGTACCCGAATATTTTTCGAAAATCACTATTTGTTCCTATAATATGCGGGATAATCAAATTATTTTTAGACGAACTCTTGGGGCACAGATTTTATATGTGTCATATCAGTTTGAAGGTATACATTAATAATTAGAGGAACTAGATTGAAATGAAAAAAAAAAAAAAAAATTCATTGGTTTTTTGTATTTACGGCTGAACTAACTAATATTTTTGAAGTTTTTAAAAAATTTTCTCATACGCGAGGATGAAACCTACAACTTCTTTAGGAAACATTTTTTCCTCACACGCACGGAAAAAAAAGTAAAAATCAAAATTGCAATTTTTTTTTTAACATTTTTCAAAACAATGTTTCGTTAACTCAATTAAGTCGCAAAATCAGGGGCTTATTTTTCGAGGTCAAAACTACCTACAAAAAAATCAGCATTGCTGTATTTTAAAAGAATAGGAGTCGGTCGATTTCAAGTCTAATTCGACTGAACTATCAGGGAATCTGTTTATGGCGCGTTTGTACAAGTCTGATCGATTGCATGTAATTGATTGCATAAATTACTTTCATAATTTTTTAAATTAAACTTTTTCGATTACTAATTTAATGTGTAATTCTAGTCAATTTTAAATTACATTTATAATGTTTCATTAGAGATGTTCAATTACAAGTTACGTTTCTAATTTGTAATTTAAAGAAGTTTAATTACAAATTACATTTGAAATGGGTAACTGAAGAAAGTTTAATTATATATTACATTTCTAATTTGTAATTTTAAAAAGTTCAATTACAGATCACATTTCCAATAGTTCATTGAAAAAAGTTTAATTACAAATCACAAATGTAATTTGTAATTTAAAAAATTTAATTGCAATTTTCACAACTCTGCTCGGCATAGACAACTCAAAATTCAAAGATCCTGTGCATACGAATGTCATGATTCATTTCAACCGTAATCTCACGGTACTTTGCGAACGATGCTGTCACATGCCATCCAAATATAAACTATGTGGCTGATTTTTCGAGACGTTTCAAGAATGTTACAATTGAAATTTCCGAATCCGATTTTTACCATACATGACAGACGTTTGAATACACGTTCAGAGAATCAATTATGTAAGATCCAGCAACTTGCATACACTAATTATGAAAAGGATATGTGTGAGATGATTCAACCTACGAAAGGATTTCGTAGTTGAATCAGGACTTCAAAAGGTTCAAAAGGTTCAAAAGGTTCAAAAGGTTGTGACGAACCGAGGTATTGCTACTCGCGCTCAACACAACATTGCAACACAACAGAGTCATCAGATTCCAGAGAGTACGCCGATTCTTGCGACAGACACTCTCTGGAAACTCGAGCAAACCGCGCATCAGCAGATTAGTCTTTTCATCCTTGGAATCTTGCTACCTTACCATATGACCTGGTTTATTCGATCCCTTGCATCACACATGACATCACACATGATGGATTACTTGCATCCCTTGCATCACCAGGTTACGTAAATCATCGAGATTTCCATCCATCGATGATTTCTCAACTCATGGGTTTCGAAATCATCGAGACCTACATCGATCGATGATTTCTCAATCCACCCCAATGAGACCCTTGTAGCCGGACGCCCAAAGCTAACGAGGGTTCTCTCGACATATTATCAAATTAGTCTTAATACGACGCTCTTAGCAATCGGTCGAGAGATCCCGTTCCTTAGCGGCAAGTCCGTTCGCGTACTTAGGTTCTCGCGGGCGTGATTGACGTGATCTTCTCAAACCGTTGTTGTAGACAAGTGTATATAAGAACTCATTAAGTGAAGGAACACCTTAGCGGCGCTTCACTACCTCTATGATATAATTGTTCGTGCCAATTACCTTAGCGGCATTGCGTGTCAGTGTATCATAGAGTATAACATTCAACCTTTGTAACAACTTAAACTATTGTTGTAAAAGTGACTGATCGATCTGTGTTCTTGAATAAATACATTCGTGTGAAACCACCTGTACTCCTTCATTGCATCACAGCTCATCTGATCATCACCAACTACAACCATAAACAAGGTGAGGTGCTACCCTGCTTAAATAGGACAGAGAATCCATTCACCGGGGCCTTTGACTTCAGAGAATAAAATAATAATAATAATAAGTTACCACGGGATAAATAAACCCGTGTGTAACAAGGTTGAGTATTGCTTTTTTTCGATGAGTCGGAGCTCTTCTAACCTTTTTTAATCCTTATATGATCTGTGCAAACAACTTTAAACATTCGATTCGTCATAGAAAGTCCCAGAAGCTCTGCTTTCTTTCCACAAATTCTGCCTGAATGCAAATTCAACAAGCTCACGCAATCCTACACAGAAAAGTAGTATGCGTGATCAACTAAACGCAGAAAAAATCGTTACATCTCTAAGCTGCTACAGAAAAACTTTTCCATTTAAGGACTTAATCCAGTAAAACTTCGCTCATAACCAAATTGATAAAAATAAACTCGTTGCGCTATCAACTCGCTACAATAAAACTCGACACACCCCCAAAAATCAAACAGTAGACATTTTCAAATAATTAAAACCTTACAAAAAGATGTCAAACACAAAGAGTTGTCAAATAAATTCAACTCATCTAACTCACAGTTTCCAAGTACATCTAGCATTAGTATTGTTTACATAGCTTATGAACCGTATATAATTAAGTCATGACGCTTGAAAACATCTTGAAACGGGACTTAGGATGCTAGGGAGGGGACAACTCGTCCGCACGTTAAACAAAAAAGCTAGCGATATTGCTGACTTAAAAAGGTTAAATTTTATCAGAGTATGTTAAATATGAATTCTAGCCATTGCTCATAATCTAAAAATATATTGTTTGTAAAATTTTAATTTAAAAAAAAATCACATTGAAAAAAAATTCGACTGAAGTATTTGGCGAGTTATGTAAAACGACTGTACGGTAACATTTAAAAAAATCGATGGACTACCTGTCACGAACTCGTCAATTTAACATACTCTCATAAAATCCAACCCTTTTAAATCAGCAATATCCCTAGCTTCTGTTTAGCGTACGGACGCGTTCCCCCCTCCCTAGCATCCTAAGTCCCGTTTCAAGACGTTTTCGTGCATCGTGACTTAATTATAGGCGGTTCATAAGCAATGTAAACAATAACAATGCTAGATGTTCTGGGCAACTGTGAGTTAGATGATTTGAATTCATTTTACAACTCTTTGTATTAGACATCTTTTTGTAAGGTTAGAATTATTTGACAACTATTTGTGTTTGTTCTGGCCACGTCGGATAACTTTCGAATGACCCACTCATTAGCCCATTTCAGTTGTTGCTCGCTCGGAGAGTCGGCGGCGCCACTTCTCAGGCCTCTGGCCCTTTTTGAATCCCCCCGTAAGTTCTCTAACTGCCGGTTCAAACCGGTATTGTTCTCTCAACCGCGATGTCTTAAGGACTATCTCAACTTGACTCGACATAATCAATCTCTTTGTCCAACTCTCACTTCTAAATAAAAACAATTAACGCTCCGCTCAATTAAGACCATCGAAACATGTATATCGTTCTCGTGTAGACCCTCGTGTAAACACGCCTTATATCAAAGTTATTCAGAACACGGGTTCAGCTCAAACTAGTTATTACGAATCACGCATAGAATTGCTCTATTTTCGCCGTGCTCCATCAAGACTGCTCGATTTTTATACATTGAGTAGATAATAATAATAATAAAGAAAAGGTGAAAATCGAACTGTGTATCTCGTGCGTGCTCACTCGTGATTATTTTCGGACCTTCTCACTCCGTCTCGAAACATTGTACTTGTCCATCTCATTTCTCACCTACACCAGATCCGCTCCGCAACATTTTTTGGTTCTTCACGCCGGATCTGGTGAGTCGTTTCGAGTTCGCGAGTGATAATTAACCGTGAAAGTGTCGAATTGATGGCCGAAAGGCCCTTGTGTAGTGCTCGATATAGCTCTCTCTCTCTCTCTCTCTCTCTTGCTTTCTCCGTCTCGAAACGTTTCAATTCTCACCTACACCAGATCCGCTCCGCAATAGTGTTTGACATATTATTGTAAGAATTCAATTGGCAAATTTTTAAGTTTGACATTTTTTGTAAAGATATAGACAAAAAGACGCAAAGATATGTACTTGTCTCAAGTTTTTGTACACTATTTATGGTGTTTTTGGGGGGATCTTTCCATACGCTGTTCGTTCAAATATAATTCTACCCTCTAATTGAGCTTACCTTGTGATTGCCTTAGTATCGATGAGCTAGTCGATTGACTCAAATTATAAATATTCCATAAAAGTTATCAGTTCTTTTTAAACTAATTAGCGCCTAAAATACAAAAATACAATTACGAAAATTACTAAAATTATTATCAGAGCCCTGTCAGCAGATGGACGGCTTTCATACATTTGTTGTTACAGCTTATTTGTATATATGGGGCATTCCACGTCAAACCGACCCGTCATCAGCCTGACCCCTTAGGATTCTAGTGTTCCATGGATTGTTTGGTTTGTTTTGGTCAAAAATGATACCTCTAATTTTTCGAAATTTTCCTGCCATTTTGTAAGGGTGTGGCAACCTCATATATCCTCGACACATTCATGGAAATTTTTTAAATCGATTAAACTTTTTTGTAAAATCGGGGATTATAAAACACATCTTTTTGTCATAATTCGAAAATGGGATGAGAATGCTTAATATATATATATATATATTTTTTTTTTAATTTTTACCCATTTTAAATAGTAGTTTTTGAAGTTTTTCAAGTTTAGTTAAATAAAGGTTTTTTAAAGGCTTTGACGAAATTAACAGTTTTCACAACAAAAAAATAATAATTTATGTTATAAGAATCCCACTGTTAGATTTAGCACACTATTAGTTATACCAGCATTTATTATATTATATATTTATATTATAAAAATTCCACTTTTAGATTTAACACACTATTAACTATACCAGCCTTGCGATTTTCATTCATTAAACCATCAATACAATACACATGTATGTCTGAAAACTTCGGAGATTCCTTCAATTTCAACGATATAGACGAATGGAGACTGATGACCTCGAGACACATGTAATCAGATCAACCCATTAAACTCATCGGTAACGAGGCCCGATGCGAAGTACAAATACCAACCCACGATTTGGCGATCTCAAAATTTGCGACAATAAACTCAAGACACTCAGATGAACTTATTGGTCCAGAATTCGTAAGAGTAACGTAATTTTACGTGGCACCTAAGATCGAAAGCCTATGCGTCATCTGCGATAACCATGAAACCCAAATCGAAACAATAGAAAAATTTAGGCATTATACAATTAAAACCGACATATCAACCTAAGACGAAAACAGTTGTAACTAATATACATATAATTTTCGTACAAAATGCACTATTATTGTAACTGACACACTGAGACAAGGGAATTCATATAACCCTCGCTCGGCGAGGATAATTACGATTGACACTCTTGGCGCCATCCTTCGAGATCTAAGGGCGACACGTCGAATATCGACGAGACCGCTTGACGACAGAGTCTTGACGACACCGTTCAATAGAAGACCACATCCAAAGCCCTATTAAGAGGCACGGTAGTGCCTCGAGACAAGTACATTTCCTCCTTTACCGACATGTCGAGAGGTACTACAGCCTCTTATACGCCACACATCTGGCTTATACACGGGAGTATATCTATATAACGAAACTTATTTTCCGAATTATTAATGAATTATACGGACTTAGGCAATGATATCAACACGATCCTCTATCCAGGGATGGGCATAATTATTAAAAAAAAAAAAAAAAAAGACGAATGGTTTTTCATTTCTCATTTATTTTAAATTTATTTAAGAGTGGATTCCCCCTCGTCATTTATTTCGGGTATGAGTGGGGAATGAATTTCTACTCGCCATTCGTTTCGCGTACAAGTGAGGAGTGATTTTTCATTCTGAATATATTTCGCATTCGAGTGACGAGTGGATTCCTACTCGTTATTCACGTCGGAACTGAGTGGAGAGTGGGGGAACCACTTAAAAGCCGTCTTCGGTTGGAGTGGAAATGCACTCGTTGTTTATTTCATTTTCGGAACGGAGTGAATTTCCACTTGACTTGTTTTTCGAACAAGATGGATTTAAATCGATAATTCTTTTATGAGAATGACTTTCCACTCTATCTACGTTTGGAATACGAGTGGACATGTATTTAATTGCCTTTAACTATCCCTTGTCTTACATTAGAGTAAATGAGACGTGATGCAGTGAAAGAGAGAGAGAGAGAGAGAGAGAGAGAGAGAGAGAGAGAGAGAGAGAGAGAGAGAGAGAGAGAGAGAGAGAGAGAGAGAGAGAGAGAGAGAGAGAGAAGAGAGTGAGAGAGAGAGAGAGAGAGAGAGAGAGAGATATTTTTTTTTGACGAATTGATATTTATTAGCTTTCTCGACTATTTCTATACATATTCTTACATATTTTCTATACATAGAGTGAGAAAGAGAGAGAGACAGGGAGAGAAAGAGAGAGTGAGAGAGAAAGTTACAGTTATGTACAGTTATATACCTAGAGTATATATGGGACTTTCCACGCCAACTCGACCAGTGTAAAACCCCGACCATCTTAAAATCATTTCATGTTTTTTTCTAATATTCTACTGGGTAAAAAACGCGACCTGAATTTTTTTGAAATTTTTTATTAAACCATTTATTTTTTATAAATTTTTGAAGTCGATTGCGAATGCCCAATTTCAAAAATCTGAAAAAATTCTCAAAAATCCAGTGAATGACACAAAACACTCCCCGTTAAGGAAAACGTGGGCCGAATTTTTTTTTTTCTATTTTTTTTATCACCTAATTCGGAATTTTGAAATTTTTAAACCCTAAATTAACGCAGGATCAAATCTTAAGAGTCAAATAAGGGTCAAATTACTTGTAAATGTTCGGTTTCACCAATTCGATGATGCGCCACTCTAGTTAGTAAAAGATATCTACTATTACACCGATAGAGTGTAGCGAATTTAATAATTTCATGATAATGTTCGATATTTGTTGGGTGCATGGACATAGAGCATGGCGGCGTCCATATTCCTAATTCCCAAGATTATTAATCACGGTGCCATATTTAAACTGTCCCACTCCGATTCATCAAGACCAGGAATTCGCTGCACGAACTGTGTGAGAGTGTGAGAGAGATAGATAGATAGATAGATGTTTTTATTATGTCCTAGCACTGCTTCGGCGCAAATATACAAATTAATTTTTCGATAATTCACATATTGTGTAATGAACTAATATAATAAACTAGGATCCTACATTTTAACTAGATTATGAGTACTAATCGCAATAAACAAGATGCAACGAGCAACTGCGCTGCAATGAAAATAGTTAATGGATGAAGCCGTAACTTAAGACTAAGTTTTGTACAGTCTTTAATCGTCAGATCATAGACAGTGGAATATGCTTCACAAGGCTTAAGCTTCAAGTGCAAAAAGATGATCAGAAATCTCTCTCTAATATATATTCTATATATACTCTCTATATATACTCTAGGTACATAACTGTAGGGTACATAGCATAGGTACATAACTGTAACTCTCTCACTCTCTCTCTTTCTCTCGCTCTCTCTCTCTCTCTCTCTTACTCTCTCTCACACTCACTCGTACGCACGCACGCGCACATACATGCACACTCACGCGCCCACAGATATATATTGTGACACGGTGTCACCGGCGAGGCATAAGCCTCGCCGAAGTCCGTCACCACACGCCAAAAACACCCGAAAGATGTAATTTATCATAAGTCACGAGAAACATTGAAACCCCGTCGTCCCTAATCGTTCTTCTTCCACCATCTCTGTCGTCCCGTACCAAACCCAATAACATCCTTAATAATCCCGTCGACCCAAAAATCCCAGCCCAAGATTATTCGAGAGAACCCTGTGGACGGCTAAAAAAGTACGAGAAGGTGCCGTGGTGTCGATCCCGTTATCGAGCCCTCACAGTTCTTCGAAATTGAAATATTTTTTTTGTGTGTGATTTTCGACGAGTTGCGAATTTTTCTGTATTATAATTGCAAAATTTTCGATCTCGTAATTGCGCATCGATCGACCTCTCACCGAACCATCAATCTTAGTGAGCTATATATTTTTTTTCCTGTTCGGGTCGACAGTGAATATATATATTTTTTTTTTGTGAAATACGCGACCGAAGTATAGACTCCCGTGCGTAGTGGATTTGTTTTCTTTTTTTTTCTCTCGACCTTCGGGCCGAGTAGCTACCGTTTGTTTTCAAGAGATACGAGTGATCGTGAATATTTCGTGTCAAGGCATAGAGTGATCGAAATATCATTATTACCGAAATTATTTCCTTCTCTTTTTTTCTTTTGTCGTGCTCTTTTCAAACTTAAAATTTTTTTTTGAATGACAGGTTCTCAACCCGATTTAGATTTTTTTTTTTTATTATTCGCGAGTACATTTTTTTTTTCTTTTATTTTATTTTTCCTTTTTTTTTTTTGCATCGAGATAGAACAAATACCACTCA
Organism: Rhorus exstirpatorius; assembly: GCA_963564615.1. Lineage (NCBI taxonomy): Eukaryota > Metazoa > Arthropoda > Insecta > Hymenoptera > Ichneumonidae > Rhorus > Rhorus exstirpatorius. Next base: position 7,017,476 of record OY751318.1, read on the forward strand.
AATACCCCCTCCCGCCATAGTTATTTCACCCTAAATTTTTTTTTTTTAATTTCTTTTTGGCTCACCCGACAAAATAGTGAGTTGAGATTAATATCCCATATTTTCTTTTACGATTATCATTATCATTACTATTTTTTTTCTTTTTTTTTTCTCTTTTCTCCTTTTTGATTTTTTTTTGTGCGATTAGTGAATTGAATCTTGTGATTTAAACATAATTCGAGGAGAACGAATCAACTTTCGACTTGTCCTCGTGATAGTTAATTAGGATATTATTTTTTTTTTCTTTGAAAGAGTTCGTGAGAGGATCGAATCGAAAATATTTGCGCATTGTTTTTTTTTGTTATATTTTTTTTTTTTCTTGGAATATAATTATCCGAAAAAGAGAGAAATTTGTGACAACGTGAGATTGTCACGCGATCGTCCGGCGCCGATCGCAAAGCGCTCCCGCCCTTCTCAAGCCTTTGTTTGTTCGTGTTTGCGTCGCGCTACGCCGAATATCTCGCGTGCGCAGACCGACAGTTTTCCATCGCCCTTGTTTCGTTTATTTTTGCCTTTTGTCTTCTTTATTCCCCTTAAAATTTTTTTTTGTGTCGTTTTCCCCCTTTCCCTAAGTTTCGATTTTTTTTTTTGTTTTGTCTTCGACTCGCACCCTCCCCTTCTTTTAGTAGTCACGCCACGCAGAGTATCTCGCGTGCGCAGACTCTGAGTATTTACCCTTTATTTTTCTTTCTTTTTTTTTATTACACCACGTAAATATAATTCCCTAGTAGCCCTAGCAAATCGTACCACCGTACGACCCTATTGTTTGAGCCCTCGCATTTAAACGTTTTCCACTATTTTGAATTTTTTTTTCTTTCGCGCTTTGTCCTTTTCTAATTCTTCTTTTTTTTTTTTTTTAGTTATCCCGTCGTCATTACCATAATTGGAGAACAATCCAAGACCTGCCCTATACCAGAGCACCCTTAATTATCGAGATCAAATTGTGACCTATTTCAGAGACATCGGGGTATCAGCTATTCACTTCTTTTGTTTTATGTTGTCTGTCGCCCCCGTGTCTCGGAAATCGGGGAGCCATAACCCAAAAATGGAGACCGTCGCCCTAGTCACGTGTACCACGCCCACGCACACCACTACCACTGTACCATTTATGTCCACCGTTACCCAGACCAACTCCTCGGCTGTAGAACTCCCTCTCGAGATCGAGGAGGCAATTTCAATGATTCGAGAGGAGATTAAACAGATAAAATACATCCGCGACGCCATTAAGTGCTGCGATAACGCAAGCCTAAGCACGATGGGAACCGCAGAAGAATTACTCGACGGATACACCCGATTCAAAATCCGACGTTGCTACCCACAAGTCCCAATCCCATGGAACCGTGAAATAGACGAAAGACGTACCTCGATGCCCTTCACCTACGAATCGGCCATCAGGGAATACCCTTACAGCACCCTCCGGGACGCAAGTACCCCACACACCTCCCAACTAGTACCCCCTCCCTCACCTAACCCCAGACCGTCCCAGAGCACCCTCCCTCCCCGGACTATCACCCCAATCACCAGACCCAACAGTCCCAGCCAAGACAAGAATCAGCTGGCCAATGGGCACGAATGCCGACCCAAGGACAGACCAGTGACGAAAACGACTGGGCCGAGACAGACATACCCGACGGACTAGTTGACCCTCTTGGTCCCACTTCCGACCCACGACCTCGACAGGCACGACCAGCACCACCACCACGTCGTAGCCCCATTTCATCGCAACCTCCTCCCCTACCTCAAGCCACCGACCCCTTCCCCTCATTCCCTCCCTTGGAGCACCAGAACATCGCGTCACATGGAACCCCAGTGAATCACCCCAGTGAATCGTGCTACATGCCAGCCCCGATCATAGTGAGTTGTCCCCGAGTCTGCCGAGGGGAATACGTTCAGCCGGCGGGCACCCTCCGAGATCGCCCGGACTCCCCTCCACGACGCCTGAGGCCCAACCAGGCCCCATGCTTCAACCGCGAAGAAGAGTCGAGCGAGAGTGACGAAGAGGATAGCTACGAGAGCACCCACGAGGAGACATACGAGAGCACCGACGACAGCGATGAAGCGACTCTCATACCGGATGCCACCAGCAGCCCAGAGCCGACCCCGCCAGCAGCGCCCATTAAAATCACGAAGGTGGCCTTGCTCGAAGTAGTCGGGATGCACAGCCTCCGTCAGGCCACCCGCCTTTCCCAGCCCCCCCCGCTCTAGCCGCTCGTCCCCCGTACATAACGACGTCCTTGCGTTTTCCGAGCCCCACCGCCCCTTCCGCCAGGCCACGGATGCCCACTCCTCAGCCGCCCCCGTCCAACGCCCTCCGTAGCCCTCGTCGTCCCTTGAATGACCCCCGTCACTAGCCGCCCCAAACCATTCCGTCTTTGCTCACCCTCACCACAACGCCTCCGTCGAGCCAACGCAATCCGAGAGCTCGTATCCCCCTTGCCGTCCGCGCGCTGATGTCAATCCGACTACCAGCTCACTTCCCAGCCCCTAGTCCATCAGCTCCTCGCCCACCAGTGCCTCGACCGCCAGCTCCATCGCCGGTACCCCAAAAAGACCACAGCTGTTGCTGGACGTGCGGCCAGCAAGGCCACACGTCCCGGAAATGCCTACAATGATTTGAGAACCAACCGCCGTGTACTTTCCATCCCCGACGACCGAGCCAACCATGAAGGTTACGGGTTAACCCCCCGCCCTCCCAGAAAACTCGATTTTTGTTTATTACTTTTCCATTGTTTTCTTCGCTCAGTAAAAGTTTCTTTTTTTTTTATACTAAGGATAACGTCGCCCTGGGGTGACTTCCATCGGCGACGACAGAGTACCACGAGTATCAAAAATAAAAATAATATCATCTTCCATGGTGTCTCCTTATGTGTTTTTTTTGTGTAGCATGTTTTGGGTGTGTGTCACCAAGCCCTCACTCGCGAAGCCCTAAATCCGGTCCTGTAATCCACCCTCCCCTCAGAAAGAAGCGCGAAGAGCGTCTGGGATCGTCGCCCGATGAAATCAACTCACAACCGGAGGTAAAATAAAGTACTAATGAAACTGTGATGGCCTGACATTCGGGTGACACCAGGCGTCGTCCTAAGGGACGGATACAAGAAACAAGCTGGAGACGTGCCGTCCATACACCAACACATGCGCCAGCCAATCATAGCCATGTTCAGTGTCCGACCGGTTCGTGTGTGTGACGGCACACGGCTCACGGCTATTCTTGTGTCACGGTACGGGGTTTTAGCTCGACGGATGATGCCCTGTCCTTGTCCAGCGCCCGGGCCTCGAAGAACTTTTCTCGAGTTAAAAAGCTCGGCAGCCTGAGGTTTACAGGGGCAGAAGTGCGGCAGCCGGGTATTTTCTTGAGGGAAATTTGACGACCTTTCCAACGACGTAGGTTTCGTCCTTAAAAGCGATGGGTGTAGGCGGATAAATGTATGTGGTCATATTTGATGCTAGCAGCCACCCTTAGCGCAGGGGACGAAGGGCGGCAGCCGGGTACTAAAAAATCTAATTAATTGCCTACTAATGATCGAAACGGAAAATTTGAATAAAAGCGATGGGTGAAGAACGGCAAACAATTTTATTTGTTAATTATTTGTTATGACATATAACGCAGGGGGTACGGGTTTGGCTGAAAGGCGATTAGTATTCGACAATATATCACCTATCTTTCTCGATAAAATTCAGCCATAAAAGCGATCGACTCAAAAATTTGCAGTGGGCTCCTGGACTATTCCCCTGCAATCTTTGTCACCGAGTCGACCGTCACATGCCATCGTCGACAGCACCTACGGGCAATCCATCATCGAAGGCGCGTGCGCCTGTGACGGCGACTCTGGTGACCCAATGAGATATCGATTATTGATCCCCCGATGACTCGCATTTACATTGCGCAGGCCCTTGACCCCGAACTTACCCGAATTTGCCCGAATCCTTTTCCCCCGAGCTGTCCCGGTGAAGAAGACGACGAGCTCGTCACTTCGGCGAGAGCATTAGGCGAGATTAGACGAGCAAAAGTACCACTGTATTGAGTCTTTGAGAAAACTATTGTAGAGCGAGAGAGAAAGTGTGCGTCAGCGGCCGCCATTATCCGAATTGTAAGGCGAGATCCAGCGAGAGTACGAACGAGCACGTGTGAGGGTCCTACCGTCGAGAAAAGTAAGCCCGTTCCATCACCCTTTATTAACTGCAACTACTGCCTTGAATCTGACAACGCAACTTTAATAATTCCGTGAGCGTGTGGTGACGCAGCGCGATCCTCCCCCCCCCCCCCCCATTACACTTCCGCGATTTTTGCTTAACCGTCGTTCCTATTTTCTTTTCTTTTCTTTTTTTTATTCATGATTCCCTTTTTTTATTTTCTTTCGAGTTCGATTATTCTTTGGTTTACTAAGAAATCCGAAGTGGGTAATAATTTAGAGGCCCCCGAGCCGGGAAACCTGTTAACCCTGAGACAGTATAATTCTCCCCCCCCCCCCCCCCCTCTCCTTTTTTTGTACGAGACCCGTTAGAGAATTTGCCGGTTATTGCCGGCTGGCGCCCAAAAATCTACGAAAAGTGATTACGAGCGTTAATCACGCAAAGTTAGCGAGGATAGTTTTTTTTTCTTTTATCTTTTTTTTTATATTATTTTTTTTGTTTGGTACGAATCGTCAACCGAACGAATCAAGATATTTTGTCATATTGAGACAGGAGAAAAAATACGATTTCTTTTATTCGCCTCTACTGCTGCTTTATTATTCCCTCGTGTCTATTATTATTTTAGCTTGTTCCGCCCCGGTTCGCCCGGTATATCGTCCGGCCGAGTGAAAGGTGCCGTGACAATATATAATATATGTCGCATTCCACGTCAACTCAGCCACCCCATTTTTTTTATTGTCTCGAAAAAATTATTCAGTATGGGCATTTCAAAGGACAATATATCCATGACATTTTACCAAAATTTCATCCCCCCACTATTGTTGGTTCTCGAGATAATGATTAATGAAGTCTCAATTTTGTAAAAATCATAACTTCGTAACTACTGATCGGATTTAAACGATTAAAAAAAGAATCTTTTTTATTTTTTTTGCCCTTTTCGAAAAAAAATATGTCATCATCGGATAAAAGCTCATTAGACAGTTTTCGGGGTAAATTAACAAAAAACAATATTTTCCTCGTCACTGATGCCTTGTTCCATTTTGAAAAAATTTTGCGGAGTTGTGTATCGCCTTCCTCTATCAGAAAAAAAAAATACTGAGTAGAATTCCGATTGGCCCTTTCGTGGAAAAAAAAATAATCGAAAAATTTCCCCGAAAACTGTCTAATGAACTTTTTTCCAATGACGGCATATTTTTTTTCAAAAAGGGCAAAAAAAATAAAAAAGATTCGTTTTTTAGTCGTTAAAATCCGATCAGCCGTTACGAAGTTATGATTTTCACAAAATTGAGAATTTATTAATCATTATCTCGAGAACCAACAATAGTGGGGGGGGGGGACGAAATTTTGGTAAAATTTCATGGATATATTGTACTTTGAAATGCCTAGACTGAATAATTTTTTCGAGACAAAAAAAAACGGGGTGGCTGAGTTGACGTGGAATGTCCCATATATATATATCTTACAGTTATGTACCTAGAGTGTATATAGAATATATAAAGAAAAGAGAGTCAGTCTCTCTCTCTCTCTCTCGCTCTCTCTCTCTCTTTCTCTCGCTCTCTCTCTCGCTCTCTCTCTCTTTCTCTCTCTCTCTTTTTCACTGCATCACGTCTCATTTACTCTAATGTAAGACAAGGGATAGTTAAAGGCAATTAAATACATGTCCACTCGTATTCCAAACGTAGATAGAGTGGAAAGTCATTCTCATAAAAGAATTATTGATTTAAATCCATTTGTTCGAAAAACAAGTCGAGTGGAAATTCACTCCGTCCCGAAAATGAAATAAATAACGAGTGCATTTCCACTCCAACCGAAGACGGCATTTAAATGGTTCCCCCACTCTCCACTCAGTCCGACGTGAATAACGAGTAGGAATCCACTCGTCACTCGAATGCGAAATATATTCAGAATGAAAAATCACTCCTCACTCGTACGCGAAACAAATTGCGAGTGGAAATTCATTCCCCACTCATACCCGAAATAAATGACGAGTGGTAATCCATTCGTCACTCGAACGCGAAATAAATACAGAATAAAAAACCACTCGTCACTCGTGCGCGAAACGAATGGCGAGTGGAAATTCACTCTTCACTCAAATTTAAAATAAATGACGAGTGATAAAGTATTTTGTACTTTAATTATGTATTCAAATACTTTTCCAATCGAGGTCGTCCATCCCTGCCTCCATCCAGTTAATGTGTACAGGGTGTCCAATAGGAATGTGTGAAAACTAATCGAATCTCCCCTCCCTCTCTAACATTGTAAGGAACCCTGCGTTTCAGAAATTTGTACCTGATACCTGTCGGTTATATTCTAGCTGTGGTAGAAAGCGGACAGTCTTCTTAAAAATGAGTGAGCTAACTATCGAAGAAAAAGTTTTTCTCATTGAATGTTATTATTCAAGAGGGAAAATTTATAGTGAAGCGTTCAGAGGCTTTCGTACGAAGTATGGAAGTAAAAAAGTCAGAAGCGAAACTACTCTTAGAAGGTAAGAATTGAATATTTTTTATATCAAGGTTTATGAACAATCAGATCTAAAGATCTCATGTTTCAAAATTTTTTAGATTGTAACTATTTTTTTTTCCGTTTGCAGAGTAATCGATAATTTTGAAGAGTACGGAACATTACAGGACCGTAGAAAAGATTTGTCAGGCCCTTCCACCTCGGTAACTACAGAGGAAACGATTAAAGCAGTTAAAGACTATTTTGAACAAAATCCTCAGTCTTCAATCCGTAAAGCCGCTCAAGCTTTAAAAATAAGCAAATCGTCGTTGCACAATATTCTACGTCATTTTTTGAAAATGTATCCTTACAAAATAACAACGCATCAATTATTGTCTGAACATGGCATGAAAACAAGAAAAGAGTTCTGCAACTCATTGTGTCAAATGTTGGAAAATGGAGAATTGAACGAAAAACAAATAATTTTCTCCGATGAAGCCCATTTTTGGATAAATGGCTATGTTAATAAACAAAATTATCGCTTTTGGGGTTCAGAAAATCCGAAAGTCGTAGTGGCAACGACTCTTCATCCTGTAAAAGTATCCGTATGGGCAGCTGTCTCAATAAAAGGAATCTACCTGCATTTCTTTGAATCTACTGTTACCGGACAGAGCTATAAAGAGATGTTGGAGACACAATACTTTCCCTATGCAAAGAAAAAACATCTCGTTAAGAATTATTACTTTATGCAAGACGGAGCAGCACCTCATCGAACACACGAAGTTTTCGAAACCATCAATAAAGTTTATGGTGATCGAGTTATCGGCCTTGGATATCCTCGATTTACACGAACAGGGATGGAATGGCCCCCTTATTCACCCGATCTCAATCCTTGTGATTATTTTTTGCGGGGTTATATTAAAGATCACTGTTATGAAAACAACCCAAAAACTGTAGATGATTTGGTCAAAGGAATAAGGAAGACTGTCGATGGCATTTCAAATGAAACTATAGAACACGTTTTTAATAGTTTTAAAAAGCGATTAGAATACTGTGGTGATTCAAATGGCTCACATTTTGAAAATATTTATCATTGATTTTGACATTTTTTTTAGTATTTGCTTAAATATATAATTTTTTCTATGGAAACATCGTTTTTTTGTAATAAATTGACATAAAATAAAAATGACAACTCTCTTCTATTAAAAAAAAATTCCACTGATCTGGTTCCTTTATTTATTGCAAAATACCAATTTATTAGTTTTCACACCTTCCTATTGGACACCCTGTATATCAGTGAAGTTGTACCTCCGCGGCCGGTGGCGGGGAATAAGCGGGAACAAATAAATAAAAGGCGTGGTGAAGCGCGGTGAGCAGGCACGCATGAAACAAGAGAGAGTCGGCTCACGGGGTTTGTCGACGGGTTTGTCTCAATAACTAAACGGTAAATCCTCTTCAGTTTTAACGAGAATATTCCTATGATATTTATCTACGTTACTTTAGTTTTTTGGTCAATTCTCGATATCCGTCTAGGCGGTACAGCGAAAACCGAGTCGTTAGGGTATGGTTGGCGGATGGGTTATGTGTTAATCAGGCTCATTTTAACTTCAATTATCTCGAGTTTCAAACGGTAAATCTCTTTGTAACTGCACGTGTGTTTAGATAATATCCTAATTAACACACATGCAAAGATTGAATGATTTCTTAACACATTGATTCCACGGAGGTACTACCTTAACTCATGCTTATTCTACCACCTGCCTCCCCCTCGCCGACTTCCGTTTCATCTCTTTCACTCCAACCCTTCTTTCACACTAGTTCTCTCTCTCCCTTTCATCCCCTTCACTCCACTATCTCCAGCTCCTCCTTTCCCCCTAATCGTCGCCAACTCTCATCCATCTCTCTCCTCCTCCCTCTTCGCCCAATATCTCTCTAATTTTCTCCCCGACCCCCGTCCATCGTCCTCGCCCCTCTGCACCTCTCTAACACATGCTCCCAGGATTCCACAGCACCCCCGCCGACTCTGCATACTTGCTCCTGCTCACTCTCCCAATATCTCTCATGTCATTCCCTATTCTGTACCGCGATATCCTTTTGCATCTTTCCTCACTCCATCTTGCCTTCAGGTACTTAGGTATCCCTTCCGACTTTATCTCCTTGTACCACCTATTATAATTCGATTCCACTATTTTCTCTCTACTTTCCCTTTCCTGTCCTCTGCAATCCTCTATTTCATCTTTTTATATTCCCCGTCTCCCTGTTCTTCTGCCTAGCTCCTCCTTCTTACTCTCCTGTGTACGAATTCTTTTCTTGCTCTCTCCCATCTCGATATATCTACCACCACTTCTCTTCGCCACTTCCTTATCTCCACCCAGCCCACCCTCGCTAACTCACTCCCCTCCCACTTCCGCAGTTTCTCCTCAAATCTCCACGCTCTTCTGCCTGCCCTCGTTCTCAACTTGTCTCTCTTGGCTTCCTCTCTCACCATATATCCCGACGACCTCTCTCTTCCATTGAATTCTATTTGAATCCACGTCAAATTCTCCTCTATTCTCTACCTCCTTCCTCTTAACTCCCTCTTGTTCCTCATTACTTTCTTCTTGTCCTCCACACTCTCCATTCTTACCTCCAATATCCCCTCCCATCTGTTCGCTCTTCTTCGTTTCTATTTTGACCCTACTATCCTGCCTTTTACCCTCACGCTTTCTAGTACCCTTGCCGCCGTCCTCATTGCCGTTCCTCCACCCCTATTCCTTTTATGATTATATTCCTCCTCTTTTCTTCTTTCTCCGTCATCTCCATCTTCCTTTCCACTTCCTTCAAACGCTTCCTTACTTATTCCCCTTCCTCTATCCTACTCTCTTCTCAATTGCTCTCCTTTCTCTTTCTCTATCTCCCTTTCAATTTTTCCTATCCTTCCCTCCCAATCCTCCATTCGTCCCTCTCAATCCTCTAGCACCCCTATCCTTCTCATTATGACCTCCCGTTCCTCCCTCTATCTTTCCTCCACCTGCCCCCACTCGTCCCTAATTTTTTCTTGTTTTTCTCCCATCTCTCTCCTCTGCTCCTTAATCTCCTGCGCGTCTCACCTGGCTTCTACCCTCATCTCTTTTACCAACCTATCTATGGCTTTCCCCCTTTCTATATCCCTCTCTTGCTGTTTCGGTGATCTCTGCACCTTTCTACTCTTCTGAAATACCCACTCTTTCACTTCCTTTCTTTTTTTTCCTTGCCTTCCAGTTAGTTGGTCCCTCTTCCTTTTCCACGTGATTTATCTTGTAACGGCGATCTCGCGGCCCGGTTACGTTCGCTCGTATCTCACTATCCTCGATGCCGGGAGAGCCGTTAAGCGCCAGGTAATTTTTCTATTAACGGCAGGAATTACCAAACCCGCTAAACGTAACTTAAACGGAATTTAACTTAAACTAAAATGGACGCCGGTGTGTCGGATAGTGAGAATGGTCACGGTATACCCGATTCGCTCATGATGCTGGTTATAGAAAGAGGGCGTGGACGGCGGTCTAACTTTCGAGTGCCTTCGAAACTTTACCCAGAAATAACGACTCAATAAAAAAATTTGACGGATCCTTGGTTCAGACTAGTTTATCCATATTTGCCGATAACGCACAAGTGACCAAAAGTATTTACAAGACTCGATAGGTGAACAATAAAATAATTAACTCTACGAGAACCCACGCGAAAACCACGAAGCGATAACTTCCAGTAGCGATAACAAGTTATAACTTCGCGGGCGAAGAATAGATTCAATAGCTCGATAAATCGGACAAAGAAAAAATGAGAATCTATCCGGTAACGACGATAGATGTGAGATTTGAAATAAATCTGATAACAACTGTAAACGATTAGCTGAAAATAAATTCGGTAACGGTGACAAATCCGCACGGAAAAAAATGTGTATATTAAAAATAGCAATAACAGTATTGCTCTTAAAATATTGCTGTGACAACAATAATTTGGTTACTCGTTACACTAATAGATTGCTCTGCAAATTTTCTCATTATCGCTGAAATGGCCTTGCTGTTATAGCCATAATGTATCGTATTTCGAACTAAAAAATTTTAATAACCTAGCAATAAAATATCGTACCATAAATGTTGCAGAAATAGCAATACAATTTGTTCATGGTACATTACAGTGGATTTTGAAGTACAACACCGTTATTGTTAAATTTGAATTGTTATCGTAACAATATCGTTTCACGTACCCACAACAATAATTTCACGCGAAATACAGCAATAACGTCCTGCCTTCTCAATATTGCAATAATAGCAATATGTTTCGTTCGCAGTACATTACAGTGGATTCTTAACTACAATATTTTTATTGTTAAAATTAAATTGTTATCATAACCATATCATTGAACGCACCCACGACAATATGGATTCACGTGAAATACAGCAATAACGCGTCCTGCCTTCTCAATATTGCAATACTAGCAATATGCTTTGTTTCCAGTACATTACATTGGGTTCTCAACTACAACATCGTTATTGCTAAAGAGAAAAGAGAGATATAGCTAAGGCAGGCCAAGGACAAGAGGAAGACAAGATATAGACAAGAATAGACAGACGCAGAGAGTGTTTGAGTACAAAGGAGAAAAGTTTTCTTATGAAAATTTTTATCCATTTTTTTCCCCTTAATTTATTTTCTTTTGAATTTTTTTTTCATTTCTTTCAAATTTTTTTTCTATGAAAATAAATATTATTTAAAAATTTGTAATTTATATCATACGCGTGCGCGGAAACGAGAGAAAGAAAAGTTTTTCCCTTGTTTCTGCCCTAGTGTGATATAATCTGCACGAGTATGCTATTATTTGAGGAGGTTTGCCACCTCCGCGCAGGAGGGGAAGATCGGTGACGCGTCGCTTGTACGCGGGTTGCCGGGCGAGTAGCGTGCGAGAGAGAAGTCCGCGTCACAAGTTCCCGAGCTTACATTGTATACAACGAGAGCTGTTTTCTTTTTAGAATTTCTCAATAACTATGTATGTACATATGAAGCATTTCGCTCTTTGCGAACTTCTTCCCAAAGATGTGATGAATTATCTAGATCCATTTTCATTAAATTCTTGTCGTTTTTAACGTACACTGGCAAAAATATTCTGAATTTTGGAATACAAAAAACGATAAAATCTACAAACCCTGGTAATTAAATTGAAATTAATACATACATAAAAACTAGAAATTTTATACATGGTTTGAAATTTAATAAAAATATACTAAATATTCAAACCATAGTTTGAAGTTTAATAATAATGTACTAAATTTCAAACCATGGTTTGACATTTAGTACATTATTATTTGAATCTTCGTCTGTTGAATTTTCAAACGGGTTTGGAATTTAGTACATTATTACAATTTTTACATTGAGTACAAAATTTGAATTAATGTTAAAAAGTTATCAATAAAATGTTTAAACAAAACGTTGTTTAACAAATTTTTAGGGAAAGTTTTTTTTGACACGTGAAATGAATTCGTTGATTTTTCTGACTACGCACGAATTTAAAAAAAATTTCTTATCATTTTGAAATGTCGGTTTTCGAAAATTTTTTTATTCTGAAAAATGGAGGAAAAATCGTGAATTTTGGATATGTTTTCGTAAAAACGTTATATTATATTACAATTAAGAAGTTTCCAGGGCATTGAACGAATAGTATCGTAAGTACAACCTTTACAAATTTCCGAAAACCGAAATTTCAAAATGATAAAAAAATTTTTTTTAAATTCATGTGTAGTCGGAAAAATCAACGAATTCATTTCACATGACAAAAAAAAACATTCCCTAAAAATGTTTTAAACAATGTGCTGTTTAAACAATTTATTGATAACTTTTGGGTATTGTTATTATTAAAAAGTAATCTTATTATCGTCTCAATGTGGTTGAATTTTTTCCGATTTTTATCTTATCATGGAGTATGCAATATTGTCGACGAAAGTTACTTTTGGTTGGGAAGGTACGTCCGATACATCCTTAAATTTCCCAACATACAACTGATCAAGTGTTTTCTGGTGAGTCAAATACACGATACGAATTACCAAAGTTCATAAGCAGTCGATAGCGTAGTGGTTAGCGTGTTAGGAAGATAGGTAGGATAGGTAGGTAGGTCCCAGGTTCGAGTCCCAGTCGAGGAGGAAAAATCCTATCGAGAAAAATCGGTGTAGGATTTTTTTTTTTTTTCATTGTAACCCTTCCATGACCAACACTGTTACAAATTTCTGTTTGAAATTCATTAAAAAAAGTGTGTGAAGCAATTAATTAATATTTTTAATGTCAACTAGTGGTTCAGTACAGCAATAAAGATGGTAAATTTAAGTATAAAGTGGAAGCGCGCATGGTTATATGATATTGCTGTGAGGAAACATATTGTCTAGCAATGTCAACAATTTTTATTGCTTGAAATAGCATGAATATTTGCTGCTGTAAGCTGCATTAATTCGCTGAAGCCTATTGCAATAATATGTTGTAATATGCATTTACAATATTTTTATCGCTGTGGATATCAGCATTTTAGTATTGTAGGGTCGTAGAGCAATACTTATATTGTTTTACCTATCTGCAAAACTGACAAGTTCAATACAGCAATAAAACTTTGTATGTTGAAATAGTACAATAAATTATTGTTGACTCAGCAATATTATTGCTAATATTTTTTTCCGTGCGATGACTCACAGTAACCAGCCGGACAAGAAAATTAGTCTTGAGCGCAAAAAAGGATTGATAATTATTTAAAAAAATTGATATCGGAAGCGCACTTACTCGAGAGTAACAGGTATGGCAGCTCGAGATCACGAGGTACGCAGCGTTAACGAAAAGCGAGAGCAAAGTCGGTAACATAACGAGAGCTCTCCGAGCGGCCAACCGCTCGGAGCGAAGCGAGCACAGGAAGAGAGCGACTCGGGCAGGTAATCTGCTCGAAAAGGTAACTTGGAGAGAGAGAACCTCGTGAGCGCACGCGCAACGACAGCTCGAAATCCTCTCTTCTCCTGACGTCACACGTAACGTGAACGCCTTATCTCAAACCGCAAAATGCCCGGAAAATTCAAACGGTAACACTAAAATTGAACGACAAATTGAATATTTTCTTAACTGATAATTTAATCCCACCGAGATGTTACGGCGGGTGGGTCCTATTGTCTGCGATGATCATCCTCTAAGTTGTATTCTCCGGGTATGGGAAATCGGGCAGCCTAAAGCTAAACCTACGATAACGGAGTGTTCGGGCAATCCGTGGCGCCCAACGGCCTTCCATACGTAAACGTAACTTAAACAAACCTGAAACGTAACCACCCGTCTCCACCATACCATTTAATCGAAGCGTCGAGCTTCCCACTAGATCCTCTATACTAGCTCAAATTACTCTCGTAAGAGATCGAGTCTACCGGGTTGCTCGTTATGTTGGCCCTGAACCACGGTAACTCGGTGTCTTGACGCGACGGGTTCCATAAAAATACTAACTCGATATTAAAACGTACGATAGCACGAAAATGGGCGCATAGGTAACTGAAAACGGTAACAAATACGAGATTTGAGAACTGATTTATAAACTAAGTAGCCTAATTTGACCTTAATTATAATAATTGATCTTAATGTACTTAAAATCATGCGAAACAGTGGATCAGGACGACCTGTGACGCGATAACTCAAAAAAAAGCGTCACAATCTCTACGAGCCCTCCTAGGCTCATGCTTCTCTCTCTCCCCAGTGTCTCCAGATTCGTCCTCCTTCCTCTCCCGCCTGTTTTTTCTTTTCCATCCTGTTTTTCTTTTTATTTTTTTTTTATGTTTCCACCACCGCGCTATTTTCTCCTGTTTCGTTCTTTTCCTTCCCAGTCTGTTCACACGCTACCACGCTTCCTTATTCAAACCATCCTGCTCACACTGCCTGTCTCTTTCTACCTGTCGCCTCTTTCCTCTTGCCCGGTCGCCCTCGCTACTTCGCTCCGTCATCCGATGTCTGCACCATCCGACGCTCTCCCTGCTCTCTTCCTTACCTTTCTCCCGTTGTCTCTTCTCTTCGCCCGAAGCCGCTGCTGTCGTGCTCGCTAGCCGGCTCACGTCGTGCCTAACCGCCCTCTTTGCCCCTCACCTCTTTTACCCGCCTTTTCATAACTTCTTTTTCCAGACCTTTTTAACTCTACCCACTGCTTCCTCGCCAATTCTTTTCCTTTTCGTCACTTCCCTGCCCTTATAAACTCTTTCGCCTACCTTTCCCTTCACTTCCCGTCTTTTTTCCGCCTTTGTCACACTCTTTTCCTACACTTATCCACGTAAAATTTAATCACACGTTACTCTTTTTTCACGCGGGAAATGGAAGTCCATTACAGCTTATTTTAGAAGTCAAAAAGAAACACGTTCTCAAGGTATGGATTTGTTTTTCACGAATTCCTTAAGAAAAAAATATACTATAAACACTGTTTCTTCATAATTATTCAGACGCTTCACTTTCAGTAGTCACCATTTTCAATGATGTCCCGTGCCGTGTTTCCGAGCAATCATTTTGGCAATTCGGCAACACGCGGCGATGAACGTTGGATATTAACAGAAACTGTCTCAAAATTGCTTATATCTGATAATTACGACATTTCCACATAACACATTTGGAATTCCGGTGCAAAGTCCTGAGGGTGTGAGTCAATTCTCGTGAGAACAGGATTGCTGACTTGACAAAATTTGCCGCCGCCTTTCACCTGGCGATCCACAGAACACCAGTTGAGCGAGCAAGGACAAATTAGTCTCTGGAAGTACACGATAGCGTAAAGCTTGATTCCGGAGTAACTCCACATAAACGCTTCATATAGCGGCAATAATTCTCGGACGGTAGTTCCCCGATACCTACATAAGGTTGCCGTTGTATGTCAACCGGTTTCGCAAAGAGGCCCCCAAGTTGCGCACGTCGTGTTTATAAGTCAATTTGGACTAGTTTAAGAACTTACAATCAACCTCCACTACGAACATTCTGTCGTGTAGTTCTAAATGTTTACTGTACGAGTGAGTTCGAGAGCTTTCAAGTAATCGAGGACAGAGTGTAAGGTGTGTAACGTGAGCGCAAAGAACTGCTGTGGTTCCTGGGTGTGCCAACAACCGGGCCTGTACAGGACGGAGCTTCGCAAGCGTCGGTATACCACGGGAGAGCGAGCGAGTGAGGTAGCGAAAGGTCGGCAGCCAATATAATCAGCTGTGCCGCTAACCGAGTGAGTAGCGTGTGTGTTAGTATGTTGCAAGTAGTAGTATACTGCTAGTATACCGCAAGTAGTATACTGCAAGAGTTTTGTTGTCTTGCGATTCAGCTATTCGTTTGAGTCTTTTAAATTATGACATAATTATTTGTATTCTTGGATTCCAGTATTTGAGACTCTTCTAAATTCTATTAATTAAATGAATATTGGACTACTCAGGGGAACGAGGTTATTTATAATCAATTAAGGCAGTATTCTACTTCACAACTTTGATTACTTTTTACTTAGATGACAATACTCACCTGAAACAAGTTGAAGGCATATTATATGGCCCAGGCATCGCTGATTGAGCGTAAGATAATTTTTTCTACGATTTGTCACTTACAAAAACTTTAAACGCGTTTTTCTCGAAACAACGTTTTCAAGTATCGTGGTCGTGAAAAATCAAAAACTATTGGACCGATCCTTATGAAATTTTGAACACATATTCTATATGTTTGTATCAACCGACCTAACTACAATTAACTTAAAATTTTAATTCTAACTATATTTTTATTGCAAAAAAAGACGCAAAAGAAACGCAATTTTTTTTTTCTTTCGTATTTTAGCCGCCATTTTGTTGATTTTGCACATACATAAAATGTTCTAGATAGATCGGTTCCTGGAGTCATACTGAACATAAAACTATCTGATTTTTTTGTTTCAGACCATCCGTCGGCAAAATTTTACGACCACGGCAACGTTACCTACTTTTTGAGGTGTTGGCTTTGACCATACTTTACATGTATAAAAAATGTGTAAAATAAATTTTAAAAAAATGTTATGTACTTCAAGAGTGTATTTATTAAGCATTTCAAACCCTACATCCATATCTTCAATAGTATTCTCAGAAACAATTCACAAAAATAGAGTTTTTTTCAAAGTTGTAAAGTAGAATACTGCCTTAATCCTGACCATAATTCCCTTTTCCAATTATCTAAAAGAACGGGCCCGTATGGGACGTTGTCAGAAAACTTATCCTTAACAAAATTAAATATAAACCCTTGTGCCTCGCACAAGGGATTTACTTCGTTAGTCGTGCAATAACGCCCTGCACGTCACCATGATATTGATTTTCTTTTTCAAATCCGTGAGTTAAACAATAAAGATACTATTACTAATCACAACGGCGGAGCAGTAGCGCGGTGGTAACGTTCCCGGCTCACACGCAGTGGCATGCGATGGGGCCGGGTTCGATTCCCACCGACGGCACCAATGGAAAATTTTCTTAGTGCTTTTTCTGCGACCCCGGTGGTTCAGAACCCACCTAAAAATGTAGGTTCAAAGGAAAGCAGCGCCTTAGTGTGGTGACCAAAAGACTGCGAAGATGTCTCGGGTTCGATTCCCGATGCCGTAGCACGGCAGATGAAAGCACAGCGGGCTCAGACGAAGCTCCAGAAGCAGGGCGTACGAAGTACGACTGCCTCTGTCCCAAAATGCTGACACCCAGCATGTGCGAGACAAGCTGCGGCAGCGAGAAGCATTGCCGTAGCACAGCTGATGGTAGAAGCACAAACGGGCTCGGGCGTATCTCAAGAGGCAGGGCGTGCGAACTACGACTGTTTCTGTCCCAGGTGCTGACATCTAGCGGGTGCGCGACAAGCTCCGGTAGCGGGAATCTAACCGGGGACAAACGGATTCGAGAGGAGACCAATGTAGGCCAGTAGAATTAAACATGAGTTCTCTTCAACAGGCCCGCCAAATCGCCAATTTTTTTGTAGGTCGTTCGGACCTCAAAGAATATACTGTGAAATGTGTAATATCGTAGGTGTTGTTTTTGTGCCGCAAAAGTAATTTTAAAAAACAAAGTCACTATTTTGATTTTATTCTTTTTGGAATGAGATTTATCGAAAAATGTTTCCTACAAACAATGTGCGCCGTAATGAAATCTGCAAAATAAGTCGTACACAAAAATCACGTAGAATTATTAGTTTGGCGGTAAATCACTGTAGAACAACAATTTTTTATTTATTTATTGTATTTACGTGGATTATTTATCAAGTACTGTTCTGAAACTCATCCATCACCTAAGAGAAACTATCCTGAAGAGATATCGGTAAGTTTTATCCAGCCATGTTATATAGTTTAGCAATAATAACCGATTTTCGTAAATCTGGCGTTTCGATATAGCACCAGTTCTACACAAGGCCCACAAGGTGAAAAAAAATTAGGGTGGTTATTTTCAACATGTACATTCAGGATTTAACTTAAAATAATGGTTTTAAAAAAAACATGTTTTTCGAGGATATAAGATTTTAGCTTATAAACAAGTTACGCCTTAAATATTTGAGTTATTTAAAATATTCTTTAAGATTCTCATAGGTCTTAGCGAGACGCGTAGTTAAAAAAAAGTCTCAATATCTTTATTACAAGCCGAGATACAATCACTTTAAATTTGTTTCATTTTTTACTGTTAAAATCAACATTTTCGCGAAATTCAAGCTCGTGAGCATTCGTAATAGTGTTAGGCATAACATTCAATATCATACAAACCGTTTTGAGCATTAATCTCATGGCAGATCATGATTGCATTCGGTCGCTTGCGCACGGAATAGCGGATGGCAGCGTCGGTGCAGCCGGGTGGCGTGGTCGGGGCCTGCGTCTCATCCCACGGCTCCTCTCGCGCGGCTTAGTTAACTATTTCCACATATCCCTTATAAATGGTCGTAAAATTTTTTTTTTTAATTCACGTAGTTTTTTCTCACGAATTCAAAAATGCCCATAAAAATCAATACCAGGGCTCCCACTTGGGTAATGGGTGAAAAAAAGTGAGAAAAGTGAGTAAAATCTGGAAAAAAGTGAGTAAAATCTGAAAAAAGTGAGTTAAATAGAATCAACATGGTTAAGAACTAGGGGAGAAAATGAGTGTAAATTGCATCAAAATTGAAGAACTATAAAACACAGGTATTAAGCTGCGAGTAAACATGAAAAAAGAAAAATGGAAAATAAGAAAATCTGTATTTCAAGATATAAGTTTCTATAGTCTAAACTGACAGAAGTAAATTAAAATAATAAGTAAGGAAAAAATATGACAACATTCGAAATTTTATAAAATTATTCAACTTTATTAAATGTTCTGTAACAGAAACAGTGCTTATTTTTATAATAATATTATAAAACTCTTTTTACAATAGTGATATACCTTTGGTTAGAACATTACTGAAAATGATAGTAGTACGTTAAAGACTAGTATCGTGATAGTATAAGAACTATAAACGATTTTAAATACTGACTCATTTTTAAGGTTTTCTAGTCAAAAGGTACGACTTTTTCTTTTCAACCTTTTTAGATATTTCTTTTTTAATTCTCATCTTTTCTTCTTCTTCTTTTCTTAACTGTCTCGAAGTATCTAACATGCTTTGAGCTATCTTTATATCTGCCATGTCGCCTTTTTTAACAGCCTTCTTCAATCTCTCATTTGCCTCTTCAAACAACCGATTTGCTAATATACGTTGTTCCTCTTCGTCTTTTTCGGCTTTTTTATAATCGCCTTCTAGAACTCTCAGTCTTTTCTTCGATTCTGTCATCTCTTCTTGTATTTTTCTTTTCTTATTGATTTCTTCTTCTTCTTTTTGTTTGTTTTTCAGCTCATCTTCGATTTTTTGTCGCTCACTTCCGAGGAATAGCTTGTACTTTTGAGAAGCACACTGAACCGCAAGAACGAGTTCATTGCTTATCGGAACTAATTGAGGTTTATTTTCGTATTTCTTCATGGCATCTTTTATATAAAGTCTTGCATTAAGCATTCTCAATGACATTGAAGCTTTATCTTCAGTCAAAATTCGACCCGACTCCGAAAAACCTCTCTCTACATCACTACTCCCATGAGATACCGACAAGACAGCTTTAACGATTAAAGTTATGATTGGATATTTTTCATCTCCGCAGGGTTTTTTGAGCGCCATGATATCCCTCCAAATGTGATCGATGCGTTGGTTCTCTTTGAATGATAACTTTTCCAGTACGAGAAGATTCCATTCGTCGGACAATTTTACGGTAGAGATCTCAAGGGGTAGTGCACGAGCCACTTTTTGAATGTTGCGAATTGATTCGTTCTTGGTTATTTCTGTTGGACTTAAGCATCTGAAGAACTTTGCAGTAGTGCCGACAGACAGACAAGACTTCTCGTATAGGTATTTAGCTGCTGTAAGATAATGATCTTGTGCTCGTTTCTGAAAATGTATTCGATCAGCTTCTGGAAGGCGATTCAAAGCATTGGTAAGCACTGTACTGCATGTAATTTTAGTTGCAGGACACAAATTTTCTTTTGAAAATGGGTCATCTTTGTTGAGAAAATTTTTCACAGCATCTGGCTTATAAATTCTTCCAGCAACTGTCAAAACAAGCAGCCTCAATTCGTCGTATAGAAGATAGATTAGTGGCTCAGTTACGTTGATAAAATTTTGTGAAATTTTGAAATAATTCAGCCGAGTCGATCACAAAACATATCTCAGATTCCGTTGTCGATTCATTTAAAATTGATATAATCTCATTTCCATGCTTCGTGAGAGTTATTTTTTTTTTTAGGTACCTCTTTGAGAAAGTAGTAACGCAGCGCTTTCCACTGCTCGAGCAATCGAACAGCAGCTGATTGTAGTGTCAACCATCTCGATGGAACGTGTTTGATGAACCGATGATGTGGAACTTTACACTCCGCTTGAACTTTCGTGAAATCTTCCCAACGCTTCGGCCATCCATCAAAGTCATAGTAAATCTTCACAGCAAGCAGGCCCACATTTTGCCCCAATACTTCCAACCCTTTTGAAAATGCGTTATGTGCTACATGTAAGTTACATGTTCCAATATCCAAGAGACTTATGTGTCTCACGAGCTTAACTTGCTCATTTATCAGTCTAAAGACTTTTTTATTGACGTTTGGACCATCACTGGCTAACATGAGCAGTTTCTCAATTGGAAGATTAGCGTTATCCAAACCTTTAAGGAGCCATTTTACAATGTTTTCGGCTGTGGCTGCACCGATGAAACAGGTTTCTAAATAACGAGTGACGATTTGATTTTCAACGTCTGACCAATAACGAATCGCCATTTGCAGCTCTTTTTTACTTTCATTATTCGTAGTTTCATCGTAACTGAGTGTATACCACGAAGATGCGCAGTCGTTGAGAACCATTTATCGAAAATATGGTCCTAAGGCATCCGTAATTATGTAGCTCTGTTTAGTTGGATTCAGACTAAACGTATGTGGAACGCCGTCTGGGAACATTGCTCTGAATACTTCAGCAATATCTTGTAACGATGCACATGAATAATTATTAATTGCAGATTTGAGGTACCATGTAATTTCTGCTTTTATAGCTGCATTCCGGGTAGAGTATAAATTGAGTTTGTGTTTCGGAGTACCTTCGGATGAATCGGGTGGATCGGTAGTAAGTCGAAGCTGAAGCGTATCCAATTTTGTCTTAGAATTCCTCAAATGAACCGCTGATTCATAATGTTGTGTAACGGCTTGGAATCCTTTCTTTTCGCAACTTAAGGTTTTGCTACATATTTTGCAAAATATGTCTGTATCATTGGCTCTTGTAGCCCAAACTGATATGTGATATCCTCCTGGATCTTTTCTTTGAAACCACTCGTCCTTGACTTTGCATTTAACTGAAGGCATCTTTCCCTTCTGGTGCCTGTACAATACACAGAAATAACAAAATTAAATATTTTACAACATCACGGATTTCACTATTTAAAATCACGAAAATAAAATTCTATACTAGTTAATTTTTCGATCCATGAAACACCTCTTAGAAGAGGGTACCTGTCCTCTCTAACCTCAATATCAGAGTTGATTTAATTTTAACTAACTAATCGAAAATTCATAACATAATCACATGAAAGTCAGCAATTTTTCTAATTTATTAATCTCATATGTTAACAACAATACCAAATTAGTCGGATTTATCACTTACCTGTAGTTTTTTTCTCACTTAAAATCGGTCTACCCGCTTGTGACACCGACGTCACGAAAACGCGTCGTGTCGTCGTACATGTATTAGGTTATGTTGCCATTCAGCACTACTGACTTGCGCAGTAGGCCGGAAATTGTGTACAAGCAGTTTAACCAACCTGCCCACTCGCTTTCTGCTAAGTTCAGATATTCAGATTCAAATGAAGGTTTTTCATTTTAATAATAGTATAGAATATTCCACTAAAATATGAAAAAATCTTACTTGATCGTTAAAAAAAGTGAGAAAAGTGAGTTTTTTTCAAAAAAGTGAGCGAAAAGTGAGAAAAGTGAGAAAAAGTGAAAAAAGTGAGCAAGTGGGAGCCCTGCAATACTCTCCAAGCCTCACGCGACTTAATTAACTATTTCCATATCTTTCTTATAAATTGTAAACATTTTTTTGTTTCAGGTAGTTTTTTCCCACGAATTCAAAAATGCCCATAAAAATTAATATTCTCCAAGCCCGCGCGGCTTAATTAACTATTTCCATATCTTTCATATAAATTGTCGTAAAAATTTTTTTTTTTTAATTTCACGTAGTTTTTTCCCACGAATTCAGAAATGTTCGTAAAAATCAATATTTTTCAATATGTACCCCAAAAACTACTGTTTTAAATCAATGTTGTTGTTGGGAGGCCTATAAATAATCTTACATTTAAAAGGTGATAACAAAAATAAATTGGAATTCGTCCGTATTTTCTTTTAATCAAAATAATTACCTAAATAAATTCTTACAAAGTACCTATCGTAGTAGGAAATACATTTTTTTTCTCTCGGGTTCATAGCTATCATCGTTATCATGCATCTTCATCGTTATTTCCTTTAACGTTATTATCTTCACTTATTTCAAGCGTTACGTCCCTCGTATCATCGACATCGTCTGAAAGTCGTAAAAATTGTTCGTCGATATCACGAGAAAAGGATAGCTTCTCATCTGATGAATTTCGGTACTTATGTTTTACTAAGTCAACCCTCAAAAGTACGTTCAATTTAAACTGTCTTCCCCCAACCGCTGAGGCATGCAATGATCATTCGCTTCGCACTTATTTACAAGTGTGCGAATGGCACACTTGGTTCGATGATATTTTTTTCACAATGGCGAATGGTTCAAAGGATCCAATGCAATGGGGGTGGAAAAAAGCAACAGTGTGTCGGTGCTGATTACTTGTAGAAAAGACCCAATTTCGGCCAATTTATAAGAAATAATTTATTGCGGTTGCGATACAAGTAATTGCAAAACGAATTGTGCGTGCCGGAAAGTAGGGCTAAAATGCACAATATTGTGCAAAAAATGTAACGGGCAAAATTGTTCGAATTTCATCGAACCTGGAATACAGTTCTGGACACTCGAAGTGGGACAAAATTTTTTTGGCCGATTTTGACGAAACTTTGGCCGATTTCAAAAAACCAAAAAAACACGTTCGAGTAAATTTAGTTACCTATCAAATCAGACTAGTTTTATTGCGATCGGTTAAAAATTGTCCGAGTGCGAGGCAATAGCGTCGGGGCGTGAAAATCGAGGTTGTGCGAGCACTCCTCGAAATGGTACTAGCCAACACCAAATCATGTGTTAACCGATACCAATCGAAAGGGCATCTCAAAATGTGAAGAATAAAAAAAAATTGGCTCGATCCGTCAATTCCAGGAGAAGATATGGCCCCAGGAAGTGAGAATAGTTTTTTGACGATATCTTGAAAACGCCTGAATTGATTCAGTTGAAATTTATCGTGGAGCCGTATTTCCTCATGTTAGAAAACCTGGTATGAGTGATATTGCCACAATTTTTCTCGTGGACGAGATCCAGGGTATTCCTGAGTGAACGGTCTCATTTATCGATATTTTTCGCATCGAAAGAGTCTCGTGCGATAATCGAGAGTTGGCGGATGTTGAAGCGGATGTATCAACGGTGAAAATGCGTGGTCATTCAATACCAGAAATGACCTGGTTTATGAGCGGCAATCCGTCGAAAAACGAGTTCGAAATTGCGTAATCGTGAAATTCTGGGTTCGGAGTGGTAAGTCGATGCTCGCTTGTTTCGGCATGCGCTGACTGAATGGCTGCGGTGGTATGGGCTACTCAATTAAAATTGATTGGTACCTGATGGAATAATGACTTTCAATTATGCATTAGAAAGGAATGATTGTTAATTAATAATTGTTCTTTATTAATTAGTAACAATAAAATGTTATTGGATTTTGTAACTTTCTACATGGGGATAATGATTATTTTCTATACCCACGTATTTCGGAAAAATTACGAATGCATCGAATCGATAGACCGGTTGGTTCTCAGAGCTTTTTCAAACGTACGAAAAAATCGACTATAATTTTATTGATCTGTGCGCGTCGTAAAAATTACGAGATCAATGAAACCATCACTAATAATAATAATGGATGCAACATTTAAAATTATAAATAATAATTAATTCTTTATTAACAGGGTCATACTTTTATTTACAGGATTATACTAGAACCGTGGTGTGTTTTCGCGGGTGCGTACACTAGAAAAATACGTGAGCTCAAAATTAAACCTTGAGCAACAATTTTACAAAAACTTCCATCTCTTACAAGGGGAGGGCGCATCCTTGGGTTCACAGATTTCGAAACCCTTTTGAGGTAGGAAAGTACTTCATAATAACGAACTACAGTCCAAGCGGCAGGACTAATTACGCAACCGTTTCCGAGAAAACCCGGTTTGAAAAGCGCAGCGGTATTCATATATCTGCACCGTTGCACGTTGTACCGTCGAGGCGGCATGGCTCAGGGACTATGCGCCCGTCTACCACCCGGTCGGCCTGGGTTCGATCCCCGTTACAATTCTTTTTATTCTCTCTTTTTTTCAATCAATTTTTTCTCTCTTTTGCTGCCTGACAACACAGCAAAAAAAAAAAAACTTTATTTGCCAACAATTTCGTCAATTAAATTACAAAATTAATGGGTTGTAACGCTATTATTCTTTATTATTAACCATCGATTTATTAAAAAATGATACAAAAACTTACAATGGCGTTATTCATCGCTATCGCTTCCATGGTCTGCCGCATAGCCGTTGCAGTTATTCGAACGGTGCTTATCGTAGAAGCACGGAAAACATAAATTATTTTCACACCATGCACATTTTATGAACGCAACGTTTTCGCACTGGAAATGTTTTTTCAGAAGTGACAGAGGAAAGTATATCCGGTTAACATTCAAAAATACAGTCCTTTCTTCGATTAATTTGGCGGCAAACCACAAATATTTCAACATATTGTTAAATATTGGAGCGCTTAATTGATTGTGAACGAAGGACTGTATTTTGATTGAATCTTCGCGCGATGCTATTTATCTTTGGTCTTGCAATAAGCAGGGGCATTTTGCAAGCGCTTTATTATAAGTTTTACCCTAACCCTGACGGCCCCATAAGCGGCAGCTGGTATGGGCCAGTCGAAATAAAGAGATTTATACGAGGGACGTAAGAGCAGCTGTACAAGTTCTGCAAATACTTGTGAAATATGCAGAAGTCGAGCGTAAAATTATTTTAAAAACAAAATTATGCCGCTTGACATAAATCAGTGGTTAATAATAAAGAAGAATGGCGTTACGACCCATTAATTTTGTGATTTAATTGATGAAATTGATTGAAAAAAAGAAAAAATTAATAAAAGAAAAAAAAGTCGTAACCGGGACCGAACCCGGGCCGACCAGGTGGTAGTCGGGCGCGTAATCCCTGAGCCACACAGCCTTGACGGTACAATGTGCAACGGTGCAGGTATATGAACAACGCTACGCTTTTCAAACCGATTTTTCTCGGAAACGGTTGCGTAACTAGTCCTGCCGCTTGGACTGTAGTTTGCTATTATGAAGTACTTTCTTACCCCAAAAGGGCTTTGAAATCCGTGACCCCAAGGATGCGCCCTCCCTTTGTTAGCCGGTGAGTTCTATCTTTCTACAAGGACGAACCCACCACAAAATTGTTGCTCAAGGTTTAGTTTTGAGCTCACGCATTTTTCTAGTGTACGCACCCGCGAAAACACACCACGGTTCTACAATAATCCTGTAAATAAAAGTATGACCCTGTAAATGAAGAATTTATTAGTATTTACAATTTTAAATGTTGCATCCATTATTATTTTTAGTGATGGTTTCATTGCTCTCGTAATTTTTACGACGCGCACGGATCAATATAATTATAGTCGATTTTTTCGTACGTTTGAAAAAGCTCTGAGAACCAAGCGGTCTATCGATTCGATGCATTCGTAATTTTTCCGAAATACGTGGGTGAAGAAAATAATCATTATCCCCATGTAGAAAGTTACAAAATCAAATAAAATTTTATTGTTAATAATTATTAAAGATTAATTATTAATTAACAATCATTCTTTTCTAATGCGTATTGAAAGTCATTATTCCATCAGGTACCAATCAATTCTAATTGAGTAGCCCATACCACCGCAGCCATTCAGTCAGCGCATGCCGAAACAAGCGAGCATCGTCTTACCACTCCGAACCCAGAATTTCACGAATACGCAATTTCGAACTCGTTTTTCGACGGATTGCCGCTCATGAACCAGGTCATTTCTGGTATTGAATGACCACGCATTTTCACCGTTGATACATCCGCTTCAACATCCGTCAACTCTCGATTATCGCATGAGACTCTTTCGATGCGAAAAATATCGATAAATGAGACCGTTCACTCAGGAATACCCTGGATCTCGTCCACGAGAAAAATTGTGGCAATATCACTCATACCAGGTTTTCTAACATGAGGAAATACGGCTCCACGATAAATTTCAACTGAATCAATTCAGGCGTTTTCAAGATATCGTCAAAAAACCATTCTCACTTCCTGGGGCCATATCTTCTCCTGGAATTGACGGATCGAGCCAATTTTTTTTTTTATTCTTCACATTTTGGGATGCCCTTTCGATTGGTATCGGTCATCACATGATTTGGTGTTGGCTAGTACCATTTCGAGGAGTGCTCGCACAACCTCGATTTTCACGCCCCGACGCTATTGCCTCGCACTCGGACAATTTTTAACCGATCGCAATAAAACTAGTCTGATTTGATAGGTAACTAAATTTACTCGAACGTGTTTTTTTTTTGTTTTTTGAAATCGGCCAAAGTTTTGTCAAAATCGGCCAAAAAATCTTGTCCCACTTCGAGTGTCCAGTACTGTAGTTCTAAGCGATGACGAAATAGACGAACAATTTTTACGACTTTCAGACGATGTTGATGATACGGGGGACGTAACGTTTGCATTAAGTGAAGATAGTAACGTTGAAGGAAATAACGATGAAGATGATAACTATGATAGCTATGAACCCGAGAGAAAATAAAATGTATTTCCTACTGCGAAGGTACTTTGTACGAATTTATTTAGGTAATTATTATAATAAAAAAAAAATACGGACGAATTCAAATTTACTTTTGTTATCCTCACCTTTTAAATATAAGATTATTTATAGGCCTCCCAATATCAACATTGAATTGAAGAAGTAGTTTTTGGGGTACATATTGAAAAATATTGATTTTCACGAACATTTCTGAATTCGTGGAAAAATACTACCTGAAATTAGAAAAAAAAAACTTTACGACAATTTATAAGGGAGATATATAAATAGTTAACTAAGCCGCGCGAGAGGAGCTGCGGGGCGAGATGCAAGCCTCCACCACGCCACCCGGCTGCACCGACGCTGCCATCCATTATTCCGTGCGCGAGCGACCGAATGCACTCATGATCTGCCATGAGATTAATGCTCAAAACGGTTTGTATGATATCGAATGTTATGCCTAACACTATTATGAATGCTCACGAGCTTCAATTTCGCGAAAATGTTGATTTTAACAGTAATAAATTAAACAAACGTAAAAATGATTGTATCTCGGCTTGTAATAAAGATATTGAGACTTTTTTTTTTTAATTACGCGTCTCGCTAAGACTTATGAGAATCTTGAAGAATATTTTAAATAACTCAAATATTTAAGGTGTACCTTCTATTTGTTTATAAGCCAAAGTTTTATATCCTCGAAAAACATGGTTTATAGAAAAAAACCATCCTTTTGAGTTAAATCCTGAATGTAGATGTTGAAAATAACCACCCTAATTTTTTTCCACCTTATTCGTCTTGTCGTTGTTATAATTGTTATGATTATCATATGCATGTTATTAATCGTGAAGGTAATGAATTCATAATATATTACTGTTATTATTAAAAAGGGAGAGCAGTAGCTTAGTGGGTGAGGCTCTAGGTTTGCACGCAGCGGACCCAGGTTCGAGCCCTACGGTCGACACCGATGGAATTTATTCTATGTGTTTAATCTGCAATCCCGGTGGTTCGGATCCCACCAAATAAATGCCCAAAAACACCTTACTGTGATGGGTGGGTGGTCGAGGTGTGGCTCTGGAGACCCTTCCGCAGCGGTCCTT
Organism: Rhorus exstirpatorius; assembly: GCA_963564615.1. NCBI lineage: Eukaryota > Metazoa > Arthropoda > Insecta > Hymenoptera > Ichneumonidae > Rhorus > Rhorus exstirpatorius. Next base: position 7,045,687 of record OY751318.1, read on the forward strand.
ATCACTCGGAAGGAGGTTGCTTAGCCGCGCACTGACTTACCCACTGAATCACATTAAAGGAGGAGCTCGCTTAGGGCCCCTCTGGAGACCGCGCTTGAGTTTACTCGCGCGGCCACCAGGGGGGAACTAGGGAGACTCCGACCTGTATCGGCGGAAGGTTTTCTGCAGTTTTCTTCCGTCCTTGGCGAATGCGATACAGGGTAAAATGGTAAAAGGAGCGATGCGGCTGCAGAAGTATGATCGCGAGGAGGAGTAGGTGGTGATAATAATGGTCGAAGCAGGCGGTAGATGGTCGAAAGTATGAAATCACCACCCTTGTAAGAACCCCGCAGAGGGGGTGTGCAAGTAAAACTCGACATTATTATTATTATTACTGTTATTATTATTATTATTGTATTGAAGAAATTTTTTGCAAATGAATTAAAGTAGGAAATTAAAAATAAAAGTACACAAGCCAAGTTTCAAACCCTTTGACGCGATGGGAGAACGCGCATGCGCGGAACCCTGCCTCTCTCAGGCCATTGCTTCGATTCATCTCTCTTGCTCTCGCTCCTTTCTTAGTGAGCATATACAAAATATAAATTTGTCAGGTTTCACCCATCCATAGCCTTGTACACCATGGTCCTGCCGCGCTAAGGGGAAAGCGAACAACCGCACAAAGTGGAGACGAAGAAAAGGAATGCTATGTATAAGCAGAGATGGTATAAGCTATACGACTTATACTTTCTCTCAGTCTCTCTCTCTCCAAAAGAATATCTTTCGTCTCTTTTGCGTCACGAAATGTGACGGTTTTTTGTGACGCGACCTTGAAATTTTACTCTCAACGCGCCTAAAGAAGTTTCACTTCAAAAACGTACATAGTGCTTTCGAGTCATACATCGCACAATTTGGGTGCTCCACCCTTTTCAATTCAATAATCACCCCCTTGTGAGACCAAAAAGATTTTAATGTATAAAATTTCGAAATACGAAAAAATTCGACATGTCTTTGCCAAGAAAGAAGGTACGATTCAAGTGCTTTCGAGATTTGCAAGTGTGATTCAGGTGCTCCACTCCCGTGGATGCAAATCTCACCCCCTTGTCAGAAAAAAAGGTACTGTAACGTATAAAATTGAATACCAAAAAGGTGAAATTCTCTTTTCAGAAGAAGATCGTACGATTTAGGTGCTTTTATGGTGTCCATTTTATACTTTTTTAAAAATTTTTAATGTACTGTAACGTCCTGGGTCGAAATACCCACCTAAATTTAAAATTTTCCACATACGTTCTTTTAATATCGAATTAAAAACTGGATTAATATGATCCAGGGTAAAAATAACGAATATTCACTTTTCTGCTCAAATCACGAGAAAACATGAACGACCAGAGGTGACCCTCATTGTCAGAGTCCAGCCACCTCACGCACAAAAACTTTAATCTTTTGCGAACGAAGCTCGTCACGGGGGAAGGCGCGTGAGTGACGAACCGGCGTATGTCGCACGTTATTACCAAGCTCTCGCAGATGCTGGAAGTTGGTGAAAATCAACGCCTTGCTGGCTCGCACACGATAGCCGCGCTTATCGCCTAGGGACGAGCCTCAACATAAGCAACAAGCTTCTTCGTGAGTATCGATATCCCTGCACTTGCAGTAGTCAGAAATCAGTCTGGACAATGTCGATTACACGAAGCTGACATGAAAATCGCTAGCCATAATAACTGGAAATCCGTCTGGCGATTATCGTCAGCAGGATGTCGAGGCGTGAGAGAAACCCTTCCTTCACGCGCCGACATCTCCCACCATCGACGACAATAAAATAAGGGACTATATAATGTCCGGCAGTCCGCAAATCAGGCAGTAAGAAGTAGCAGTCAGTGAGCAATCAGTCAGTGTGTAGAGAGTAATCAACAGTCAAGTGCTTAAGAGTCAGAGTACTCAGTCACTTGAGTAGGTTAACGAATAACCATCAGAAAAATCGGCGGGTCTACCTCGGGGACCCGACCGCATATAAAGCAGCTTAAAACTTAAAAATAGTAAAAATTGTGAAAACTTCTTGTCCGATTTCTCCAATGGGGTTGGTCGAGGACTATTTGAATAAACGCCGAAATTTATTTGTTGAAATTAAAAAGTGATTCGACAAACTCATTTAAATAACCCGCTACACCTGCATCCGCTCATCCAACGAGGATAGATTCGGCCGGTAAATACGGGAAAGTAATAGATAAAACGTACGAACATACTTCAAGTTGTTCAGTTTCGATTGGGACACCCACAAAAACTCACGTGTTCCCAACACCTCTTCCTAACTACAGTTCTGTGCGCTAGACGCACGTTCTCTCGTAGTTTCCTCTCTCACTCTAGCAATAAGTACAACAGTCCTGTGCGCTAGATGCACGTTCACTCGTAGTTACTATTTCAATCCCCAACTACAGTTCTGTGCGCTAGATGCACGTTCACTCGTAGTTACTATTTCAATCTCCAACTACAGTTCTGTGCGCTAGACGCACGTTCTCTTGTAGTTTCCTCTCCTTCTCGGGGTACAGTCCCGTGCGCCAGATGCACGCTCTGTACTCTAACCATCCAACCACAATTCTGTGCGCTAGACGCACGCACTGTGGTGGAGGTACCAACCCTATCGTGTGGGAGTCCCACCCGAAAATAGGACACACTCGAAGGATAACTTTTTCATTTGGACTTTTATGAGCAAATGCAGAAGCGGTAAATCCGAAAATAATAACGACTCGCTCCAGGGAAGAATTGTTTAATGTACGAGCACAGCAACAACAATTCGAGCGGCACCTCAACCGACAACGTCGTCTTCATCAACTAAACACCGGCTACGCCCAAACAAAAAATCATCTAACAAAAACCACGGTAAAACACCACGTTTTACCAAAGAAAGTAAGAAAAATCTATGTTTCACGTAAGTAGCGTCACACGATCACAGTACTCTTGCCTCAATCCCCGACCGGCGCATTCCGGTCCCAACAAGAGGCACCCCTATTTCTACTTATACCCTGTCATTCTCACCCAGGACGTAACAGTACCGATCACAAAACTTCTGACACTTGTGATATAAGTCAATGATAAATTATTCAACGGACTATTTGAAAATGAAACTACAATTGACAATTATTATTCTCAAAAAAAGAATTTACTTGTTTAATAATATACCTCCACTGTCATTGTACACGCTAACCCTAGACAGGTACACTGGCTAACCTAAAACCAGACCTTTTTTTCTTCCGCATGGTGTTCTAAGCAGGGAGGACCTAACGATTTTTTCCTGCCACGAAAATTCGATTTAGGGTTTCTTTTAATTCATACAAGAGCTTTAGGATAGCAAAGCGTTGCTAAGCTTTGGCAGTGAAGTATCAACGAGACTTTTTTGTGTTGCTTTTAACGTAGAGTGTATGAAGACATAAGTTTGTGTGACGTGTTATATTACGTTATTTAAATATTTGAGTATGAGTAATTTAAAAGAAAATACCCTAAAATACGTTCAAATGTGGTGTAAGAGTAACATATTTTATCTAACAAACGGAAATCAAACATTTATAATTTAATGTTATTTATGTTTCTATATGTAGCAAAAACGCATGTGCTAGGAACACGGAGGGTCCTGGTGTGCGATTTGTGATCGACCACACCACTGATTTGTTATTTTTCTTTGATCATATATAAGTATTTTTATAAATTCTATAAATAAATATACTTTTGCGCTCACGATGAATCCACACTGATTTTCCGACTGAAAATAACTTCCCTTTCACCTGTCAAAAAAACTTTTTTTTTGTGACTGATTTTTTCCGAATGGTATCATGACTCTTAACATTACCTCCAGAAACAATGATTAAAAAATTGAAAATTAATAAATACAAATTTTACAACGAAAATCTATAATTTTACTGATACAAATAAGCTCTACTTTCATCCTTCCAAATAATTGGACTTTTTGGTACGATGACGGCATATTTTTTTATCATTAGTGTCAAATGATAATCTAGTATGCTTAGCGAAGACTTGCGACTTGCTTGAATTATCTCATTACAATAAACACTTCAATGCCGAAAGCGAGTGATTAATTACCATAAATAAATAAAAAATACCGTAGGATTATCAGTTAACTCCCTAGCGTGAACAGCCGTCAACTTTTAGACTTATGTTTTAATCACTTTATATTGTCAAAAGGTCAAAAAAGTACCATCATTTACGATTCGATAAAACTTGTTATGGTTAGGTTAACTGCACCAGCTGCGAACAACGAAGAACGACCGACCACGCACGACCACCATCACGGATCACGGTTTTGATTTCATAGCAGTGTTGCCAGGTTGTCTTGTCGGTGTGACTTCCCCCTAGGCCCCTAGGCTAGTTACTAACGTCGCTAGTTACATTCAAGAGGTCGTTGCGAATTAACGCTGTGATGTTATCACCCCAAGGTTGCTGATAACTGCCAACGCACGCCAGATAGCGCGTGCGTCAATCGAAATTGGGAGGTATTATTTGAATGTACTCCGTTTGCTTAAGATAGGATAGAACATATAGGAATATAGGATAAGATCGAATTCGATCTTATGCATTAATTATAAGATTATTATAGGGTTGGTCACTCGCAACGATTTCAGGAGCGGGCATGTACAAGGGCTGCAAGCCATGTGGCATGCAGCCGGCAAGACCCGTCGCAGCGAAAATCGTCCTTCCCTGGGTTTTCAGTTAATTTCATTTTCTACAATTTTTTGCACGTAACCTGTTTTTTCCTTCAGTAACGAAGTAGAGGATGAAAGAAACAAGCCTCTTTGTCCCCAAAGACGTGGGAAAGGCTTTTCCTCGAGTTACGAGTACGTGCTCACTAAAGGTCGTAAAAATAGTATATACATAATCCTCAAGTGCTTCCAAGCCGGGAATACTTGGCCGCACGTGTTGTTTTTTCTTGAAACGTAGTCATTGTCTTCACTTGCAACGCGCATCGCACGCGAGGGAAGAGGGGGAGCTCAAGGGACGTGGAGACAAATCTCAGGAAAACTGCGTATTTTTGACGTAACGGGATTTTTCCCATAGGTCGATGGGAGGGTAGCGTGTCTTCAAAATCCCCTCTCTTGGTACGAGGGCCTTCTGCCCTCGGAGGACGCCGCGACGATGGGTCTCGCCGAAAAAGCCAGTCGATTTGCGACACTGAAAGAATAGAGTCTCTTACCCACACGATAACTGTTAAAAAACCCAATCATATTCATTTTATCATATTTCAACAGAGCAAAAATTCATTTTATATATTCAACATTTCTTTAATACCTAAATATAATTTCAATTCAATAAACTTTGCTTTAATGTCGATTGAGAAATTCATTTGAAATACCCGCGCGTTCCGAAATCCCCTTTCCGAAAGGAAAGGCTCCCTTCTCTATCAAAAGTTTAACTTAATTCCCCACGGACTACAAATTCAACGTGACGGGATGTCACAACGCGTGTAACGAATGCAGCATCAATGAGTACGTTTACACGACGCTCTTATTCCGGTATTACGAAAACCGGCGTAGTTAAATCAGGCGTTAAAGTGCGTGTAAACGGGTCCTAACACCCGCTTTACGAGGTAAAGCGGGTGTTAGGTACCGTGTAAACGCCTGGTTTAACTAAACCGGATTTCGTAATACCGGATTTAGAGCGTCGTGTAAACGTACTCATTGAGTACGTTTACACGACGCTCTTATTCCGGTGTTACGAAAACCGGCGTAGTTAAATCAGGCGTTAAAGTGCGTGTAAACGGGTCCTAACACCCGCTTTACGACGTAAAGCGGGTGTTAGGTACCGTGTAAACGCCTGGTTTAACTAAACCAGTTTTCGTAACACAGGATTTGGAGCGTCGTGTAAACGTACTCAATGAGTACGTTTACACGACGCTCTTATTCCGGTGTTACGAAAACCGGCGTAGCTAAATCAGGCGCTAAAGTGCGTGTAAACGGGTCCTAACACCCGCTTTACGAGGTAAAGCGGGTGTTACGTACCGTGTAAACGCCTAGTTTAACTAAACCGGTTTTCGTAACACCGGATTTGGAGCGGCGTGTAAACGTACTCAATGAGTACGTTTACACGCCGCTCCAAATCCGGTGTTACGAAAACCGGTTTAGTTAAACCAGGCGTTTACACGGTACCTAACACCCGCTTTACGTCGTAAAGCGGGTGTTAGGACCCGTTTACACGCACTTTAACGCCTGATTTAACTACGCCGGTTTTCGTAACACCGGAATTAGAGCGTCGTGTAAACGTACTCAATGAGTACGTTTACACGACGCTTTAATTCCGGTGTTACGAAAACCGGTTTAGTTAAACCAGGCGTTTACACGGTACCTAACACCCGCTTTACCTCGTAAAGCTGGTGTTAGGACCCGTTTACACGCACTTTAGCGCCTGATTTAGCTACGCCGGTTTTCGTAACGCCGGAATAAAAGCGTCGTGTAAACGTACTCATTGACTACGTTTACACGACGCTCTAAATCCGGTGTTACGAAAACCGGTTTAGATAAACCAGGCGTTTACACGGTACCTAACACCCGCTTTACCTCGTAAAGCGGATGTTAGGACCCGTTTACACGCACTTTAACGCCTGCTTTAACTACGCCGGTTTGCATAACACCGGAATTGATGTGTCGTGTAAACGTACTCATTGAGTACGTTTACACGACGCTCTAATTCCGGTGTTACGAAAACCGGTACAGTTAAACCAGGCGTTTACACGGTACCTAACACCCGCTTTATGACGTAAAGCCGGTGTTAGGACCCGTTTACACGCACTTTAACGCCTGGTTTAACTAAACCGGTTTTCGTAACACCGGTTTAGTTAAACCAGGCGTTTACACGGTACCTAACACCCGCTTTACGTCGTAAAGCGGGTGTTAGGACCCGTTTACACGCACTTTAACGCCTGATTTAACTACGCCGGTTTTCGTAACACCGGAATAAGAGCGTCGTGTAAACGTACTCATAGTTACATGTATTGGTGTGTATCTGTGTATTGCACGAAATGTCATTTCAACCATTTTATGAAAAAAATTATCGAACACCAAGATTTCGTGTATTTGGCTCGTGTATTTATATGCAAAAGCTTTTTTTTTTTTAATGATTAGTGCTTATACTCATTAATATATGCTAATGACATTACCGAAACTCGTGGAGCCTTGTATGGTTGGGTTGGGATAGGTTAGAGCTCCAATTGTTTATTTACATATATTCCGCTGTCACACACTCTCGCATCTGAAGTACTGATTCCCCATGGCGCGTACTTAGCGCAACTCTACTTTACAGCATCCAATGAAAATTTTGATTACTTTTTTCGTCCTGGTAATTAATGTATTTCGCTATTTGTGATTGGTTGCGCTGATTACGCTTTACGCGATATTCATCAAAATACGCGCCATGTGCATGTAAGGGTGACTCCCCACGGAGCGTAACTTGCGTACGCTTGCGTACGCGTAAGATGATTCGACCAATCAGGACGTCGAAGCGAATAACGGATCCCTAGATGCGACATCCTGATTGGTCGAATCATCTTACGCGTACGCAAGCGTACGCAAGTTACGCTCCGTGGGGAGTCACCCTAAGACCGTGCAATAGCGTAATCTGCTAGTGATTTGCCGCCATAACCAATATCCCCAAGTTACGCGTACGCAAGCGTACGCGTAAGATGATTCGACCAATCAACTTGGGGATTAACTAACTTGGGGATAGCGTAATCAGCAGCAGCAGTTTAGTAACTTACTAGATGTTACTAACATCAGTCTAGTGATTTGACGCAACAGCATTGGCTGACAGTACTGTCAGTACTAGAAAATCTATAGTGCAAGTCACGTATACTGTACATTTTCTAGTATTGACAGTACTGTCAGCCAATTTCCGAACCTGGCCAAAATAGCGACGTCGTCTGCTAGGGTTTGCTGCTTTGCTGTTCGTATAAATGAACTTCAGGGTGACTCCCCACGGAGCGTAAAGCTCGGTCTACAATTGACGCATACGTTCCCGTTCCCGTTCCCGTTTACGTAGAATAGAATGCGCTGGTCTACAATTGAATGTACACTAGAAGCGTGTGACCAATGAAAAGCGATTATGTTGTATAGGGACAACTAGCTTGTATGGTCTTGGGAGCTTTCCAGTAGCAGGATTCTGTAACTCGTTATAAGAATAACGATTCGGAACGTTATGGTAACGGTAACGACTTTCGCCGCGTGTAACGACAAACGCATAACGACTGTATGATTCCGTAACTCCAAATAGCGTCGCTTCGACGTTACAGAATGGTATTGGGAACTCACAAATGTCACCCTGACCTCTAGCGGCCAAATTTCAAAGTAATTCTCTCCAGTTGCTGCCTGATGATTACCATTGATTACCATGCGAATTTGTCACTTTTTAACTATAAATTAAAATCTGCTGCTTTATTACAAGAAATAAATCATAAATAAAGATCGAGAAGATATAGTCGATATTTGATGCGAGGGCATGAGATTTTCATCACATGCAGAATATAAATAATCGTTTTAGTTATGTCGTGTAAACACAAGCGACGTGACTTTCAATTTCATAACTTATGAAGTATGCACAATAATTTATAAATAAAACATTTTTCATGCGATAGTTTGATATTTTAACTAATAATTTATTGTTCGAACGCATTTATTTAGCCGAAAAGTGACGGGGATTTTTTAAAAGATTTTGAGGTTAAACATGGGATGTCATGTAGGTTCATTGTAATCCTTATGGCGATAATCACTTGATCCGTATCCAATTTGCGCAGTGGATTCTATCCACGCATAATCCTCAACGGTAATAAGCCCCACTGTCAAATCTTACAACAAAAATCGTATTTTGCCGAAAAATATGCGGTAATCCAATGTTTACAACTGTTCCCTATGCTGCCCCATGCTAACTAGAGCTGGATACTGGCAACGAACTGGAGAGAAGAGGCCATATTGGATAGGCCCCGCCTCCGTGTTGATTCCCAATAACGACATGTCGTTATTCAATCTAGACGGAAGTGACGTATACCATGTGAGTTGGCAAAATCTTTCGTCGATTGATGTTGAGAATCACGGACATTTTAGTAAATTCTCACAAATCACTAGTTATTGTCCAATGGGAAGCATTGTTTACAAATTGTGTGTTGTGATTTTCATCAGCGTGCAATAATTAATGTTTATATAGTTCAACAATGGCTATGCAACCACAGTAAGTAATAGTACATTTCGACACGAGTACGCAAAGGCTTTTTTGACGAAACGAGAGGATTACGGCACGAGCCGAAGGCGAGTGCTGTAACGAGTTTCGTCAAAAAGCCTTTTCGTACGAGTATCGAACGTTATTTTTCCTCATGAGAGCCGAGAAAGCGCAACGAAGTTGCGATTTCGAGGTTAGAATGAGGAAAATACCTTTTTTTAGTGAAAATATTTAACTACTCCCGCGGCATTTATAAAAGATTGACATACGAGCTGTATTATATTATATATATATGACAAGCGGATTTTAAGGTTATCCATTGGTATTTGAGCCCGGTTTTTTTCTGTCGGAGAATTTGATATGAAGTTATTTCACTTGGAAAATCATTTTACGTAATGCTAGAAGCTTTCGATACAATCTTCCTCAAGATGACACAACCTGCTTCCCACAACGTCAGATATATTTTTGCTCATATGTCCCAATTTTCTTTCAGGAACAAAACCTGTAAAAATACAAATATGAGGAAAAGGCAGGCGAAGGCGACGTCTTCGCAAATCAACTTTATGGTCGATTATTTGGTCCAAAATCCCCATGTTGCCACAGGAAAATTGTAAAAGAAAATAGCGCGTTACATTCATTAATTTTAAGTATTCTACATGTATTAATATGAAGTGCTAATATTAAGGCTGCAATAATAAGAATTATATCTCATGTTATTTGCTTGTTAAGATGTTTAATTTATATGGTCATTTAACCTGCGACTGAAATGCCATATTTTTTATATATGAAATGAATAACTCGTTGCAAAATATTAAAAAAATTGAAATCTCATTATATAAATTATCATAATGGTTTTGCTCCAATCTTACCTTCACTTGTGGTGCTAAGCCAGTAATTCTCTCACTCTGTATATCAGCTCTTAATTCATTTGTGATGTCAATTACAAGTTCTGGAGTAAGCCGAAAACAGTCCATAAATTCATCTCGCGGAAGATGAAAAGGATTTTGGATATCTCTGAGTCGTCCTCTTTCTACACGTCCTTCTATTTGACGCACTCTTTCCACAAGGAATGCTAACTCCCAAGCCATATAATCAACAGCCATATTCACGAAAAATTATTCTTTTCCGATATGCATACGTACCAAAATGCTAAAAAAAATGTTACAGTTGTTAAATTGCTGATATTTTGAATAATAGTATTCTACTAAAATTTAGAAAGAACTGAATATGAGTTGTAGTTGGAAAGAACTGATGTTTATAAGTTATGAAAGTCTAATATATTGGAAAACAATGAGTTGGGGGGCAAATAACTTTTTGAAAAATCCTATCTATTAGAAAGATTTAGTTTCACCGATTACGTATTATATGATCGTTGACACAAGTTAAACGACAACTGACATTTTACGGAATATTTTTTGAGTAGATGATAGCCACTTCACAAAAGAAATTAGTTATAATATATCAAAAAAAATGTGTAGTTTATTCAGAGCTATATTAATTTTTTCATAGGAAATAAATTTTATTTAACAAGTCTTTCTAAAATCAATTTTGTAGAATTATTTGTTGATTAATACGAAATTTCACTTACTATCTTCTTATTTCGAAAGTCATAATTATTTTTTACTTTTTGGAGCACGTTATAAAAGCTTGTAAATCTGCAGCGAATGAACATATAACTCGCATAAAGCGTCGTTATAATGGTCGTTATGGCGTATCGAGGGGGTCGCCAAGCCTCGCTATCCGCTCGAACCATAGCGACACTTTAGCGACACATTTCGGTATCGATAACGACGAAATTCGTTGAAACCTGGTTACAGAATCGCATTTGTCGTTACAGCGACCTCTCGTTATCCCTCGTACCGAAAACTGTCGCTATGAGCGCATAACGACAGCATAAAGGTGCCATTTCATGGGCAGTGAGCAGCAGCAGCAGTTTAGTAACTTACTAGATGTTACTAACATCAGTCTAGTGATTTGACGCAACAGTAGCGCTGCTCATAAAATAGCGACGTCGTCTGCTAGCGTTTGCTGCTTTGCTGTTCGGATGAATGAACTTCAAGCAGCAAAATCTTGCGCCGGAAGTGCTAGTAACTTTTGGTGAATTGCTGCTGCTGCTGCTGCTGCTTACTGCCCATGAAATGGCACCTTAACGAGTTACAGAATCCTGCTACACTAGGAGACACAGGGGCCTTAAGGTGCCATTTCATGGGCAGTAAGCAGCAGCAGCAGCAGCAGCAATTCACCGAAAGTTACTAGCACTTCCGGCGCAAGTTTTTGCTGCTTGAAGTTCATTCATCCGAACAGCAAAGCAGCAAACGCTAGCAGTAAAACAGAACACCCATTTTCCAGTGAAACCAGCATCAGTACTGACAGCACTGTTAGCCAATTTCCGAACACGCTCTTTATGAGCAGCGCTACTGTTGCGTCAAATCACTAGACTGATGTTAGTAACATCTAGTAAGTTACTAAACTGCTGCTGCTGCTCACTGCCCATGAAATGGCACCTTTAAGGTGCCATTTCTATATATTATTTTTTTTTAATTTTTACTTTACTATTTGATTATTCTTATTGATTATTTTAATTTTATTTCGGAGACGACAACGGGAAAGAAAGAAAAAATTAACACACAAAAAAAAATTATGAATAATGTAAATTATGAAAATACAAAACAGATCAACAATCAAGAGGAAGTTATTGTATCTACATTATTTTTATTAGATGTCCTATGTGAAATCTATTCGTAAAACTGACCGCGAAACGAATTTAGATGCAAAGTGTATATATATATTACATAAAACTCGCAGGTATAGCCAAAAAGTGAGATGAGAGAAAGAAAGGGACACACATATTTATAACGAAAATCATGAGATTAGGAGCGACAAGTCTTGGTGAAATTTAGTCCCAAATATATAAAACTACAGAACCCATATATATATGTATGCGCTTATACATACACACATCTATATCAACGTCCAGAAAAGAGAGAGGAAAAAAAAAATGAAAAGAAAGGGTACAAAAAGAAAATTAATTCTACCGTATTAAAAGAATTTCCGAGACTTACAATTTGTTGCTCGTGTTGTTTTGCCTCTGAAAAGTTAATAAAATGAAACACTTTCACACGCAATCACACACTATAAAATCCTTAAGCTTTATAGGAGTCCGTTGTCCTTGTAATTCCTGGTGTCACACCGTCCTTGATTGCTGGAACCCCGTGGAGTCCCTTCCTTCCCTCGTATACGGCGTTGACGATGTTGGCAGGTACCACCTCGCTGAACGGGTCAAGCAAGCGAGGGTCTTCGATTCAACTCCTTTTCCTCCGCGAATACTTCGACACGGTTCGGTCGAGCTACTCTATCCACCCGACCGAGGTCCTCGAAGAGTAAGCGCCTTGAACAAAGTGTGAATCAAGCAGTCTCTTTTTTTTTTGTTTTAGTATTATTGTTGTTTTTTTTATTTTTATTTTTATTTATTTTTATTTAATTATCGTAGCACTATCTGTGATTTTCAGGGGAGCGCGCGCGGCCGCTGAAAACACACCTTCCGGCATTCGCCCGTAGCTCTCTGGGGAAACCGCGCAAAACCCGAGAGAGAAGGCTGACGTGAACGATTTTTATTGTAAATTTTTGTAATTTATGAAGGTTCAGATGCAATGTTTTTCTTCGTCGTTCGCACACACACACACACTATGCACTATTTCGCGAAACACACAAGTTACAATTTCGAACGCGATTTGAAAATTTAATTCCTCGAGACTCAGGTGCAACAATTTTTAAATAGTCCTACCGACTGCGCCAATTTATGTTACGACCCGTAGGCCGTAATATAGTTTTTCGTTGAACGATTGGCTCTCCCAGAGCCCGTAGAGTGGAAGTTCGGTGTTGCCGTGGCGAATAGAAATTCGCGGCCTGAGTCGCGGGAAAAGGGAATTGGAAATTGAATCCGCGTATAAATAAAAGACGAATATTTATTTTGTCTCCGATAAGACTGAAGTCTTTCCTTTTTTATTAGATACTTAAATTGGGAACTGTTAATTAAATTTGAGAGAGAATGTATTTCAGAGGAAGAGATACATCGGAAAACGCGTACTCTCTGATCAGAGTTGGAAAATTGTCTGACTTTGATCCTTGGTGGAGGCTTAAGGCTAGCGTCCAAGAAAAATGTTAAGAGTGGGGACTCTAGATTTTTGTCTTCGCGTCCAATATGTCTCTCTCCTCTCTCTCTGTTTCTTAATTTTTAACTATGTTTTACTTTCTCTCGGGTGTACGCTCCCCGCTCTTGCTCTCTCCATCTCTTCTCTCTTCTCTCTCTCTCTCTCTATCTCTCGTCTCGCTTCCTCCGCTCTCACTCTTTCTTTTTCGCTGCACGCACACTCTCTCACTTAAACCTAGAAGTCACTGTCCCTCTCTCATCCCTTCCTCGGAAAGTTTTAGGGCCTTTCTGCTCGAAAAACTCGGGTCTCGAATTTCTGAATTTTTTTGCGTTTACGTTTAAAAGAAAATAAAAGTTGTAAGCTCAAGTATTAGAGAAAGGTCACGTACGCCTCGGAGGACTGCGAGAACAATAGGGGTTTGTTTCGACTAGCATTTTATGATTTACATGTGGTCAGCAGACGTTGGTTGTTACCATAAGCTATGAACTATAAATTTCCACTCGAGTGTTCGACGCAACAAAAGAAAAGGGTGTCGAGAAAGAATTTTAAAAGAAGAAGGAAAAAAGAGCAAGACAGCAGACTTTTACCATATGTTCTTATTCAATATTTGTTAATATAGATATAATTATATTTATTATTTTCCTTATCCTATGGAAGAGATGCATATACAAAACATTGCAATTAATCATTTATTTAAATTTAGCGGGTGGATAGAGGAACCGCGGCGATCGTAAAAAAAATGTGTGAAAAAATCGTAAAAAAAAGTGTATAAATAAATGATTAATTGCAATGTTTTGTATATGCATCTCTTCCATAGGATAAGGAAAATAATAAATATAATCATATCTATATTAACAAATATTGAATAAGAATATATTGTAAAAGTCTGCTGTCTTGCTCTTTTTCCTTCTTCTTTTAAAATTCTTTCTCGACACCCTTTCTTTTGTTGCGTCGAACACTCGAGTAGAAATTTATAGTTCATAGCTTATGGTAACAACCAACGTCTGCTGACCACATGTAAATCATAGAATGCTAGTCGAAACAAACCCCTATTGTTCTCGCAGTCCTCCGAGGCGTACGTGACTTTTCTCTAATACTTGAGCTTACAACTCTTATTTTCTTTTAAACGTAAACGCAAAAAAATTCAGAAATTCGAGACCCGAGTTTTACGAGCAGAAAGGCCCTAAAACTTTCCGAGGAAGGGTTGAGAGAGGGACAGTGACTTCTAGGTTTAAGTGAGAGAGTGTGCGTGCAGCGAAAAAGAAAGAGTGAGAGCGGAGGAAGCGAGACGAGAGATAGAGAGAGAGAGAGAAGAGAGAAGAGATGGAGAGAGCAAGAGCGGGGAGCGTACACCCGAGAGAAAGTAAAACATAGTTAAAAATTAAGAAACAGAGAGAGAGAGAGGAGAGAGACATATCGGACGCGAAGACAAAAATCTAGAGTCCCCACTCTTAACATTTTTCTTGGACGCTACCCTTAAGCCTCCACCAAGGATCAAAGGCAGACAACTTTCCAACTCTGATCAGAGAGTACGCGTTTTTCCGATGTATCTCTTCCTCTCAAATACATTCTCTCTCAAATTTAATTAACAGTATCCAATTTAAGCATCTAATAATAAAAAAAGGAAAGACTTCAGTCTTATCAGAGACAAAAATAAATATTCGTCTTTTATTTAAGTAGTAGAGCTATGCCGATTCCCCACCATGCCGCCGCCATCTTGTTATTCATGCCGCCATTTTCTGCGGGTTCGTGTCCGGACTAACTGCAGATTCCTGTGCCCCGGCCCCCCCCTCGTTTTCAACGGCCGGTAAGGCAGATATCTGTGGATTAGATCCCTACATATCTGCAGCCGGTAAGGTAGATATCTGCGGGATTCGATCCCTACATATCTGCAGACTCCTGCGTCATAATCCAGGTTTCCCACGGTCGGTAAGGTAAATACTCGATAACTTCGTGGAAGATTCCGGCGTATCCAACCCAGGGTTACCCGCGCTTGGCATGCTAGATTCCCCCGCTTACCCGTCGCAGATTATTGCTACCCCTATTCGCGGGGTCTCATGACGCCCGATATTGGGAAACTGGACAAAATCTTAAAAAGACATCTCACGTCAATGTTTGGATGGTTCTGCACGTCGCCGAGAGATGGCGTTGATATTCAAAGGCTAAAAGGCGGTAAATTTGAATCCCGGACAAAATAATCGATATTTCAAAAAATCAATAAGTTTAGCCTTCGAATATCATCGTCATCTTCCGCGGGAGTCCCTACGTATTCAACCCGGCCATCGGTAAGATAGATTCCTGAGGTTCGTGTCCGGACTAAGCGATGTTCGGATGGTTCTACAATAAGTTTAGCCTTTGAATATCAGCGCCATCTTCCGCGAGATATGATCCATGCGTATCCAACCCGGCCATCGTTAAGGTAGATTCCTGAGGTTCGTGTCCGGACTAAGCGATGTTTGGATGGTTCTGCACGTCACCGAGAGATGGCGCTGATATTCAAAGGCTAAAAGGCGATAAATTTGAATCCTGGACAAAATAATCGATATTTCAAAAAATCAATAAGTTTAGCCTTTAAATATCAGCGGCATCGTCCGCGCGAGATATGATCCATGCGTATCCAACCCGGCCATCGTTAAGGTAGATTCCTGAGGTTCGTGTCCGGACTAAGCGATGTTTGGATGGTTCTGCACGTCACCGAGAGATGGCGCTGATATTCAAAGGCTAAAAGGCGGTAAATTTGAATCCCGAACAAAATAATCGATATTTCAAAAAATCAATAAGTTTAGCCTTTAAATATCAGCGGCATCGTCCGCGCGAGATATGATCCATGCGTATCCAACCCGGCCATCGTTAAGGTAGATTCCTGAGGTTCGTGTCCGGACTAAGCGATGTTTGGATGGTTCTGCACGTCACCGAGAGATGACGCTGATATTCAAAGGCTAAAGGCGGTAAATTTGAACCACGGACAAAATAATCGATATTTCAAAAAATCAATAAGTTTAGCCTTTGAATTTCAGCGCCATCTTCCGCTAGATATGATCCCTGCGTATCCAACCCGGTCATCGTTAAGGTATATTCCTGAGGTTCGTGTCCGGACTAACCGATGTTTGGATGGTTCTGCACGTCACCGAGAGATGGCGCTGATATTCAAAGGCTAAAAGGCGGTAAATTTGAATCCCGAACAAAATAATCGATATTTCAAAAAATCGATAATTTTAGCCTTTGAATATCAGCGCCATCTTCCGCTAGATATGATCCCTGCGTATCCAACCCGGTCATCGTTAAGGTATATTCCTGAGGTTCATGTCCGGACTAAACGATGTTTGGATGGTTCTGCACGTCACCGAGAGATGACGCTGATATTCAAAGGCTAAAGGCGGTAAATTTGAACCACGGACAAAATAATCGATATTTCAAAAAATCGATAATTTTAGCCTTTGAATATCAGCGCCATCTTCCACGGGGATATGATCCCTGCGTATCCAACCCGGCCATCGGTAAGGTAGATTCCTGAGGTTCGTGTCCGGACTAAGCGATGTTTGGATGATTCTGCACATCGCCGAGAGATGGCGCTGATATTCAATATTTCCGAACAACGGAAATTTGAACGAGCCGACGTTTCCCGCGCAAAGAAACGAGATGTTTCCTGAACAAATTCCCGATATTCCGAAAATCCCGTCAATGTTTCACGGCAACTTCAGAGTCTTGCCTCAGATTCTCCGGTAATTTGATCCAAGCGAGTTCAACTCCAGGAGAGTTTATATACTTTATGCTTCTGGATCAAAAATCCATTGAACGTCAATGTTCGAATGGTTCTGCATGTCACCGAGAGGTGTCTCTGATATTCAAAGGCTGAAAGGCGGCACATTTGAATTTTGACTGAGGTAGAAATGAGTAGTTTGCCGGACAAAATAATTGATGTTTCAAAAAAATCGAAATTTTATCCTTTGAATATGAGCGCCATCTTCGGCTGATGCGCAGAACCATCCAAACATTGGCGTTTGACGGATTATCAGCACTTTGTCTGTATCTCACCCTGCGGCGCGAGACCGGACTACCCAAGGTTGACAAGGCTGATTCCTGCTGTTCGTATCCGAGACATCCCTCCACTGATTCCCGAGAGGGTTCGTGTCCGTGCTAACCTCCGATCAACGGATTCTCCCCCTCCCAGTGGTTCGTGTCCGGGCTATACCCCCTCCCCTCGGGGTACCATGAGGTCCGATATTGGGATATCCGCAGCCGGGATATCACGAGTCAGAATAATGTGATACGTGAGAATTCTCCAACTTTTACAGTTAATATTAATTTATTTATGAACTCTCTGCTCACCCATGCATCTATATCAACTGTTTTCCGAGTTTTTAGTCCCAACGTGAATTATGAATAGTCAATAATTAATAATCAATAGTTAATAGTCAATAGTTAATAGTTAAAGGGAGCGCAAATGACTCCTCTCTCAGCGAATCCTTACATTCATCATAGCTGGTGGGCTAGCGCTCTTATCGTGACATGAATATCCGTATAAATTCTCCGACTTTTACAGTTAATATTCATTTTATTTATGAATTCTCTGCTCAGCCATACATCTATGGGTGCTTTCCAATTAGAGCACAGTGCGACACAGTGTCGACATTTCTGATGGAAAGCCCTATCCGAGCAAAGGAATACACCAGAAATGTCGACACTGTGTCGCTCTGTGCTCTGATTGGAAAGCACGGTTTATCAACTGTTCCCCGAGTTTTTCGCTCCAACGTACATGTTTAATAGTAAATAGTTAATAATTAATTATTAATTGTTAATTACTAATTGTTAATAGTTTCACAGTGTAGATTTTACCATGGCATTTAAAAATATTCGCGCCGCTATCGGGGCACAAAAATGACTCCTTTCTCAGTGAAGATATAAGATCATCGAAGCCTCGTCACAAGTCATTTATCTCCCGATCGTCGTCAAGGTCGTTAATCACATGCAAGTACGCATGGTCGATCAGAATGGTGAGCTTATGAATTTTCAAGGTGAAACGATTACTATCAGGCTGCATTACAAGGAAACGAAATAATGGGCATCGTCTTTGAGAAGAAGATTGACCAAGGATATAAAAGAGAACCGGCATGTCGTCTACCGATCAGTCGAAAAAGAGTGTCGAAGACGATAACACACCACAACATTCAGTTCCTACGAAGTCTCGAACTGCAAGTTGGAAGGAAGTAACGTGTGTCCTATTTTGTTGCTATGGAAGACGCTCTGCACGTACAGTCTCCCGTCGTCTTCGACGAATCCGTAACGCATTACGATATTCATGCGCATCAACCATACACCGCGTCAGCGTACAATAACAGCGATGAGATACGTATATCCATTCAGCATCAGGACCTGTGCCTCTTGCCCTCACGAAGCTTACTGCATGTGTGCGGGAAATTGGTTAAAGCAAACGAGGAAAACGTCGAATTAATGAAGCTCGTGAAGAACGTTCTCTTACATCTTTTCGAGGAGATTTATTATGAGATCAATGCCATAGAGATCGATCGATCGAAACAAGAATGTTGGATTGACGTGTCTGATGAAAGAGTACGCGTCGTTGAGTCCAGGTCAGAGTGCAACAATTGAAAACATAGCCTGGCTGAATGTCAAAGAGACCAACCAACTGACCGATGGCAGCGGGTACTTTGACGTATCCATACCCCTCGCAATGATTTTCGGTTTCGCTGAGGACTATCGAAAAATTGTTATTAATACAAAGCATGAGCTGATTCTCACGAGATCGAGACACGATTTGAACGCAGTTGTGCAAACAACTCTGGAAGATGGATCCTACGAGGATTTCATGATCGAACTAGCCAGAATCGAGTGGATGATTCCCTACGTGCCGCTAACGACCAAGCGCAAGCTACACCTGCTCAGCCATATTGATAAGGATATCGTGATGCCGTTTCGGTGCTGGGAGTTGTATGAGTACCTCACTCTCCTCAGCACAACAAAACGATTCTTTCAATATGATCACACATTTATACTATATCCCAATTGAAATTTCCCGCTGATATTCAAAGGTTAAAATTTCGATTTTTTAAAAATATTAATTATTTTGTCCAGGAAACTTCTCATTTCTGAGCCGACCCATATTACCCCAGCGGACTCATGGATATATATATACACACATTGGCTCAGGAGCGTAAAGTATATAAACTCCTCGAGTGCCATCGCATCCTCTCGAAGGTGCCAGAATGATCACAGTTTCACCCTATCCCAATTCAAATTTTTCTGGGTTAGTCGATCACCTTAGTAAGGGTTTAAGTCCTCGGTGACTCGATTTAAATTTCTCGCGATCCGTACCGCTAAGATATATCCCTACTGTCAATAGGTCGGTAAAGTAGAGATAGATCTTGGCAAACTGTGCATGACTTTCTGCTTGAGCTGACTGCCTTGTACATATATTGACTCAGAAGCGTAAAGTATATAAGCTCCTAGAGTACCATTGCATCCTCTCGAAGGTGTTAGAATTATCACAGTTGTGATATATCCTCAATTTAAATTGCCATCGGTCAGTCGACCATCTCAATAATGGTTTTAGTCCTCGATAACGAACGCGAGGATTGTCCGATAAGAATGCTGGGGATTCCTCAATAATGACGCTCACGATAAGAGTCCACCCGCTGTGATGAGTACAAGGATTCGCTGAGAGAGGAGTCATTTTTGTGCTCCGATAGCGGCGCTAATATTTTTAATCGCACATATATGCCATGGTAAAATCCACATGGATTTTCGATCCAGAAGCATAAAGTATATAAACTTTCTTGAGTTGAAATCGTTTAAGACCGGAGAATCTGAGGCAAGACTTGAAGTTGCCACGAAGCATTGACGGGATTTTCGGAATATCGGGATTTTGTTCAGAAAACTTCTCATTTCATTGCGCGGGAAGCGTCGCCTCGTTTAAATTTCCACAAGTCGGGTTGAGCAAGCAAAAATCTGCACTAGGTAGGCAGACGAATCTACCTTGTCGGCCTTGGATATGTAATAGTCAGGCAGAGAAATCTACCTTTCCGGCCTAGAGCAACCCAGGAGCTGTATTCTGCACACCGATCGACTTCTCTCAGTCGACTTCGACAAGTTTACCCTCTCTCGTTTTCATAGTTCATGTTTTACTGATCATGGCAAAATATACCATGGGCCATAGACTAACTACTTACCAAGATTGGTGAAAGATCGTACATTTTGGTTTTCGTGAAGTCGATTGAGAAGTCGATCGGTGTACAGAATACGACTCCAGGTCAGATACGCAGGAAACGTCGGCTCGTTCAAATTTCCATTCTTTGGATGGTTTCGCATGGCAGCGGAAGATGGCGCTGATATTCAAAGGTTAAAATTTCAGATTTTTTGAAATATTAATTTTTTTTGTCCAGTCTCAAGAATCTTTCGTATCTTCAACAAGTCGGGTTGAGCACGCAAAAATCTGCACTAGGTAGGCGAAGGAATCTACCTTGTCGACCTTGGATATGCAATAGTCAGGCAGAGGAATCTACCTTACTGGCCCTGGGGCAACCCCAGATCAGATACGCGGGAAGGGAAGCGTGGGAATTTGTGCTTAGTTCGCACACAAACCGCAGGAATTGATTAAAATACATTTTTCAATTTTTTAATTTTTTATTTTTTTTGTTTTTTTATTCTTTTATTTTCAGGCATTTCTTATATTTTTTATTACGCGTAGGAGTCGTTTCTTGCTGGCGGAGGTGGCGGGTCTCGCTGGATTTGTCCTTTTGCGGACAAAGGGGCCATTATCGCCGGAAGATACCAGCCTATGGTTCTCCCGACGGGTCTGCCCCCCTTTCCTGGAAGAAGGATCAGCCTTCTGAGAAGGTATCAGCATTGCGCGTCGATGTTCAACCTTCTCAGAGGGGTTATCCTTCTTCTTTTCCTCCTCTCCCTCGCTGTTGTCGGATAGGTATAGGTCCAGTGTAAGCATATCCGGCAGCTTAACCTTGGTCTCAACCACCGCTGGGAGATCCTATGGAAAAACAAAAATAAATCGGATAACTTAAAAACTGATACAAATAAATAATTTGATGATAATAATAATGATGATGATAATACTAATGATATTAATGATAATATCAATAATAATAATAATGATGAAGCTTGTGAATTCTTACCGTAAGAGGTGGTATCCCCGAATGTTGTGAAGTTGACGGTGGCTGAGGAGGTGGCAGGGGAGGTGGAGGTGGAGGTGACAACGGCGCCGGCGGTGCTGGATATCGTTTCGTCGCTTGCTGAAACCATAAAATAATTTAATTGATTAATTGGTCAAAGTAAAAATCGTCACTATGTAAATTAATAATCGTAACGATGTAAACTTACCTCAATAGCTCGTCTCCGCAGCTCGAAGAATGGTAGGGGGAGGTCCATGATTGGTCTAAGGAACCGTGGGTCTCCACCCTTCATGTACTCTTCCGTAGCCGTGTGGACGCTGCATATGCAAAAATTCATTAATCGAGTTTTTAGTCAGAATGGTTCCAAATGCTTGAATGAATAGGGAAAAAGTTAAAAGAGAAATTAGGATTAAACTCGGAATTCGAATCTATCGGTCTTGCGGTACGGCTAAGTTGGCGGTGGCGTAAGGATGTGAAGGGATAGAGAAGGGCAAAGAATATAATTTGTGCGAAGTACTTACCTCTGATAGCTGCATGGTTGAACTGTATATGGCTTTCTGCATGAGCTGCCTGCCTTATATAGTAGCTTAGGAGTGAAAAAAGTATACAAACTGCTACAGTACCAAAGCGTCTTCGAAAGCGATTCATTAGTCGCATCATATTGAAATTAAAATTTCGTTTGGTCAGTAGCTCATCTGCATAAGGGCTTTAGTCCTCTGCGACGAACATGGGATTCGTTGATAATCACAGTAGCCGATGAGATGAGGAAATTCACCGACACAGAGAATCCGCTCCGATAGTAGCGCAAATATTTACATTCACTCGTATCATCGATAACAGTGTATATATCGGATCAGAGAGCTAGCCACTGCAGCGAATAATGCGATTATTCGTTGAGAAAGAGAGAAGAATCATTTCGATGAACTAATACCAAAGGAGCGTATCGGTCATGTAAAAGCATAGCTTATACGTCTCTATGGAATTTAATCATCGATTTGCGCTCCGAAAGTTGTGAGAATATTTCTAATCACCCATATAAAATATAGTAAAATCTACACTGCAATACTATTGCCAACGATGTTAATAATTTGTATTGCGGAGGTGAAGCACGTGGAAAACCGTTGATATAGATATATAATTAGGAGAATTCATAAACAAATCAATAAACAGATTAACTGTAAGAGTCGGAGAAATCATACGAATTTTTGGGTATCGCAGTATCCTGATGTCGCAACTTCTGAAATTCAAAATATCTCGCCTCATGGTTTCTCAATATTGGGCGTCATGAGACTCCCGTGGGTGGGGGTAGCAAAAATCTGTGACGGGTAAGCGGGGGAATCTAGCTTGCCGAGCGCAGGTAATCCTGGGTTGGATACGTCGGAATCTTTCACGGTGTTATCGGGTATCTACCTTACCAGTGGTCAGATTTGAAACGCAGGGATCTTAATATACATTGGTTCAGGAGCGTAAAGTATATAAACTCATCGAGTGCCATCACATCCTCTCGAAGGTGCCAGAATGATCACAGTTTGACCTTATCCCAATTCAAATTTTCCTGGGTCAGTCGATCACCTTAGTAACCCAGGTAGCAATATGTTATCTATAAGATGTCCGAAAGACACCCAGATAAAGTTCAGGATAACTTTTTTATTGGCGAAAAGATACCTTTTTGTATCACGAATTGTATCACTTATGTCGGTCCGGATGGGAACTTATTGCTGTCTTAATGATAACTATAAGGGAGCCATAACAATTGACAAAATGCCAACAAATGGCGATCGCTTATCGGTTGCCAATACGGAGGCATAACGTTGTCGAATTGCCACAGCTAAAAGATATCGTTTAGAGGCATGAATTAGACGAATTCATAGCATCCGGGTTCAAATCGAAATGATGTCTTAAATGTATCTTATAGACATCTAAAAATAGTTGACAAAATGACACCTTAATGGCGCCATAATGGGACATCCAAAAGATATCTTAGTGGCAAGATTTTTAATTTTTAATTTTTGTATAATTTACTTTCATTACATTTTGTTAGGTTAACTTGATAGAATATTCTATCAAGTTAACCTAACAAAATGTAATGAAAGTAAATTATACAAAAATTAAAAATTCAATAATAAAACAACGAGGCATATACTTACGGGTTTAATATAAAAACCCTTGACAATAGAAAGATAAAAACGTATTCTTCATTCACCGCATGTGTTAATTTTATCTCGACGCCGTAGGTGACAAAACGTTTTGTCACCTACGCCGAACGTGCGTTCGGCGTCATAACTTATAAGGGATTACTTGTAGACGGCATATTGCCAACATAAAAAAGACATAAAAAAGATAACTTTTTTAGTTCACTGCAAACGGGCGCAGAAATAGTTCCGCCGAAAGATATCTCTTGGACAACGTTTACGTGAACATACTCTGGTTAACATTAAATTGACAACCCTACTAAAAACAGCCCTATAGAAAGATATCATCTGGACAACTTTTGTACAAATACATTAGATGACAATTAATTGACACCTTTTGAATATCCTAAAATACCCATCAATCAGACTAAATAAATTGATGACGTTTCGACAACTATTTTACTAGTCGTATAGGAAACCTAATAAAGTCACCGTTTAGACAACGGTAAAATAGATGTCGATTAAACGATGTAAACTGGATACCTTTCAGTAAGATCCGAAAGGCAACCTAGAAACGATGACTTATCGTTACCGATTGGACATATGTGCTACCTGGGAAGGGTTTAAGTCCTCGGTGACTCGATTCAAATTTCTCGCGATCCGTACCGCCAAGATATATCCCTACTGTCAATGGGTCGGTAAAGTAGGGATAGATCTTGGCGAACTGTGCATGACTTTCTGCCTGAGCTGACTGCCTTGTACATATATTGACTCAGGAGCGTAAAATATAGAAGGTCCTAGAGTACCATCGCATCCTCTCGAAGGTGTCAGAATTATCACAGTTGTGATATATCCCAATTTAAATTGCCCTCGGTCAGTCGACTATCTCAATAAGGGTTTTAGTCCTCGATGACGAACGCGAGGATTGCCCGATAAGAATGCTAGCCCACTGCAACGAATGCGGGGATTCCCCGATAATGACGCTCACAATAAGAGTCCACCCGCTGTGAAGAATGCAAGGATGCGCTGAGAGAGGAGTCATTTTTGTGCCCCGATAGCGGCGCGAATATTTTTAAATGCCATGGTAAAATCTACACTGTGAAACTATTAACAATTAGTAATTAACAATTAATAATTAATTATTAACTATTTACTATTAAACATGTACGTTGGAGCGAAAAACTCGGGAAACAGTTGATAAACCGTGCTTTCCAATCAGAGCACAGAGCGACACAGTGTCGACATTTCTGGTGTATTCCTTTGCTCGGATAGGGCTTTCCATCAGAAATGTCGACACTGTGTCGCACTGTGCTCTAATTGGAAAGCACCCATAGATGTATGGCTGAGCAGAGAATTCATAAATAAAATGAATATTAACTGTAAAAGTCGGAGAATTTATACGGATATTCATGTCACGATAAGAGCGCTAGCCCACCAGCTATGATGAATGTAAGGATTCGCTGAGAGAGGAGTCATTTGCGCTCCCTTTAACTATTAACTATTGACTATTAACTATTGATTATTAATTATTGACTATTCATAATTCACGTTGGGACTAAAAACTCGGAAAACAGTTGATATAGATGCATGGGTGAGCAGAGAGTTCATAAATAAATTAATATTAACTGTAAAAGTTGGAGAATTCTCACGTATCACATTATTCTGACTCGTGATATCCCGGCTGCGGATATCCCAATATCGGACCTCATGGTACCCCGAGGGGAGGGGGTATAGCCCGGACACGAACCACTGGGAGGGGGAGAATCCGTTGATCGGAGGTTAGCACGGACACGAACCCTCTCGGGAATCAGTGGAGGGATGTCTCGGATACGAACAGCAGGAATCAGCCTTGTCAACCTTGGGTAGTCCGGTCTCGCGCCGCAGGGTGAGATACAGACAAAGTGCTGATAATCCGTCAAACGCCAATGTTTGGATGGTTCTGCGCATCAGCCGAAGATGGCGCTCATATTCAAAGGATAAAATTTCGATTTTTTTGAAACATCAATTATTTTGTCCGGCAAACTACTCATTTCTACCTCAGTCAAAATTCAAATGTGCCGCCTTTCAGCCTTTGAATATCAGAGACACCTCTCGGTGACATGCAGAACCATTCGAACATTGACGTTCAATGGATTTTTGATCCAGAAGCATAAAGTATATAAACTCTCCTGGAGTTGAACTCGCTTGGATCAAATTACCGGAGAATCTGAGGCAAGACTCTGAAGTTGCCGTGAAACATTGACGGGATTTTCGGAATATCGGGAATTTGTTCAGGAAACATCTCGTTTCTTTGCGCGGGAAACGTCGGCTCGTTCAAATTTCCGTTGTTCGGAAATATTGAATATCAGCGCCATCTCTCGGCGATGTGCAGAATCATCCAAACATCGCTTAGTCCGGACACGAACCTCAGGAATCTACCTTACCGATGGCCGGGTTGGATACGCAGGGATCATATCCCCGTGGAAGATGGCGCTGATATTCAAAGGCTAAAATTATCGATTTTTTGAAATATCGATTATTTTGTCCGTGGTTCAAATTTACCGCCTTTAGCCTTTGAATATCAGCGTCATCTCTCGGTGACGTGCAGAACCATCCAAACATCGTTTAGTCCGGACATGAACCTCAGGAATATACCTTAACGATGACCGGGTTGGATACGCAGGGATCATATCTAGCGGAAGATGGCGCTGATATTCAAAGGCTAAAATTATCGATTTTTTGAAATATCGATTATTTTGTTCGGGATTCAAATTTACCGCCTTTTAGCCTTTGAATATCAGCGCCATCTCTCGGTGACGTGCAGAACCATCCAAACATCGGTTAGTCCGGACACGAACCTCAGGAATATACCTTAACGATGACCGGGTTGGATACGCAGGGATCATATCTAGCGGAAGATGGCGCTGAAATTCAAAGGCTAAACTTATTGATTTTTTGAAATATCGATTATTTTGTCCGTGGTTCAAATTTACCGCCTTTAGCCTTTGAATATCAGCGTCATCTCTCGGTGACGTGCAGAACCATCCAAACATCGCTTAGTCCGGACACGAACCTCAGGAATCTACCTTAACGATGGCCGGGTTGGATACGCATGGATCATATCTCGCGCGGACGATGCCGCTGATATTTAAAGGCTAAACTTATTGATTTTTTGAAATATCGATTATTTTGTTCGGGATTCAAATTTACCGCCTTTTAGCCTTTGAATATCAGCGCCATCTCTCGGTGACGTGCAGAACCATCCAAACATCGCTTAGTCCGGACACGAACCTCAGGAATCTACCTTAACGATGGCCGGGTTGGATACGCATGGATCATATCTCGCGCGGACGATGCCGCTGATATTTAAAGGCTAAACTTATTGATTTTTTGAAATATCGATTATTTTGTCCAGGATTCAAATTTATCGCCTTTTAGCCTTTGAATATCAGCGCCATCTCTCGGTGACGTGCAGAACCATCCAAACATCGCTTAGTCCGGACACGAACCTCAGGAATCTACCTTAACGATGGCCGGGTTGGATAGGCATGGATCATATCTCGCGGAAGATGGCGCTGATATTCAAAGGCTAAACTTATTGTAGAACCATCCGAACATCGCTTAGTCCGGACACGAACCTCAGGAATCTATCTTACCGATGGCCGGGTTGAATACGTAGGGACTCCCGCGGAAGATGACGATGATATTCGAAGGCTAAACTTATTGATTTTTTGAAATATCGATTATTTTGTCCGGGATTCAAATTCACCGCCTTTTAGCCTTTGAATATCAACGCCATCTCTCGGCGACGTGCAGAACCATCCAAACATTGACGTGAGATGTCTTTTTAAGATTTTGTCCAGTTTCCCAATATCGGGCGTCATGAGACCCCGCGAATAGGGGTAGCAATAATCTGCGACGGGTAAGCGGGGGAATCTAGCATGCCAAGCGCGGGTAACCCTGGGTTGGATACGCCGGAATCTTCCACGAAGTTATCGAGTATTTACCTTACCGACCGTGGGAAACCTGGATTATGACGCAGGAGTCTGCAGATATGTAGGGATCGAATCCCGCAGATATCTGCCTTACCGGCTGCAGATATGTAGGGATCTAATCCACAGATATCTACCTTACCGGCCGTTGAAAACGAGGGGGGGCCGGGGCGCAGGAATCTGCAGTTAGTCCGGACACGAACCCGCAGAAAATGGCGGCATGAATAACAAGATGGCGGCGGCATGGTGGGGAATCGGCATAGCTCTACTACTTATTTATACGCGGATTCAATTTCCAATTCCCTTTTTCCGCGACTCAGGCCGCGAATTTCTATTCGCCACGGCAACACCGAACTTCCACTCTACGGGCTCTGGGAGAGCCAATCGTTCAACGAAAAACTATATTACGGCCTACGGGTCGTAACATAAATTGTCGCAGTCGGTAGGACTATTTAAAAATTGTTGCACCTGAGTCTCGAGGAATTAAATTTTCAAATCGCGTTTGAAATTGTAACTTGCGTGTTTCGCGAAATAGTGCATAGTGTGTGTGCGTGTGTGTGCGAACGACGAAGAAAAACATTGCGTCTGAACCTTCATAAATTACAAAAATTTACAATAAAAATCGTTCACGTCAGCCTTCTCTCTCGGGTTTTGCGCGGTTTCCCCAGAGAGCTACGGGCGAATGCCGGAAGGTGTGTTTTCAGCGGCCGCGCGCGCTCCCCTGAAAATCACAGATAGTGCTACGATAATTAAATAAAAATAAATAAAAATAAAAATAAAAAAAACAAAAAATACTAAAACAAAAAAAAGAGACTTGATTCACACTTTGTTCGAGGCGCTTACTCTTCACGGACCTCGGTCGGGTGGATAGAGTAGCTCGACCGAACCGTGTCGAAGTTTTCGCGGAGGAAAAGGAGTTGAATCGAAGACCCTCGCTTGCTTGACCCGTTCAGCGAGGTGGTACCTGCCAACATCGTCAACGCCGTACACGAGGGAAGGAAGGGACTCCACGGGGTTCCAGCAATCAAGGACGGTGTGACACCAGGAATTACAAGGACAGCGGACTCCTATAAAGCTTAAGGATTTTATAGTGTGTGATTGCGTGTGAAAGTGTTTTATTTTATTAACTTTTCAGAGGCAAAACAACACGAGCAACAAATTGTAAGTCTCGGAAATTCTTTAAATACGGTAGAATTAATTTTCTTTTTGTACCCTTTCTTTTCATTTTTTTTTCTCTCTCTTTTCTGGACGTTGATATAGATGTGTGTATGTATAAGCGCATACATATATATATGGGTTCTGTAGTTTTATATATTTGGGACTAAATTTCACCAAGACTTGTCACTCCTAATCTCATGATTTTCGTTATAAATATGTGTGTCCCTTTCTTTCTCTCATCTCACTTTTTGGCTATACCTGCGAGTTTTATATAATATATATATACACTTTGCATCTAAATTCGTTTCGCGGTCAGTTTCACGAATAGATTTCACATAGAATATCTAATAAAAAGAACGTAGATACAATAACTTCCTCTTGATTGTTGATCTGCTTTGCATTTTCATAATTTGCATTATTCATAATTTTTTTTGTGTGTTAATTTTTTTTTATTTCTTTTCCGTTGTCGTCTCTGAAATAAAATTAAAATAATCAATAAGAATAATCAAATAGTAAAGTAAACATAAAATAAAAAAAAAAAATAAAATAAAAAAATAAATAAATAAAATAAAATAAAAGAGGGGGGAAAGGGTAAGAGTAGAGATTGACGGGAGAAAGAGAGGGAAATTCACGGTATCGGTGTCCAGAGGGAGAGAGAGAGAGGGAGGGAAAATGCCGAGGAGAACGCGCTCAGCGAGGCTCGCATCGGCAGCCGAGGTGACCGCGCAACGGGACCGTCCTCCCACGTGAGCAAGTGGTGAGCTGCCACGCGCCACGCCGAGCCAGATCGAACCAAACGATTCGACTGTAGACCTTCTCCAACCAAATCCAGTTAATAATACCCATTCACTGGCTATTGTTACGGATACTCAGTCAGGTAGCAATTATATGCCGATCACTTCAACCCTTTCGCAAGATATGGCAGAAACTAGGTCGACCTTGGACACATTATAACTCAGGAAGGGGAAAATCTCACTCTGTGCCTTCGAAAGCATTCGCGATTCCTTTTGACCTCAAAACAACAGGAAGCCTTCGAGAAGTTACGCGATAAATTTTGCGGGGAACCACTACTCCAATACCCTGATTTTACGAAACCGTTCGTATTAACGACAGATGCTTCCGACTTTGCGTTAGGCGCCGTACTAAGTCAGGGAACGATAGGTCGCGATTTACCGATAGCATACGCGTCGAGGACTCTTAACAAAGCGGAAACCAATTATTCTACGACCGAAAAGGAACTATTAGCAATTGTTTTCGCCGTAAAGCATTTTAGGCCTTATTTGTACGGGCATTGCTTCACGTTAGTCACCGATCATCGTCCCCTGTTTTGGTTAAATGGTCTGAAAGATCCCATCTCCAGGCTAGCTCGTTGGCGCATAAAACTTAGTGAATTCGACTATGAGATTACTTATAAAAAGGGTACCGCCATCTCCAACGCTGATGCCTTATCCAGAAACCCACCAAATCTCTATGAAATCAATTCAGACGATACGCATGACCCAATGACCGACATAACGCCGGCGAAGCAGGTGTTGAGCGTCGACGCCCACGCACCGGATTCGTCGGCGCTAAAACAGGACGATTACGACGAAAACAATGAAGGAGTGGAGGTGGACCTGGATGAGGCGTGCGAGTTAGAAAAAGACATTGCTATTGAAGAGTTCTTGGGGAGCATTTTCCTAGTATTCGAGCATCTGTAAGAGTTAGAGAGAGACGCGGGAATAGACTCGGAAAATGAGGTGTACGAGATTGCCTCGGAGTCTGAATTGCACAAAGAAACCCCTAGCCGGTTACGGCCGTGCCAAGTACCATACTTGCCACGAGCTGCTGGAGGGGAATGTCAGGGACCACGTTATCGCCGACGCTCGATCACCATGAATCCAGCAAGGCCGAGTGGAAGAAGGTATCAACCCTCCGTAGAACGAAAAGAGTATAATAGCAAGGAAGGTGGGGCCTTAAGCTCACGTGGAGAGGGAATTTTCTTCAAAACGTATGTCGATCAGAGAGACCTCAGCGTCGGATCGAACACCACCTTAGAAGCTGGTCAGGGACCCCAGATACAGTATGTCACGGCACCATGTCCGTCGCAAACTGGGAATAGGGAGAGGGGGGATGATACCTACTCTATAGCGTCTGAAAAGGGAGCCGTACAGGATGGAAACATGAATGTGGAATCCGAGGCCCTGGAATACCCATGTGTCAGCCTCGAAGAAAATCGCGCCCCTGGTAAAGAACGAAACAGTCAAAATAATGAGCAGTTTGGATCCGTTGGAGCAGGCTTCACCTTTGTAGCACCTGTATACCGTTTAGAAAATGACTCGTGTATACTTTATAGTAAAGATCCTCTCTCGATTGGGAAAGGAAATATAATTAATTTTATATCCGCCGATTGCATCCTCACCACGGCAAATAACCGAGAACTGAAGGATCTTGGACTTGTGGACGTGGAAGGGCTGAAATCGGCGAGACCGCGACTTGGACAGACAATTGTGTCCGTTTTTGACAATCGTTATGTACTTAATCTTGTAGTAAAAACAAGGTTCGATGAGAAACCATATTTGTGTTCTGTTACTGACGCAATAGAAGCCAGCAAGCATGCAATGGAGACGTTGGATATCAAAAAGGTAAAGGTAATGAAAAACAACAACGGGTTAGACCAACTTTCTTGGCCCGCGATTGAACAAGTGATAAGACAAACCTTCCAGAATTCAGACATTCAGGTTCGAGTATGCACCGGGGAAATAAAGATCCCTCGTGAGGAAGACCGGATTCAATTAATTAAAGAATACCACGAGTCAGCAGTAGGTGGCCACAAAGGCGCTTCAAAGACATATTGGCGTATCAGAGGTGATTATTACTGGGAGGGTATGAAACAAGAAATTACCGCGTTTGTAAAGGCATGTATTGATTGTCAAAGGTATAAGCTGGTCCGAAATAAAACACGTTTGCCCATGAAGATTACCGACACACCGAGTGAACCGTTTCAAAAGGTACAGATGGATATTGTAGGACCTTTGCCAGTAACTGAAAGGGGCAATAGGTATATCCTAACCTTTCAAGATAATTTCTCGAAATACAGCGACGCAATCCCACTAAAAACCATAGATTCAATTTCAATAGCACGTGCCCTGGCAGAACAATTCATTACCCGGTTCGGTTGCCCCAAGGTGCTTCACACTGACCAAGGCAGTAACTTTATTAGTCAAATAATCCAAACCATATGCAAAATTTTCAAAATAGAAAAATTAGAATCAACAGCATTCCATCCACAATCCCTCGGATCACTTAAGCGTAGTCACCATTCGCTTATCGAATATCTGAAACAATTTGGTAGCGAACAGGATTGCGATACATGGTTGAGGTTCGCTGTTTTTAGCTACAACACCTCTATACACGAAGCGACTGGCTACGCACCGCATACATTAACGTTTGGAAGGGAAGCTAATATCCCATCTAGTTTTAGCCGAGGAGAAAATTTCACAACTTACATAGAACACCTAGACGATTTTCTAAGGAAACTACCGGAAACGCAATCTACTGTAGTAGAACGCCTAAATGTTGCAAAATGGAAATCCAAACGTTACTATGATCAGAAATTAAACATAAAGACCTTTCAGATAGGAGACCACGTGTATCTCTTAAAAGAACCCCAAATCTCAAAATTCGATCCTCAGTATAAGGGCCCATATGAAATCCTCCGACTAATAGGAGATTTCAACGCCGAAATCAAAATCAGCGCGAATCGATCAAAAATAGTCCACCTGAATAAATTAAAACGCGCAACCCTACCCTTTTCTCTTCGGAATGAAGAAGAACCTAATCTTGAAGGACACGATTAGGTAGAAAATGAAAAAGCCGTTTTAATATTCAACGTCTTTTCGAATAAGGGGGGAGGTGTTACGTCTGCGGGCTTGCTACGCGCCCGCCGTCGTTTTCACAGAGCCCGCGATAAACTCACGGGGTATTTGATAACACACGATCGCCGCGGTTCCTCTATCCACCCGCTAAGTTTAAATAAATGATTAATTGCAATGTTTTGTATATGCATCTCTTCCATAGGATAAGGAAAATAATAAATATAATCATATCTATATTAACAAATATTGAATAAGAATATATTGTAAAAGTCTGCTGTCTTGCTCTTTTTCCTTCTTCTTTTAAAATTCTTTCTCGACACCCTTTTCTTTTGTTGCGTCGAACACTCGAGTGAAAATTTATAGTTCATAGCTTATGGTAACAACCAACGTCTGCTGACCACATGTAAATCATAAAATGCTAGTCGAAACAAACCCCTATTGTTCTCGCAGTCCTCCGAGGCGTACGTGACCTTTCTCTAATACTTGAGCTTACAACTTTTATTTTCTTTTAAACCTAAACGCAAAAAAATTCAGAAATTCGAGACCCGAGTTTTACGAGCAGAAAGGCCCTAAAACTTTCCGAGGAAGGGATGAGAGAGAGACAGTGACTTCTAGGTTTAAGTGAGAGAGTGTGCGTGCAGCGAAAAAGAAAGAGTGAGAGCGGAGGAAGCGAGACGAGAGATAGAGAGAGAGAGAGAGAGAGAGAGAGAGAGAGAGAGAGAGAGAGAGAGAGAGAGAGAGAGAGAGAGAGAGAGAGAGAGAGAGAGAGAGAGAGAGAGAGAAAGAGAGAGAGAGAGAGAGAGAGAAGAGATGGAGAGAGCAAGAGCGGGGAGCGTACACCCGAGAGAAAGTAAAACATAGTTAAAAATTAAGAAACAGAGAGAGAGGAGAGAGACATATCGGACGCGAAGACAAAAATCTAGAGTCCCCACTCTTAACATTTTTCTTGGACGCTACCCTTAAGCCTCCACCAAGGATCAAAGGCAGACAACTTTCCAACTCTGATCAGAGAGTACGCGTTTTCCGATGTATCTCTTCCTCTCAAATACATTCTCTCTCAAATTTAATTAACAGTACCCAATTTAAGCATCTAATAAAAAAGGAAAGACTTCAGTCTTATCAGAGACAAAATAAATATTCGTCTTTTATTTATACGCGGATTCAATTTCCAATTCCCTTTTCCCGCGACTCAGGCCGCGAATTTCTATTCGCCACGGCAACACCGAACTTCCACTCTACGGGCTCTGGGAGAGCCAATCGTTCAACGAAAAACTATATTACGGCCTACGGGTCGTAACAGAATCAGCCTCCTGGCGTCGACGTGACACCTAGGCGGTCAAACGCCGAACTTGTCTCATCGCGTGAGATCGGCTTGAAGTTATGCGCGCTGAATTGAGCGGTTGTCAACCGCACGGTTTCGCCAGAGATAATCTCGCGTTTCGCTCTCGCGAATCCGATCCCCGCTGTCCTGATGAAATTTTGTCTTGAGTCGATTTTTTTTCAGCTCATATGCATTAATTAATCAAAATATGTAAATTTCAACGTGTTTTTTTCTAAATTAATCGAATTTGAACCCAAATTGTCAAACATTATTAAGCGCGCTCGATGAATATATTTTTTTAATGTTTTTTTCTCTTCGCAGTCATCATTTGGCCCAGTGGCTATCGTACACGACTGGAACTCTGTCGAATCGGGGTTCGAGTCCGGAACTTTCTTTTTTTTTCGTTTTTTTTTCTAAATATTACGTTCTTTTTGACAAAATGAGACTACCCATAAAAGGATTTTTCGCAATTCGCAGTCGTTTTCGAGATATCGAATTATAAAGTCTGTTTTTTTTTTATACGCTCCTATATATCTATATCAGTCGACATCTTCTCATTATATCTATATATACGGGTTGTCGCGCGTTCCGTTTTGTTCGGATCTTCGCTGGCCTGCTAGCCGCTCTCGCACTACGACTACGTGTTCGCTATATGTATATGTATACATACGTACATACACACACACTTCCATATATCGATCGGTTTCGCGACTCTTGGAGATTCGATACTGTTTGTTGCCAACGTTTTCTATTTTCTCACGCTCTCGGCTTGAGGAAGAGTGGGGAAAGATTGTTTGTGGGCGCTGAGGTGCGCGGGCTGCCGGGCGGGCAGCGTGCAAGAGAGAGGTCCGTGTTACGAGGCCCCGTAGATTTATTATACAGCGCGAGAACACTAGTTATTTTCCTTAAATATTATGGAACCTTGTTCCTGGCGATCACATAATAATCTTAAATATGCACTGAATCCAGCAGATATTTTTTCATTGATTTCGTGTATTTCTATCTGACATAAACAATCGAAAAATATCGGTTCTAAAGCTGATCTTGCTAAAAAAGCCTGTCTTTAAAAGCGTATATCTATGCCTAATTTTTTTCTCAAAAACCGTGTTGTCAAAAATCCTGAAAATAATTGATGCGACACATTTTAATAAGGACAAAAAGAATTAGAAAAATTTTTAAGTAATAGTAGGAATTCAACAAGGGTTTTTTTAAGGAAGAATCCTGGTCGGACGGATCCTGGTTACGTGGAATTTCATGCGACTTGGTCGGGTCTAATTTCATTTCTGGAAAAAAAAATCATTTTGTTCGAACCTCTCATTTTATCATACATTTTTATTATTTATCATACATTTTTCCCTGAGCTTCGCCGGTCCCTGCTAACATGGAACGTTATAAAAACGTTGTTAAGACGTTTAAAAAAACACGCAGAAACGTCTCTTTTGAATGGTCGAAAAAACGTCTTGAAAAGGTATTTTAAACGTTATTTTGGCCGCATTTTTTTCCCCAAAAAGTTTACAGAAGCTGTCAGAAACGTGTTAAGCACGCTGTAAACTTTTTGGGGAAAAAGTTGCGGCCAGAATAACGTTTAAAAGACGGTTTGAAGACGTTTTCAAGACGTTTGTGGCAAAATAACGTTTAAAAGACGTTTTCAAGACGTTTTTTCGACCATTGAAAAGAAACGTTTTTGCGTGTTTTTGTAAACGTCTTAACAACGTTTTTATAACGTTCTGTGTTAGCAGGGTTACGATTGGAACCCTGTGGGACAATGTTCATTAATTTTCGAAGTCCTCGTTTGGTCCAGTCGCTATCGTTCACAGCTGGAACTCTGCAGAAACGGGATTCAAGGCTCTCTCTTTTTTTTTAATATTTTTGTCATAATTCTGTAAGTGTTGCTACTTTTCGGAATATTGACAAGAATTTATTATCCGGAATTTATTTTCCGACGCTATAGAAAGCCTTTATTTTAAGCGCCAACAGTGATAATTTAGCTCAAAAGCCCGCGACAAAAAATAATTCATTTTTATTAATTTCTTTTCTTTTTTATTTTCTTTCCCGTTTCTTTTAACGCCAAAAATCAACAATCATAATCGGTTGATGGAGCACAAAATAGTTATAATACCGTGAAAATAATGTCTAAAAAAAATAGAATTTTATCCTACATTTTTCCCGAGCTTCGCGGCCTGGCAACGATTGGAACTCTGTGAGACCGGGGTTCGAGGCTCTATATATATCGTATATATATACAGGGTGTATACTAACGTACTGATCATATTATGAGATTCAGGTAGAGCGTCGAAAACGGAGCAGAAAAGCCCTTTTCGAAAATTTTGTAAAATCAAATTATGTGGAGTTATTAGCGATTTAAAGTCGACCAAGGTAGACCAACGTCGACCAATCAGCGCTCGATCAAAGAGAAATTTAAAAGGGTTGAGACAGCTGAGGGGACGACGTCGGTAGTAGCGAGGTTCGTGAAACAAAACACTCGTAAACCCACACCGTTGAACACTACACGGACGCGCGAGAGCGAAACAAATAAACGCTAGGCGTGCGGCAATGTTCATGCTTGTCGCGATGGCCTGGCTCATGAGAATAAAAACAAATGACGAGAATCAGCAGGAAAATAATTTTTTCGCAATGATGAGTAAAAATTGATAAAAAAATTTAGTAATTATTTATGATGGTGGCTTTTTCAAATGTTGGTTTTTAAAAATGTTTTTTTCGACAAAATCTTTTTATTTTAGGACCAAAAATAATAAAAAGGCGGAGAACTGAAAAAAAATTGCATCTTCTCTAGGCAGTCGCCGAAAACATTTTTTCGCGAAATTCTAAAGGGCAAATCTGCCCAGGATAGTCTCGAATTATTAGAAAAAAAAACTCATTGTAGAGGCGGGTTGTGATTCCGGTTCAGAAGATTTGCATCCGGTTTAGCCAGTCGCAAGGTTACATTTTGTCTTGATATTTTCAAGGGGATATCTGGCCAGGAACGGCTGAAATTGTTTTGAAAAAAACGAATCAGCAAAGTCAATTAGCCAGATCGTCGAAGCCTTTGCTTCAGCACTGACAATAATGATCGGCATGGAGCTGAGAGTAAAAAAAAAAATTAAAAAATTGTGGCTTGCACTTTTTGCGACTTTTTCATGTTCCATCCCTAGATTATTGTCGTTGGTGTTAAATAAACACGTTTGTCAAGGAATACAGCAAAAAGATACGGAAAAGCCGCTATTTTAAATAATATTCAAAAATTCATGATAATTTCACAAGTATTGGAAATCATTGTTAGAACGCAGATAAACATTCATTGCTCCAAAAATGTATTTAATTAAAAGAGCTCGCGACGGAAAAATGAAAACTGCAATGATAAAACAAATGAAACGAAAAATTTTTTGGAGTATGAAAACAAACGTTGAAAACTTTTTACCAAATAATGACGGGAAATTTTTTTGACAAAACTTTAATTTATTATGAATTTGTGCATAAAAAAAAGTGTGAAATAATTAACCGTACTTTGCGTATAATAATAATAAAAATTGTTATTAATTAAAAAAATGGCATTTTGATATTTTCATTAATATGAAGATGCATCGCCAGGAATCTATTAAGCTAATAACCATGATACCGACAATAAAACTGTCAAATTATAAGGCTATTGGTTGATGAGAGAATCGACCACTCGAGCAATTTCCGTACTGCCAGAGATGTTGATAGATTCCGAGAAAGTTTATTCTTTGTGATTCTCACCATGTACGGGAAAATCGTGTTTTTTGTTGGATAGTATGGTTTTGTTTTATAGCAAAATATTATCGATTCTGCTATTGCAACTGAATTGATCTCCAGCGATAATTTCGAGAGCTCGTGTACTCGTATCGCTACAAGTGACGCGAATTATGATCGAATCCCCTGCATTGCGCACTGTGGGAGATGAAATCAACATTTCCACTTGCAACATTCGGTTCTACCAAATATTTGTACATTTACGATGCCCTTGTCATGTTTGATTTCATCTCCCTGCGGATTTCCCGAGCGCTCGTTGTTCACCGAAAGGAAAAAAGACGAGAGAACATTCTACTTATTTCACTGCTCGAGATGAAATCCATCTTCCTGATCGGACAGTTCTATTTTTCTCAATATTCGACGACACGACATTCCATATTCGAGACTGATTTCAACTCTGCCTTTCATGGAGAATAAAAGGTCGGTGGTGCAGCTGCAGATAAACGGAAAATCGTTTCAAATATCTAAAATCTCCTTGCACGAGATGGGATTCGTGTTTCTTGTTGGATAGTATGGATTTGTTTTATAGCAAAATATTGTCGATCCTGCTATTGCAACTGAATTAATCTCCAGCTATAATTTCGAGAGCTCGTGTACTCGTATCGCAACAAGTGACGCGAATTCTGATCGAATCCCCTGCATTGCGCACTGTGGGAGATGAAATCAACATTTCCACTTGCAACATTCGGTCCTACCAAATATTTGTACATTTACGATGCCCTTGTCATGTTTGATTTCATCTCCCTGCGGATTTCGCGAGCGCTCGTTGTTCACCGAAAGGAAACAAGGCGAAAGAACATTCTATTTCTTTCACTGCTCGAGATGAAATCCATTTTTCTGATCGGAGAGTTCAATTTTTCTCAATATTCGACGACACGACATTCCATATTCGAGACTGATTTCATCTCTGCCTTTCATGGAGAATGAAAGGTCGGTGGTGCAGCTGCAAATAAACGGAAAATCGTTTCAAAAATTTAGAATCTCCTTGCAGGAGATGGGATTCGTGTTTTTTGTTGGACAGTATGGTTTTGCTCAATAGCAAAATATTATCGATCCTGCTACTGCAACTGAATTTATCTTCAGCGTCAATTTAGAGAGCTCGTGTACTTGTATAGCTACAAGTGACGGGAATTTGAATCGAATCCCCTGCATTGCGCACTGTGGGAGATGAAATCAACATTTCCAATTGCAACATTCGGTTCTACCAAATATTTGTAGATTTACGATGCCCTTGTAATGTTTGATTTCATCTCCTTGAGATTTTCGCGAGCGCTCGTTGTTCACCGAAAGGAAAAAAGACGAGAGAACATTCTACTTATTTCACTGCTCGAGATGAAATCCATCTTCCTGATCGGACAGTTCTATTTTTCTCAATATTCGACGACACGACATTCCATATTCGAGACTGATTTCATCTCTGCCTTTCATGCAGAATGAACGGTAAGTGGTGCAGCTTTAGATGAACGAAAAATCGTTTAAAAAATCTAGAATCTCCTTGCACGAGATGGGATTCGTGTTTTTTGTTGGATAGTATGGTTTTGCTTAATAGCAAAATATTATCGATCCTGCTACTGCAACTGAATTAATCTTCAGCGATAATTTAGAGAGCTCGTGTACTCGTATAGCTACAAGTGACGGGAATTTGAATCGAATCCCCTGCATTGCGCACTGTGGGAGATGAAATCAACATTTCCAATTGCAACATTCGGTTCTACCAAATATTTGTAGAATTACGATGCCCTTGTCATGTTTGATTTCATCTCCTTGAGATTTTCGCGAGCGCTCGTTGTTCACCGAAAGGAAAAAAGGCGAAAGAACATTCTATTTCTTTCACTGCTCGAGATGAAATCCATTTTTCTGATCGGACAGTTCAATTTTTCTCAATATTCGACGACACGACATTCCATATTCGAGACTGATTTCATCTCTGCCTTTCATGCAGAATGAACGGTAAGTGGTGCAGCTTTAGATGAACGAAAAAACGTTTAAAAAATCGAGAATCTCCTTGCACGAGATGGGATTCGTGTTTTTTGTTGGATAGTATGGTTTTGCTTAATAGCAAAATATTATCGATCCTGCTACTGCAACTGAATTAATCTTCAGCGATAATTTAGAGAGCTCGTGTACTCGTATAGCTACAAGTGACGGGAATTTGAATCGAATCCCCTGCATTGCGCACTGTGGGAGATGAAATCAACATTTCCAATTGCAACATTCGGTTCTACCAAATATTTGTAGAATTACGATGCCCTTGTCATGTTTGATTTCATCTCCTTGAGATTTTCGCGAGCGCTCGTTGTTCACCGAAAGGAAAAAAGGCGAAAGAACATTCTATTTCTTTCACTGCTCGAGATGAAATCCATGTTTCTGATCGGACAGTTCAATTTTTCTCAATATTCGACGACACGACATTCCATATTCGAGACTGATTTCATCTCTGCCTTTCATGCAGAATGAACGGTAAGTGGTGCAGCTTCAGATGAACGAAAAATCGTTTAAAAAATCTAGAATCTCCTTGCACGAGATGGGATTCGTGTTTTTTGTTGGATAGTATAGTTTTGTTTTATAGCAAAATATTGTCGATCCTGCTACTGCAACTGAATTAATCTCCAGCGATAATTTCGAGAGCTCGTGTACTCGTATCGCTACAAGTGACGCGAATTATGATCGAATCCCCTGCATTGCGCACTGTGGGAGATGAAATCAACATTTCCACTTGCAACATTCGGTCCTACCAAATATTTGTACATTTACGATGCCCTTGTCATGTTTGATTTCATCTCCCTGCGGATTTCGCGAGCGCTCGTTGTTCACCGAAAGGAAAAAAGACGAGAGAACATTCTACTTATTTCACTGCTCGAGATGAAATCCATCTTCCTGATCGGACAGTTCTATTTTTCTCAATATTCGACGACACGACATTCCATATTCGAGACTGATTTCATCTCTGCCTTTCATGCAGAATGAACGGTAAGTGGTGCAGCTTCAGATGAACGAAAAATCGTTTAAAAAATCTAGAATCTCCTTGCACGAGATGGGATTCGTGTTTTTTGTTGGACAGTATGGTTTTGTTTTATAGCAAAATATTGTCGATCCTGCTATTGCAACTGAATTAATCTCCAGCGATAATTTAGAGAGCTCGTGTACTCGTATAGCTACAAGTGACGGGAATTTGAATCGAATCCCCTGCATTGCGCACTGTGGGAGATGAAATCAACATTTCCAATTGCAACATTCGGTTCTACCAAATATTTGTAGAATTACGATGCCCTTGTCATGTTTGATT
The DNA here is from genome assembly GCA_963564615.1 of Rhorus exstirpatorius. Taxonomy (NCBI): domain Eukaryota; kingdom Metazoa; phylum Arthropoda; class Insecta; order Hymenoptera; family Ichneumonidae; genus Rhorus; species Rhorus exstirpatorius. The sequence continues at coordinate 7,086,655 of OY751318.1, forward strand.
TCATCTCCTTGAGATTTTCGCGAGCACTCGTTGTTCACCGAAAGGAAAAAAGGCGAAAGAACATTCTATTTCTTTCACTGCTCGAGATGAAATCCATTTTTCTGATCGGACAGTTCAATTTTTCTCAATATTCGACGACACGACATTCCATATTCGAGACTGATTTCATCTCTGCCTTTCATGCAGAATGAACGGTAAGTGGTGCAGCTTTAGATGAACGAAAAACCGTTTAAAAAATCTAGAATCTCCTTGCACGAGATGGGATTCGTGTTTTTTGTTGGATAGTATGGTTTTGCTTAATAGCAAAATATTATCGATCCTGCTACTGCAACTGAATTAATCTTCAGCGATAATTTAGAGAGCTCGTGTACTCGTATAGCTACAAGTGACGGGAATTTGAATCGAATCCCCTGCATTGCGCACTGTGGGAGATGAAATCAACATTTCCAATTGCAACATTCGGTTCTACCAAATATTTGTAGAATTACGATGCCCTTGTCATGTTTGATTTCATCTCCTTGAGATTTTCGCGAGCGCTCGTTGTTCACCGAAAGGAAAAAAGGCGAAAGAACATTCTATTTCTTTCACTGCTCGAGATGAAATCCATTTTTCTGATCGGACAGTTCAATTTTTCTCAATATTCGACGACACGACATTCCATATTCGAGACTGATTTCATCTCTGCCTTTCATGGAGAATGAAAGGTCGGTGGTGCAGCTGCAGATAAACGGAAAATCGTTTCAAAAATTTAGAATCTCCTTGCAGGAGATGGGATTCGTGTTTTTTGTTGGACAGTATGGTTTTGCTCAATAGCAAAATATTATCGATCCTGCTACTGCAACTGAATTTATCTTCAGCGTCAATTTAGAGAGCTCGTGTACTTGTATAGCTACAAGTGACGGGAATTTGAATCGAATCCCCTGCATTGCGCACTGTGGGAGATGAAATCAACATTTCCAATTGCAACATTCGGTTCTACCAAATATTTGTAGATTTACGATGCCCTTGTAATGTTTGATTTCATCTCCTTGAGATTTTCGCGAGCGCTCGTTGTTCACCGAAAGGAAAAAAGACGAGAGAACATTCTACTTATTTCACTGCTCGAGATGAAATCCATCTTCCTGATCGGACAGTTCTATTTTTCTCAATATTCGACGACACGACATTCCATATTCGAGACTGATTTCATCTCTGCCTTTCATGCAGAATGAACGGTAAGTGGTGCAGCTTTAGATGAACGAAAAATCGTTTAAAAAATCTAGAATCTCCTTGCACGAGATGGGATTCGTGTTTTTTGTTGGATAGTATGGTTTTGTTTTATAGCAAAATTTTGTCGATCCTGCTATTGCAACTGAATTAATCTCCAGCGATAATTTCGAGAGCTCGTGTACTCGTATCGCTACAAGTGACGCGAATTATGATCGAATCCCCTGCATTGCGCACTGTGGGAGATGAAATCAACATTTCCACTTGCAACATTCGGTTCTACCAAATATTTGTACATTTACGATGCCCTTGTCATGTTTGATTTCATCTCCCTGCGGATTTCCCGAGCGCTCGTTGTTCACCGAAAGGAAAAAAGACGAGAGAACATTCTACTTATTTCACTGCTCGAGATGAAATCCATCTTCCTGATCGGACAGTTCTATTTTTCTCAATATTCGACGACACGACATTCCATATTCGAGACTGATTTCAACTCTGCCTTTCATGGAGAATAAAAGGTCGGTAGTGCAGCTGCAGATAAACGGAAAATCGTTTCAAATATCTAAAATCTCCTTGCACGAGATGGGATTCGTGTTTCTTGTTGGATAGTATGGATTTGTTTTATAGCAAAATATTGTCGATCCTGCTATTGCAACTGAATTAATCTCCAGCTATAATTTCGAGAGCTCGTGTACTCGTATCGCAACAAGTGACGCGAATTCTGATCGAATCCCCTGCATTGCGCACTGTGGGAGATGAAATCAACATTTCCACTTGCAACATTCGGTCCTACCAAATATTTGTACATTTACGATGCCCTTGTCATGTTTGATTTCATCTCCCTGCGGATTTCGCGAGCGCTCGTTGTTCACCGAAAGGAAACAAGGCGAAAGAACATTCTATTTCTTTCACTGCTCGAGATGAAATCCATTTTTCTGATCGGAGAGTTCAATCTTTCTCAATATTCGACGACACGACATTCCATATTCGAGACTGATTTCATCTCTGCCTTTCATGGAGAATGAAAGGTCGGTGGTGCAGCTGCAGATAAACGGAAAATCGTTTCAAATATCTAAAATCTCCTTGCACGAGATGGGATTCGTGTTTCTTGTTGGATAGTATGGATTTGTTTTATAGCAAAATATTGTCGATCCTGCTATTGCAACTGAATTAATCTCCAGCGATAATTTAGACAGCTCGTGTACTCGTATAGCTACAAGTGACGGGAATTTGAATCGAATCCCCTGCATTGCGCACTGTGGGAGATGAAATCAACATTTCCAATTGCAACATTCGGTTCTACCAAATATTTGTAGAATTACGATGCCCTTGTAATGTTTGATTTCATCTCCTTGAGATTTTCGCGAGCGCTCGTTGTTCACCGAAAGGAAAAAAGACGAGAGAACATTCTACTTATTTCACTGCTCGAGATGAAATCCATCTTCCTGATCGGACAGTTCTATTTTTCTCAATATTCGACGACACGACATTCCATATTCGAGACTAATTTCATCTCTGCCTTTCATGCAGAATGAACGGTAAGTGGTGCAGCTTTAGATGAACGAAAAATCGTTTAAAAAATCTAGAATCTCCTTGCACGAGATGGGATTCGTGTTTTTTGTTGGATAGTATGGTTTTGCTTAATAGCAAAATATTATCGATCCTGCTACTGCAACTGAATTAATCTTCAGCGATAATTTAGAGAGCTCGTGTACTCGTATAGCTACAAGTGACGGGAATTTGAATCGAATCCCCTGCATTGCGCACTGTGGGAGATGAAATCAACATTTCCAATTGCAACATTCGGTTCTACCAAATATTTGTAGAATTACGATGCCCTTGTCATGTTTGATTTCATCTCCTTGAGATTTTCGCGAGCGCTCGTTGTTCACCGAAAGGAAAAAAGGCGAAAGAACATTCTATTTCTTTCACTGCTCGAGATGAAATCCATTTTTCTGATCGGACAGTTCAATTTTTCTCAATATTCGACGACACGACATTCCATATTCGAGACTGATTTCATCTCTGCCTTTCATGCAGAATGAACGGTAAGTGGTGCAGCTTTAGATGAACGAAAAAACGTTTAAAAAATCTAGAATCTCCTTGCACGAGATGGGATTCGTGTTTTTTGTTGGATAGTATGGTTTTGCTTAATAGCAAAATATTATCGATCCTGCTACTGCACCTGAATTAATCTTCAGCGATAATTTAGAGAGCTCGTGTACTCGTATAGCTACAAGTGACGGGAATTTGAATCGAATCCCTTGCATTGCGCACTGTGGGAGATGAAATCAACATTTCCAATTGCAACATTCGGTTCTACCAAATATTTGTAGATTTACGATGCCCTTGTCATGTTTGATTTCATCTCCCTGCAGATTTTGCGAGCGCTCGTTGTCCACCGAAAGGACACAAGGCGAAAGAACATTCTATTTCTTTCACTGCTCGAGATGAAATCCATTTTTCTGATCGGACAGTTCAATTTTTCTCAATATTCGACGACACGACATTCCATATTCGAGACTGATTTCATCTCTGCCTTTCATGCAGAATGAACGGTAAGTGGTGCAGCTTCAGATGAACGAAAAATCGTTTAAAAAATCTAGAATCTCCTTGCACGAGATGGGATTCGTGTTTTTTGTTGGATAGTATGATTTTGCTCAATAGCAAAATATTTTCGATCCTGCTATTGCAACTGATTTAATCTCCAGCGATAATTTCGAGAGCTCGTGTACTCGTATCGCTACAAGTGACGCGAATTATGATCGAATCCCCTGCATTGCGCACTGTGGGAGATGAAATCAACATTTCCAATTGCATTATTCGGTTCTGCCAAATATTTGTACATTTACGATGCCCTTGTCATGTTTGATTTCATGTCCCTGCGGATTTCGCGAGCGTTCGTTGTTCACCGAAAGAAAAAAAGGCGAAAGAACCTTTGACTTTTTTGACTGCTCAAGATGAAATCCGTTTTCGCGATCGCACAAATCTTTTTTTTTCAATATTCGACGACACGACATTGCATATTTGAGACTGATTTCATCTCCGGCTTTCATGGAGAATGAACGGTCAGTGGTGCAGCTTGAGATGAAGGGAAAATCATCTCAAAAATCGAAAATCTTCCTGCAAGAGTTGGGATTCGTGTTGTTTGTTAGATAGTTTGGTTTTGTTTGTCGCGACGGCCCATGTGATTTGAATAAAAAGAAATGACATGGATAATAAAAAAATTGTTTTTTAGCAATGCTGAGAAAAATTGATGAAAAATGAAATGATTAATGATAATGACGCCTATTCCAAATGTTCTTGTTTTATCAATTTTTTTCTCGACAGAAGCATTTTATTTTAGCAACAACGATAATAAACAGGCGGAGAGCCGAAAAAAAGCATCCTATGTAGCCAGTCACCCGATTACTCGTTTCGCGACATTCTTACGGGTGGGCCTGTCCAGGAAAGTCTCGAACTATTAAGAAACAAACTTTTCGTACCGTCAGGTTATGACTTCGTTTCAGCAGATATTTATCCGATTTAGCCAGTCGCACAGTTGCATTTTGTCTCGATATCTTCAATGACCAGATAATTTTCTGGCCACGGACAAGGGCCCAAATTTTTTGAAAAATCAAATCGGCAAGTTCGATTAGCCGATTCGTCGAAGACTTCATTTCATCACTGAAAATAATGATCAGGCAGCGACTTTTTCATGTTTCAACGCTAGTCCAGTCAAATTAGACGAAAAAAAAGGCTTCAAATCGAATTTATTTCGGGACTTAATTTTTTTCCTATGTCGAAGGGGTTTGGGGGGGGGGGGGGGGGTAGTGTAAATCTCGATTCTCGGGATATCTCTTCAGTTGCTTTCGCCGCCATATTGACTTAACGGGAGGTTTTTGGTTTCTCCAATAACTCGCTTGTTTTTTACTTAAGAGTAAAAATGGTAGGAACCACAGTTGCAGGGAATTGAATTCCCCACCTGTTAGGTTTCTATTATTTTTACCCTGGGGTTGATATTCTTCGACTTGGGTCGCATAATGTGCGAATAGGCGTGAAAAACGGGTTTTTTTTTAATTATCTCGGTTGTTGTTAGCTTAAATGGAAAAATGCTGAAAAATTATCACGTAGGGAATTTTATTCTTTACAATCTTCGTCCTTGCCAATTTTACCCTAGGATCGATATTTCAGGACTTTGAATTTCAAAACGGGATATAAAAATTAGTGGGAGCCTAAGGAAAACAAGTATTGCATTGAGAATAGTTCGGTATTCGAATAAAAAATTATATTATATCTTGTACTATGGATCAAGAACAAAACTGTTTCTGATATAGTTACTTAATTATTTTTAGTTTTGATCGAAGAAAACTTTTTTTGTTGCGTGTATGCGACTTCCAATAAAATAATAAGCAACAATGGATAAATAAATTTTATACCCCGTCTTTAAATTACCAAAGGTCTAGAGAATAAAAGTCCATACGTGATTGTCTCTTAGCATTTTTCCGTTGCAGCTGATAATGATCGGGATAATTGAAGAAAACCACTTTTCCACCCCTACTTAAATTTCAAGTCCTGAAATATCGATCCTAGAGTGAAATTAGGATAAGGACTAAACGACTAAAGTTGTAGAGAATAAAATTCCCTGCGTGATTGTTCTCTAGCATCTTTCCGTTCATGTTCATAATAATCGAGATAGTTGAAGTAAACCACTTTTCCACTCGTATTTAAATTAAAACTCCTAAAATATCGATTCTAGGGTGAAATCGATAGAAATAAAAGTTGTAGAATATCAAATTCGCTACCCGATTGTCGCTCAGAATTTTTCCGTTTCAGTTAATAACAAGCGAGATAATTGAAAAAAAAAACCGTTTTTCACCCCAGTTCGCACGTTATGCGACTCAATGTTAAGTGCATAAATACGTGGCTTTTCTTTTTCAATTTATATTTTTGTTCCAGTTTTGCCTTCTGAAATCTTTTTGTGTTAGATTACTCTTCAAGGAGAATAGCACTTTGGGTGGTAAGAAAAAAAAACGTTTATGCATCCAAAGAAAATCAAATATTCTCTTTTCTTATAATGCGATATACAATCAAAATAAAGAAAAAAATTCAGGACGAGAAAAATAGAAACGCATCAATATTTGAGCTCCCTCGGACATGTCCATGCACAACTGCTGGCGATAACAAAACAGTTGTGCTGTCTACAAAGTTCAAAGGATGAATGTTTTTTAACGAAACGAGTGTAACCTCAATCAAGCGTAGGTCATTTTCCGAGTTGTAATTGTTCAACAGGAGGTTTCCGATTAAATTTTATATTTTACCGTATTTATGGTACTTTATTCCTTTAAAATAAATTCTTGACGTAATATGGAACGCTCGCTGCTTAAGCAAAGCTACACAACTTATACCACTCAACAATGAGCTTGATTTCTTTGTTTCAGATCTCCATTATGAGTTATTCTGGATGTGTAAAAACGGGAGGGCACGTTCTAAATAATCTACCCTACACTATTAACTATTTAGTATTTTTCAAAATGTAAAGATAAAATAAGTTATAATTCACTAAAAATTAAAAATCTGAATTATGCATTAATTTTTTGTTAACGCATATGTGTGTGTGTGTGTGTGTGTGTGTGTGTGTTTTACGAACGCTCTGTTCTTCCCCTATAGCAGTCCCGAACCCGATTTTCCACGTTCCAATCTATTCCTTGAGTCCCCCAGAGAGCTGTCCGCAACTGTATCTTACAGGGAATCCCGCACTCCGGAAAGATAACCTATTGCTTAGTGATTTGATGCGCCATCTAGAGTATGGCTGTGTGGTCACCAATCCAAATATCTATTTTTTTTTTATCGAGCACAGTAACTTTCCATCGTTAGGAAACTTCATGCATTTTTCTAACCGAAAGGAAAGTTTCGGTTAGAATTTTGAGCGTTGTACATTGCGATAAAAATTTTTTTTAAAATATAATTTAAACTGTTAAAAACGTTGATTTCAAATAACAATGATACGGAAAAGTTATTAAAACATTTGTTAAACAGAAAAATTGTTTACTAAATCAAGAAAAAACTTTTTTGGCTGTCAGCTCATATTAATCCCTTCATTTTTTGAAATAAGTGTGAATTTTTTCACAATTTTTTCTCTCTCGTAAGTCCCATTTTGGTTCATTTTCGAGGTTCTATCCATAAAACTGTTGTTTCAACAACCCGATAACTTCTCACGTCTGATGTGAAACTTTTGTTCGTAAAGCGTGTAGAAAATTTGATATTTTTCATGAATTTTCTTTCAAATTCCGTACAAAATTGATAAAAATGAATTTTTACAAAATTCACATGCAATTCAAAAAATCAACGAATTCACTTCATTTGTGGAAAAGAACGTTTTTATGTACATTTGTTCAATGTTTTAGGACAAAATGATTAATAACTCGTTTACATCGTTATTTATCAATTATTCAATACGACTTCTGAGTTGAGGTGCATACGTTAAGCGTCCATCAGGAAATTTGAGTCACGTATGGCGTACCGCATATGAATAGTTCATTAAAGTACCGGAGGTACTAGGGTCCTTGTTAGAATTTGGAGGATTCCCGCAACTCTCGGCCTTTCCAACCCTGCTAAATTATTCGATGACCGAATTTTCGAGATCGTTTTGACCACTGCTGAAATCGAATTTAAAAAATATATACTTCGCATTTCAGACGCTTTACAGATGTATTATATTGTTACTATTCCGCAAACCAATAGCTTTAAGGAAGACTGTACCTTTGAAGAGCTTCATCGTACTCTTCTTCACTCAAACGAGCCACGCGTCCGATCGCTTTAAAACTCTGACTGAAAAAAGTGCCGTGCAAATAAAAAATGTGCACTAATGTCTCATTATTATTCAAATATTCATCCGCATTCTTCTATCACGGTCACGAATTTTCATCTACGAGCAAGTTGGATTGTAAATTTTAGCCTCCTCACAGAGGAAACATCGTGAAAGAGATAAAATAATTAGGAAGCAGTGTGCAAGTTTCTAACGTATACAGTTTATTTTACTGCATTCAATCTTCATTGTTAATTGACACTACACATCACAGTTTCATGATATCTTATCATGCTTCTAAGAAATACATCACAGCTGAAGCAAACACAAACTTTCTATACAAGTATGACCATTATTTTTTTAAATGAACTATTCTGCACAATCTGGACCCTTGCACCAATTCTATTTGACCTAAATTTTGAACATGGTTATCCCGTAGCTTATTTGTTTAGCAATTACATGCCAAGTCAATTTTTATCAACGAAGCAATATAAAAAAAGTTTTAAATTGAAACTTGCCCATTGCTTCATTGTTATTTTTGGAATTTCACAAATCTCCCTCTATGAGCAAGTGTTTTTTTTTAATTTGGCTCCCTCATAGCCGAAGCTTAGTAAAAGTCCGAAAATTAAGTGGAAGGAATGTACAAGTTTTACTTTGCAATTTTTTTTCAATTGTGTATAACATATCCATATATTTTATTTACGTAGAAATCTCTAGCTGCATTTCTGAAAATGTGGGTCGTTTCCACTTGCCACATACATTTTTCGAAAAATTCTAAATTGCATAAAATTGGAACCCTTGCATCGATTTCCGCTAAATTTAATATCAACCACCCGTCAATGATAATTTATTGATTTAAACAAAAAAAATTTAACACGATGTCTCAAAATTTGCAGAAGTTATAACGAGTAAAAACATTTTTCTATCCACTCGAAATTTCATAAAATTTGATCCTTTTCATCGATCTTCGAGAAATTTAATACCAATCTCCCGTCAATGGTGTATTGAAGAATCTATTGATAAAAGAAAAATTAATACGGTGGTCCAAAATTCGCAGAAGGTACATCGACTACACACATTTTTCTAAATATTGAAGCAGACACAATCTGAGCCACTTAGAATTTTTATACAAATTACAGCATATGACGTGGTAATCGGTGCTTTACTACACGCACGCACGCATGCACGCACACGCACACACACACACACACACACACACACACACACACACACACGCGCGCGCGCGCGCAAACGATACATTCTCATGATTACAAACACAGAGATCAATTTTTTAAAATGTAAAGTGATTATTTTTCCTCGGAAATAAGGCTTCCTTTATAGGGAAACAAAGTCATGCCATAGTACACGAGAAACGTTGAAAGAATCACTTATAATTTGGAGTTCAGGCAATTTTCTTTTCTAATGTTATTGCGTACTATAAATTCGGTGAGAAATTGACGGTGTCGCTTAGAGAGGTTCCTCATATATTTTTTCCTCGTTTTTTGTGGCTCGCACGCGTAAACGAATTCGCCGATTTGTTGTATTTTGTCTTGCAAAAGGCCTTTGTCTGCATCTTCGATCAACTCC